>CM075858.1:63493639-64093639 GCA_037975125.1 Latrodectus hesperus
AGTTCAATGTTTTGAATCACATAAAAGGAAACAGTGGAATTTAGATCATAAATCTATCATTTCTTATTTCAATATATTCTAGAAGAGACTAAAATGCAAGAATACTTATATGCATCACATTGTTTGATTGCCGAATAAACTGAACAGTTAGCCCTCTGGCTTTTGAAGTTAATAAGTCAGTCGTAGGTTTAATTACATATCAGGCGGATGTGTGCTTTTAATGGTTCAGACCTCATTTTAAACATTATATTCCTGTTTAGTTCACCTCATGCCAAAAGAGGCCATAGAATAACAAGCAAATTGAACCAATTCTGGAAACCAAATGAATTCTAGATCCAAACCACATTATTTGGTTTTGGAACAAAAACTAAAGTTGTTATCTTTCTGTCCCGGATAAGAATTGATATTTGTTTTATTTGAAATTATAGAAATCGGGGTTTTGGGGTCCTAATCAAGAAATGATATGAATACTGATCAAATACATATTCACAGTATTATCCTTTTTTCGATTTTATCCAAAATGACACTGGTCTTGTTGTCAAAGTAGAATTTTATTCCACAGAGTAATTGTGTGTACTTCTACATGTGATCAAAATAAAAATGAATACAGAAGCATCAAACAATATTTAAGTAAAAATATTTAATAAAAATGCTCAAAATACTGTAGAAATACAAGTATAATCCTGAATGTACTTTTCATTTCATTAAACAAGATGTAGACTTTGAACACCGAAAGATTTAGGCGTTGCATTTCCTTAATTTTGTATTCAAACTTCAATTTGTATAGATTTTTGGCCAAATCTCATTTCACTAGTATAAAAATGAATAAGTATTTTCTTGAACTTGTTTCTAAATGATTAAATCAAAATCATTATTAGTGGACTATTATCTAGGTTTAATGAGACATTAATGTATAAATTTACAATTATTTGTATTTGTGATAGCAAATACTAATATATTTATCTAAGAAGAAATATATATAGATTAATAATTATTTTTTATCATTTAGGTCCTTTATTATTTACTTTTTATTTTTACTTAATAATTTGTTAAATAAAAATAACAAAATATTAAGTGAAAATAAGAAGACAGAAATAACGGACTGGGATGCATTTTATTTTTAACTAGTGGAAAACAGCCACACCAAATTAGACGCCAATTATGATGTGATATTTTACACTACATCACAAACTATGTTACTGTGGTTTGGGAGTTTTGAGGGGAAAGTGTCGTTTGATCATGTAAGGAGCATGTCTTTGATGATGAGTAAAGAAAGCAAGATTTAATAAATAAATGTGGGTTCAAAAGTCTGTCTTTTTCATGAATAAGGTATAGCATATCACTTTAATGAGCAATGAAATAATTATTTTGTTTAGATGCGGATCTTGTCTTAGAAAATGAATAAGATGAAAACTAAACTCAATGGCAGGAATGTCTCCATGGAGCCAAATTTTATAGTACTCATATTTTTTTTCTTGACCACACCTTCAATTAGGGGCCAACTTAATGCAAAACTCCCAGTGTTTAGTTTCCAAGCATGTTTCGTACTAATTTTCATCTATTTATGGAAGTTCAGAAAGACTGATTCAACCTTCCCCAGCTCGAGGATAAAACCTTGGACCTGTGACTTGGGAGAGTGAGCCACTGCCACTTCGCCGGTGGGATGGATCATGTCTCAGATAATGAATAAAATGTATAAGGTTTTATGGATAAAATTCGGTATAAAGTTTAGTCAATATTAGTACTTTTCAGAAACAATATCTTCTGCAACATATTTTACATATCTAGAATATGAATTCGAAGCCTCGGTGGGTTAGTAGTAGCGTTTCACGCTCTCAAGATACAGGTCCGAGGTTCATTCCCGGGCTGGGCAAAGTTGACTCAGTCTTTCATTCCATGAGTGTGTCGATAAACTGAATACCAAGCATGCTTGGGAACTAGACACTAGGGGTTTCGCTATAGGCTGACCACCTAATCGGGATATGTGTTTCGCACCCAGGGCCTCTCGGTCACGAAAACAGAGATGGACACTGTAGGCCTTGGCTCACATGGGCTGTCGTGCCACAGAGTTTAAAGAGAGAATATGAATTCTAAGATTCTCATCCTTTTGTAGGAATCATTATATAACTTCGATGTTGTTTTGATTTTAAATAAGGTGTAGAATCATGAATTCGTTCCATTATAGAAAGCAGTTAAGTTAACTCTTTATTTTTATGCTAGGTTCACGTCCAGGACAACAAAGAAAAGTATAATATTTACTCAGTTTTTATATGTTTAATAGTCATTCTCAAATATTATACATATTTTTTTCTGCATGTCTGGAACATAAATAAAAGAAACTTCTTTTGTATGAATCTTTATAGTTTCGGTGTTTTCTTTGTTTTCGGATAAGATAAAAAGTCATGAATCCGAAATGACATCCCATTTTAAATGGAAATTAAGTTTATGCTTTGCTTGTGTGATAATCGTGTTTTAGACAAAGAGAAAAATGTTAAAGGTTTTATCGATGAATACAAGTATAAGCTTTAGTCGGTTTTAATACGTTTCTCAGAAGGATTCGTCAGTTACATATTCCATATATTTAGAGTAAGAAGTTGAAAATTCTTATCTTTCTGTGTGAAGATCTTGACTTTTGGTGATTGTTTTGATTTCAAATGAGGTACGGGATCAAGAATCTGCGAATCGCTTTGCACTGTAAACGGCAATCAATTTAATTCTTTGTTTACGCTAGGAATGTTCTTTAACGATGAATAAAAGTATGCGTCTTAGTCAGTCTTCATATGTTTCCCAGGCATTTTCTGTAATAGTAATATATTTTACATGTCTAGAGTACAGATTCGGAAAAATTCTCTTTTGTAAGAATCTTTATAGTTTCGGTGCTTGCTTTGATTTTGGATGAGATACAGAATCACGTATCCAGAATGGCATTCCACTTTAGTTGGCAATCAAGTTGATTCTACCTTTTTATTTGAAATATAGTTTCTGGTGCGCTAAACCGGTTCAGGATCGTAGAAATGCTTTGGGATCGATAGTGGGAGTAGGAAAAAAAGAAATTGCTCATCCTACCCCCAAGTGGCATCTAGCGTCTCGATTTAGATGAAGCCGGGATACGTGCGACTGGAAGAACGAACGACATTTTAGAATTCAAGATGAGAGACGCGTCTCCGGCACAAAACAGAATAAGGCAGGAAGATGAAGGAGGATTCAGAGCACACACATACACACAAAAGTTAGAGGTGTGGGAGGGTAAGGTTAAAAAAATGAAAAAAATAATAAAAAATATATATATATGGGGGAAAGAGGGTGGGTGTCAGAAAGCATCTTTGGCAGGCAATCTATAATGTGCGTGTAGGAAAAATGCGAGCCAACAAAACAAGAAGCGCAAGTTGACAGAGATGGGCTGCGGGGGGTGGGGGACGAAGAGTTTTACAGACGTCGGGAGAATAAGAAAGGAATTTCTGGGAGCGGGTGATATCTTGGCTGCGTGACTGAAATCCGCTTTTTTCCTCTCTTTTTCATCTGCTTTTTCCCTTTTCGATTTGAATTGGTTTTTGAAAGCGACGAAAAATGAGAAAAAAAGACGCATCCCCAAGTACCGCATGGATGCGCAAGATAGCCTTTGCGAGAAAACATCATGGCAAGACCCCTTCCATACATTCCCCCGCCCACCATCACTACCTTAACATGAAAAATTTGAACTTCTCGCACATTCATTTTTTTGTCCCCATGAACAAAAAAGTTCTCTTTTTTGCTTCTATCGTCCCTTATTTTCTCATTCATTCCTACTAAGAAATCGTCCCTTCGCAATTTCCCTATACAGAGCCAATTTATCCCTACCTTAGTCATTCTAATATAATATATCATTCTCCTACTGCGTCTGGAAAATGGTATTTAATAATATTTTTCCTTGAATATTTTCCCCATGGTCTATTGTGCTGCAGGGAAAAAAACACTAACGAACTTCTTTTCAACTTCGTGAAGTGGCCAATAGATGGCGGTGCGTGGTTTCTTACCGAGACTTAGTGGAGGCTCAAGATGAGTTGAGTGGAACATCCCTCCTCATCAATTGAATAAGATGTCAGGAGTTGAAGGAGAGCATAGACGCTGTATATTTATTTTCCCTTTTCATCTTAGCGCAAAAATTGGGAAATTTTCTTTGATTCGTGCGCCCGGGAAATGTATACAGCTACAATATAAATTTTTATTTCGATCCTGAAGAATAGATCTAAATAAATACACTTTGAAAAATATGACATGGATGGATGTTCTGAAGGAATTTCATTTCGTAATATTAGAGTTAGGTGTTTATTATTCAAAAACATACAAAAGGAGAAGAATATCGCTGAACCTTTGATTCGATATGAAATATAAACTCATATCAGTATGGTGAAATCACAAAATAAAAACTTAGCATTTCTAAAGAGATGAAAAGCCTTAAACCTTTACAAATCTCATAAAATTTATTTTATATTGCAAAAAAAATCACATTATTATTAAATATCATTTTAAAAATAATTCTTTTTTTTTCATTTTACAGTCCGATTATGTTCTGCTGATACACCAATACATTAAATAAATAAATATTTGGAAAATCATTTCTCAAATGAAAAATATTATTTCTTATATAAATGAATTAAATAGTGAAATGGGGGTATAAATATGTCGAAACTGTGCATTGCTATTGTTAAAAATAAATTGTGCGTGTAAAATCAAATTAAAACATTCTGAATCCTTAAAGAGAAAAAAAAAATATTTTAAACATTTTCAAGATATTGCGCAATGAGCACTTAAGTAAAAAAGAAATTAACATTTAATCACTAAATTTTAGTGTAATTAAAATATAGTGCAATTTTAAATTTGTAGTTGACTAAAAATATTTTGTTACTTTAAATAACAGAAGTTGGATAACATTTGATAAACACAGATTCATTAAAAAGTAATCATAGAAAAAGTTAAATGTGAAAAATTAAAGTAATTAAAAAATATTAAAATTGCGAAATGTTTTTGTGACTAGACCATTGATTAGATGATTAATATATGGTTGTCTACACGAGGAAAAGAATTACAACATATGGTTGTCTATATGAAATAAAAAAATTACAATATATGGTTGTCTACATGAGATAAAAAATTACAATATATGGTTGTCTACATGAGAAAAAGAATTACATGTTTATCTGAGAAAAATATTTTTACTCACCGTTTTGAGTATAAAATATAAAAAAGAATTTTTGAATATGTAATAATTATTTTCTGTCAAGAACAAAATTGTTTTCTTGACAGAAAAGGATTATTTGGGGGCATGATTCTCACAGAAAACCATGGAAATCTTTTGGGGAGGGGGATAGGTCAATGAGACTTGATCAGAACCTGTGCTATTCGTCTCACGGTTCCAAAAGACTTTCTAGCTTTTGGAGAGTTTTGTGGTAATTAGACAGTCAGCAAATTCTCTGCCTTGAACATCCCAAACATGCTCGGTTAAGTTAATTTTGGGAGTCAATAACATTTTTCTTCTTGCGATTTTTTCCTCGAGAGAAAGAAGTCATCCGCAAAGTTAAAACACATGATTTGCAACTCTCATCTATTAGCATGGGGTCATATTTTATTGATGAAAGATAAGGACCTGTAATAGGTCTGAGGATATGATTCCTACATTTATGACCAGTTAGACACCCATTTTCAATGATATGATGGTAAGGATGCTTGTGGACTCATCAACGAAGATGAGAGCATAGACCATCTTTCCCTTCCACTTCCATCCAAAGAAAGTACTGTTCAAAGTTAAAAGTTTGAAAGCAAATAAATAATTTAGTTATAAAACTAAAGAGATCCAATTTTATTTTGTCATTCCGCCAATACGATTGCAGAATTGTCATGAATATATTTTTTATTATTATCATTATAATACTAGTTCAGCAGTTAATCCAGCCAATATCGTTAATTCTCTCAAAATCCCCGCCAAAATAATGATCTTTAAAGTAAAAAGTGTAAAAACTGAGCTAACTTTCTGGTTTTAAAGCTAGATTGATCCATGATCATCTAGCATTTTTCATGATCATTTCTTAATTATACCATTCCACTAAATTATTCACACACAGCTGTTTCTTCATCCATCCATAATTTCAACAAAAGCAATTAAGTTCAAAATAAAAATTGCAAGCATAAGTAAGCAGTTTAATTTTTAACTAGATTTTCAAACTAGATTGATACATTTTTTTATTGTTGGAATATGATATTTTTATTTAGCTTTTTTTCTCGTCGACTGCAATTGTTAGTTTCAATCCACAAATGCAATTTACTATTTATTGCGAGTGCTTGTTGAAGAATTTGGTAAGTAAAAAAGAACCAATTCCAAATGCAAAATGCCTATAGAATATTGTGCATAGATTTTTTTTAAATACGTTTTATATATTGTCAAAAAAACTATACACATTCTATATTTTGTGAAAAACAGATCACTCGAAAAGAAATAATTCCCATAGTTAAAATTTTGCAAATATATTTTGCTCAGTAAAAATTTGCTTTTAAGACCATTACAAACCGCTTAATTGATTGATTTAAATATCATGAGAAAATTATCCTGTTATTTTTAATAACTTTGAAAATTTCATTTAATAAAATAAAAAATTAAGCTTTTACTCTCTTGAATAATTTATCATAAATGATTTAATTAGTAACAACAGACACATCTAACACAACAGATTCAATTGGAGACATAGAGACCATGAAATTTAATATAATGCGCATATGCAAAATAAATGGGCATGTGCATTGTCCAAAACAAACACGATATGCGCATTAACCATTAACTATCCAATTTTCAGGATTAAATTGCTATTATTATTTTTTTCTATTTTATTTAAGTTTCTTAAAGCTAGTTAAATTATTTAGTATGAAAGTAACAATAAATATTTATCATTATTGGTGATTGTTTATCAAATATTAAAACACTTGAAGATTTATCTATCAATATAAAGAAATTAGCATTTTGCTATGATTTATATTATTTTTATTTTGTTATGATTTATATAAATAAATCATAACAAAATGAAAATATTAGAAAAAATTTAATATTATATATAGAGTAACTGAAGTTATTTTTGCTATTCTAATATTCCTTATTTAAGTTTCAATAAAAAAATAATTATAGTGTTAATTTTTTTAAGATGAGAAAAATTGTTTAACGCAGATGTGTCAAATAATCAATGTGCGGAAACCAATGAAAATTATATGGCCAAAGAATCTTAAATTATTTTATCTAGCTAGTTAATGGACGACCTGTGTTAGGGTCTTAAGCTTAGTAGTTTGAAGGTTCGATTCCCATATTTGAGGTAAATTGTATTCTTACCTGTGGTTTGTAATAACTTTTACATGTCGGTCTTATATGAGCTTTTCTTAATAAGCAAAAAATTAAAATAGTTTGATAGGTTATAACAAATTACTTAGGAGTGAAAAAACGAAAACAAAAGGAACTTCAAATTGTAAACAATTTTCATCTTCCTTAGTGAAATGGTTTCAATCTTATTAGTCCTTTATAAATATTCATAATGTGAATTAATTTTGTGTAGCAAACACAGACAATTGCTTCATTTTGTTAATGTTTTTAATTTTTAATGTTTAGTGTTAAATGGAAAATTTTGAACAAAATTGGAAATTTATGAACTATTTTGTGTCGAAAAGATTAATCTAGAATTTGAAATAATTTTTTTTATTATATTTCATTTTAATTATTAAATATCACATCACTTTTATGATTCATATTTAATAAATTTCTTTGCAGATAAATTAAAAGGGAATAAATATTTAAATGATAAAAGATAATTGAAAATCAATCGTATCGATCAATATGTTTATTTTTTTATCTTATTTTAATAAGATTACTAGTTATCTTCTTTACAAAATGAATCCCATTATTTCAAAGTAATCTTCTCAAATAAGTTGCAAAAGTTTTTATTTTATTAAATATTTATGTGCATTACTTTTTTTTGAAAATGTAATAAAACATTTTTAGAAAAATAAAAATTCCTTAAAGAATAAACTGCTTACCTATAAGCATTGGATATTAAAAAAGATTTCAGTTTGCACAGAAATGAAAAACAAAATTTTTCAATCTTATTATCATTCATAAAATTAAAACTTGTTTAAAAAATGCACAGTTTTTTCATGAAAATAATGCTAAGTTATTTAATATTTCTGTTGGGTGAATCTATAAATTAATATATAATCTTTATTAATATTTTTAGAATAATTATTTTCAAAGAATATTTATTAATATTAAATGATTAAAAAAATAATTGTTTTTAATTTATTTAGTTTTTGCATGTGTGAACAATTATATTTAATATTTACTACCGATAAATATATATAGGTTGTAAAATAATTTTTACATAAAAAAATGAACGTCTAATAACAATATATAATTCACTTTATTGATTAAGATTTTAAGGAAATAGGATTAAATTAGTGGATCATTCTACTTAATCCTGAATTTCTATATTCGAGACTATTTTACAAGATTGCAAAATTATAAGAAAAATGCTACGCAAGCGTTGTTTAAACTAAACTCCATGGCACGACAGCCCATGTGGGCCAAGGCCTACAGTGCCCATAATTGTTTTCATGACCGAGAGCCCTGGGGTGCGAAGCATATGTCCCAGTTAGGTGGTCAGCCTAACGTAAGACCCCCAGTGTTTAGTTCACAACCATGCTTGGTACTCAGTTAATCGGCCCGCTGAAGGGATGAAAGGCTGAGTCAACCTTGCCCAGCCCGAGGATCGAACCTCGGACCTGTGTTTATTTTATAGCTTAGTGGCAGCGTGAAACGCTGACTTGAAAGCGCTATCCGAAGGCTTCGAAAGCGTTGCTTAAAGGTGGCAATATTTTATGGAAATATACTACAAGATTATTCCTTGAATAAAGGGTTACAAATTTAAAGTCTTCCTATGGAAAACAACGAATTTAAAATTATTCTACACTTTTTGAGAAATACATATTAGTTTGTGTAAATATTGGTAGTAATTATATATTTTGTATTTTTAAAGAAAATAACGACATATATAAACTTAGATTGCAAAAATAAAATTTATTTTTTTCATCTCAATTTGTATTGTAATTTTTAAGTTATGAAATTTATTATAAAAAGGAAAACATACTCAATTTGTAAGAATACACGCTATAATCAATGCAGAAATTTTTTTAACTGTCAACTTATTTATAGTTATTGAATTATGAGTTTCGCAATATTATTAATATTTGTCAATCGAAGGAATTAAATAAATATCAATTTCATATTCGAGGAAAATAAAGAAAAATTGATATTTGGGAATTATGTTTAATTGTATAGTGGTAAAACCAAACTAAGATGTGAGATCAAAGAAATATATCTTTAGTATTGTTTGCGTGCCAGGTTAGCAAATAAAGGGTTTGTTTGCTGTCCTTTTGTTCAACAATTTATGGATTCAATTCTACCTTGAGTATGAATAATATAGTGATAGAGTGATGGTATGAGTAATATAGTAATCCATTTTAAACTGTAGGTCCCAGTCTAAATTAACCCTCATGAGCAAAAATGACAGCTAAGTGGCAAAATATTTATTACTTATACTAAATATATGATTATATATTGTCTTTATCTATAATGTTAAAATATTTCATTGTTACATAATATCTAGATAAAAATGTTTTTATTAATCATTAAATTTTCAAAATATTTTTGTATATTGGTTTATAATAAGTTAGAAACCCTATCATGTACATATTTTACATCGTTTTTAATGACCTTGTACACTATTTAATAAATTGTTAGATAAACTAAAAATTTTTATCAATAGCAAAAATATCTAAAATGCTGTCTAAATAATAAATCAAAAAATGATTAATTAGTTAAATAGGTAATTGAAATAAAAATAAGGAAAGGAAATGTAGAAAGATATTTTATATCGAAATAATTATACTTTTTTTTTACAATAGAATATTATAACTTTGATAAATTATATATTTAACGTATATAATCTTGTATTTTCAATGTATTCAATCTGTATCTTAAAAATATTTTCGAATTTGTAAATTTGAAATTCTTGAAAAAATTTATCTTTTCAAGAACAAATATTTTCTGACAAATTTTTGGTTAATATCACTTCAACTCTCTCTAATTATATCGTAATACTTTTTTAAATTTAAATTGAATTTAAATTATTAAAATAAATATTCCTTTTCAATCATTATAATAATTCTAATAAGCCTTTCCATCTAATAGATACTAGGATTTGAAAAATTAAAAAATAATAATAATAATATAGTCAATTTAAGTTTCTTTCTGCATTTTTATCATAGTATGTTTGTAGTATCTGATTGTAACAATGACAAATAAACAGCTATCGTGGATTATATAAAAGCGGTAAATTCATTAACCATTAAAAATGTTTTGATTACCACAGAAACATTTTTTTGTCTTTATGCGAATTTCTGTAAATGGAAAATAATATTATTTTTATGGCGAAAAATAAATTAAGAATATTTGATCTGTCATTTTGCTGTCTTGTAATTAGGAAATGTTTATCCTTTTCTATTCCTTATTTAAATCAAGGATTAAAATATGCCTTTCTGATGCTGCATAAATATTTTTCCTAATTCCAGTTTCATTCCACGAACGAAAGGAAATCATACAATTTAAATCAGTCATTACGTTGAGAGAATTTTTTTAAGAAAATTTAAAAATTTTTGAATTAGATCAGTTTTGATTTCTGATAGAGTGATTTATGCTTTTCAAGCTGAACAAATGCTTCTTGCATATTACTGAATAAAAAAAGAAATTGGTTTCTGATAAGGATATTATTATTTAAAAAAATTCTCGTACTTCCGCACATATTGTTGATGTCAAATATATAAAGGAGCAGTGATAACCCAGTGGTTCGGGCATCGGTGTCCGAAGCGGCGGGGTTCGATTACTAATGCTGTCCAAGACCCACCGAGTACATGCGATATGCGTGCTCGTAAAATCTGTGAAGGGAAAGTCCTATCGTCGGTTGTTGAGCAGTTACCATGAGTGTAATGGTCAGGAGAAAATTTCCTTCTTCTCCAAATCAATGTCAAAATTGAGGGAGTGGATCCTCTGGTGGTGCCATCTGTCGGAGGAGTTTAAAGCAAATTCGTACTTTCACCTTCGTTGTGCTTTGGAAAGACACACCCAACTGACTTAAATTCGCATAGCCAGCGGAATAGCGAGTTTGTCTTGTCTAAGTGTCATAAGTAACAACACCAAACATATGAAGAATGTTTAAGACTACTTATAAGTAAACTTCACTGTAAATTATTTATACCCCTTTACACACATGGGTTAGTCTTTCAAATGGACAAGGAAATGTGAAAACAAGAAAGAGCACACTATTTTTAATTCTATGTTACAGTAGTTCAGTGAACCTACTGATAGAGGTCGCGGTGGTCTGGTTGGTTAGAGCGTCGTTCTCATTATCGGAAGGTACTGAGTTTGAATCCCAGCTTAACCGAAGATCTGCTGTGCTCACTAATGGCGGCTGCGGTATGTTAAAACTGGGCGTGGTTGCAATGTCCTCCAAGTGAAATTATATCTCTGGGGGTGGTAAGCCATGTATTGGAGGTCTTCTGCTTGGTCCCTGTTACAAAATCATGAAGACTCCCCCGTCTGCTTCTATATAATTGGTAGAGCCGAACTCAGAGCTAGGTAATAGGGAAGCATACTGGTGCAACAACTTACTGATAGATTTTAGTTGTTACCCATATCTCTTAATTGGCCAATTATTGATGTAATTGTACACATTTATGTTGTTGTAATACACTTCTCTGAACACAAAACATTCTTCTTTATTGTTATTTGTGAATTGTAGTCTTTTTTTTTTGGGGAGGGGAGTAATTGTAACATTCTGGACACATTTCACCAATTTATAAAAGAATTGTCTATGAATATAGTTCAGCCTTTCATCCGTTCAGTGGGTCGATGTACTGAGTACCAAGTGCGTAAGAATTCAGCATTGGATGTCTCGCGTTATGCAGACCACCTAACCGAGACATAGGCTTCGCACCCCAGGGACCCTCGGACAGAAAAACAGATATGGGTACTCTTTACCTTGGCCCACATATGGGCTGTTGTGCCACTGGCTTAGTTGATGTTTTTATAAAGATAATTATTATTTTTTTGAATCATCAATGTAAGTTTGGAGGTAGCAAATCTTCCACAGGCGTACACGAATTGTCTTTATGTAGTTCTTTTCTGAAAGCTTACTCAGATATAAGATCATCATGATAAATGTTTACTTTCTTTTATAATTACTTTTTTATGAATCTTTATTTTAAAATCAATTTAACTGATAATTTAGCATTGAATGTCCCGTCTGGATGGAGTTTTTTTTTTTTTTTGTAAAATAGTAATAATATGTTTATATCATATTAATTAATGATTAAAATTGGTGAATTTCATTAAGGTAAACAATAGTAATTGGAATCATTGAGAAATTTTTAGAAATTATTTAGACGATTATGTTTCCTTATATGTTCAATAAGATGAATATGGATTTTTAAATTTAAAATTATAATTTGTGAATGCTTATAGCATCGGTTTTAATCAACTTTTTATTATTAGATTTCAAATATACTTAGTATAGCATAAAATTATATGGTTTAGGGACATAATAATATTCTATATGGTATTTATTTAAGTTAATATATTTTCATAATTATATGTTTTAAAAATTTTTCTACTTATCTATTTCCAACGATTGTCTGATGAAGACTTGATAATAGATGGCGCCATATGTACGTTCTAATTCTAATATTAGCTTTCCTAAACGAGTCGAATATACATAACTGAATTTTTTCAAAATATAATTTTTAAAATATTTTAATTAAAAACTCTACTTGTAAACAGAATGATTATTATTTCTATATTTTTGCCTTTTAATAAGAAAATAATTATGAGAATGAATTGTAAACCGCAGAAAAATTTTAAAAATTATTAAATACTATTAAATTTTATTTGAAAATTGTTTAGATATAATATTATGTTTGTGTAAATAGTAACAGCGAATACTTTTTTAAGTCATTACAAATAATTTAAAAAAAGTAATTAGGAATAGCTTGTTACTGAAAAATATTATGTTTTGTTAATTATAACAAAATTTGACAAATCGAAAAATAATGAGAAAAGATCGAAAATGCCTAATAAACATGCATTTTCTTATAACTGACAATTATTTTATACTTAAAATTTGGAAAAATATTAACTAAAAAAAAATTTATGTAAAAGTTAATGTAAATACTTTCACTAAAATGTTTAATTTTTATATTTTGCTTAATAATAGTTCATTTAGTTTCATAGCAAAAACATTTAGTTTTCTATAAATCCCTGAATTTGTTTCATGCTCTTCAACAATAAGCAAACATCTGTTATATTTCTTGTAACGATTGATATACTAAATTTATAAAAATAAATATAATAGATTTTTGTGTGCTATATTTATAGTAAAAAATAAGCGATCCGCTATATTTCGAGTAACGAAAAGTCACTAATTCCAATTTAAGAGAATTCTACATATTTCTTTAGCACTTAATTTAATAAAAATGTATAAAATTTTCATTCTGTTTTGTTTGACACAGAAGCAATTCGGCATCGTATTGAACAATGAAGGAACTAAATGAATAGCAAACGAACATAAAAAGTCAATTTATTTCGGTCAGAAAAATATGATATATATATTATTTTTAAACACATTTTTTTAAAAAAAAGTAAGCAATAAAAGTTAAAAGAATTCTTTGATCTATGTTTGATCAATATTGTGATCTAATGTACTATGGCAAGTTTACTTAGTTATCAAGTGTGAAAAAAATCATATATTAAATTATTATTAATTTTTATTTTCATCTTTGCGTGCAAGTATATGGTCGATTTTTAGTAACACGAACAAACACGGCATACAATTTCAACAAAGAATCCAAGAAAAGAAATTACTTTATATTATAAATCTATTTCTAGTATATAACTAAAGATATTTTTAGGGGGAAAAAAAACATAATTTAAAATAAGCAAATACACTCTCTTGATTCCTGAATTATACATCGATATTTTTTGCAAATATAATAGTTTAGATGCAAATATCTAAAATTATATTTTATTTTACATATTTTCAAATGGATATACTTAATTAATTTTGAGTTTATTACTGTATATATATATATATATATATATATATATATATATATATATATATATATATATATATATATATATATATATATATATATATATATATATATATATATATAAATTTATATTTACTATATACAAATATTCCGAATGGTTTTATTTGAAAAAATAATGTCAGGCCTCTTGAATAACATTTTTCGCTTGAATTTCAGCAGGAATGAAAAATAAGTATACAGTTATACGAAAAAGGCTGATCATTTTATAAGCAACTTTAAAAATAAAATCCATTTTTTGGTATTCAAATCCACTTCAATACTATAGCGCTGATCATTTTTCCCTCTAACACGAAATGGGCTCGATAACCACAGATTACTATTTAAATAAAATATAGTGCAAGGAACATCTGCATTCATATCCAGTAGCACAACAAAACCCCTCACTTACTCATCTTTCCGTTCGCTGTACCAAACACAATAAAGAAATCCCGAACAAAGGCACTTCCATATGAGATAGAAAATGCACGACCACTATAGACCTTCCACGCAGTGTTTTTATACAATCCAAAGCCCATTTTTGTCAGCTGTTTCATGGTTGCGTCCTCCCTCCCCCTTCGTCACCCATCCCCATCCATACATAAAAACACCCCTTTGTTGGTCCCCCAGGAAAAAAAAAGAGAAAGATGAGTTAAGTGGGGAGTAGGGGGTAGGCCTGGCGAACATGGAGGTAGTGCGAGCAAGATCCCCAGCTCCAGAACATCATTTCTCGATGAATGGTGGTATCCGCTAGGAATATACACGGGAGAGGGAGAGTATTCCACTTTTCTGTCCCTTCGGTTTTTCATCCTATCGAAGCACTGGTTGACTTTTAGTTACAGAGAAACCCACGGAGGGAAAAAGATTCAGTTGTTTTGTGTGGGGTTGAGTTGTATAAGCACTTCTTTGGATATACCCGCTAAAAAAGGAAAGAGATTTGTGTCATATTTTTTGGACAGGATTATGTAACCGAGCATTGTGTAACCAAGAGGAGGTTCACAGGATTATTTCTTTGAATTGTGGGATCCTGAGCGTGCTGTGATCGAATTCATGGTAAGTACTCGTCTGATGATACTTTAAGTTAAGATATCCATAAAGGTTTATGATTATATTTCTTAAAGGGCAAGTTTGACTTGAGTTATAAAAATGATGGATAATGTCTTTATATTTAATGCATTTATACATTGAAAATTATGGTTTTGGTGAAACAATAGACATAATTTTAATGGAATTCAAAAGCCGATCATAATAACTAAGAACTGATAAATCAATGGTGTCAAAATATTATTTATTAAAATAAAAATTTTCTAATTTAATTTAGTTCCTTACAAAAACAAAAATCATTGTTAAAATAAAAATTGTTATTTCTGCTTTGGATATTTGTCATCTTGAATTTAGTAATTATGTTACAATAACAAGAAATTGGGTACTTTAATTTCTAGGAAAGAATGAAATGCACTTATGATTAAAAACGAAACTACTATTGAGATAAACAGAAACGAATAATAAAAAGTATTATTAAAAATTGTTAAATCTACCTTAAAATATAATATTTTTATTTTATTTATTAGCATATTATTTCAATAATAATAATATGAAAATAGCATATTAATATTATTTCAATTGGGTACTCTAATTTCTCTGAAGATAAGATACAAATATGATCGTAAACAGAAACCATAGGGAGATAAAGTGAAATAAATAATATAGGAAATTATTGTTAGAAGCAAAAATTATATTAATTTGATTTTAAAAAGACAGTAGATTGTTTTAAGTTATCATTTCAATGTCAATGAATTGATTATTTCTATTTTTGTGAAGTTTAAAGAGACACATGATTAAAATTATTATAGAAATCACAGATAAATAGAAATAACTGATAGTGATAAGTTATTAGCAAATTTCATTAATTCTTTACTGAAAATATAATAAATTAAATTGAGTAATAGGCATATCATTAAAAACTATAAACTGACAAGTTTTGTTTCCATATAAATAAAAAAAGAGTGCTTGCGTGAAAAAGTGAAATAAATGAAAATGAAAAAGCTACTATTTAAAGTCTAAATTTTAACTTAAAAATATACAATAATAAGTTTTGTACTTAAGCTATTATTCTTCAGTGACGATTAATTGAAAGTAATAATTTCTCTGAAATTATTATACAAATATAATTAAAATTGAGAATGAAAGTGAGTTAATGTGAAATAATGAATAATGAAAGTAATTTTTAAAGTAAAAAGTTATTCTATTTTGAAATGCAATACATTAAATTTAGTAATTGGATATGATTTCCTTAACAATAAGCAGATTACTTTTATTTTCATGCAAATGAAAAAGACAAAAAAACTGAACAATGAAGACACTGAAATGAAGAGAAATTAATTATTTTGATAGTAATTATTACATCCAAAGCTATCAGTTTCATCTTAATAATGTTTAGCTATTAGACTGTCATTTTAATGTCATTAGACAGACTATTTTTATTTTCATAAAATACGAATGTAATTAAAAGAAAAAAAAAAGAAGAATGACAGTAAGAATAGGAAAGATCACGTTCTTTACTTAACAATTTGCAAAGAAAAAGCATGACAAATATATCTTTGTTTTATCAACGTCGTTCGCTCTTATGTTGAAATAGATTATGTCATCAAATTGAACTGGTTGTAATTAAAATAAAATATGAATAAGCCTTACACACACAAATTCAACCAAGGAATTAGAAATGTGTAATATAACAGTAATAGAAATTTTGCTGTAAAACCAAGCAAAGTATTTTGCCTAGGAATTTCCAAAAAATGTGTGAAAAACCACTTTAATAATCAACTGAAATATAAAATCGAAAAATATAAATTTCAAGTAAAAGCATTAAAATCTTCATTACACACATAAAATAAACAAATTAAAAATATATATAGGAAGAAAAGAATTAAAATTTCAATTGAAAGTTTATTTTTATTTCACAATCAAAATTGTGTACGTTATTATGACACTATTTTTTAAACTTTCTACTATAGCAACTTTTGGTCTATGTTATAAAACAAGTTAATGATAAAATATTTTGTTCATTCACATAAAAATACCATCTGACAATAAAAACACTTTAATTTTATAATATTTTCATTAGTGAAAAATGGATTTTCATTAAAAATGTGAAGAAATCAATACACATACTTAGAATATATCTGACTAATATTTCTTACATATTTAATTTATTTACATAATATTTTATATGTTGAAATTGGCTCTGACTGACTTTTTCTGGATGTGACGTCATGAATTATAAATATTGCTTACAATAGTTTATAATTAATCATATAATAATTAACAAGTTAATGCTCTCCTCATATAATGTGAGTGGAATGGAAAATATGTGATAAAAACCAACTACATAAAAATTTAACAAACCTATGATATCACAAAAGGAATTCGCAGCTTTAAGAATATGTATCTTAGTGATAATGAACAATTTTCATGGTAAAAATGAAGACAAATAATTTTGAAATAATTGCAGCATATCCAGGAAAATAAAAAAGTGATTTTTTCCTCGCAAAATCATGATTTTATCTATGATTTCTGAAATGAGATCTTCAAATGTCAACCATATTAAGCTTGAAATTTATTAATAATGAGTCGAATTATTAAAAAAATCTAGTTTTCAGTCAGAAATTTCTTAAAAGTGAAGTAAATTGCCGAACTGTTGTATACCACACATAATGCTTTGTGGAATTATATTTCATTTTTATTAGCTTTTCTCTTGTGTTACAAGGGAAAAAACCCAAGAAACACTCAAGCATCTTCAAGTGAAGAAACATAAGACTCTACATGCATCTCCTTTTTATTAGAGTTCTTTTGATTTAACTTGGGGTACTCCATGTTATTGCTTGTTTGTCTTTCTGTGGTCATATTTTGCACCCAAGGACCAATTAGATAGGAACCTACAGTTTAATGGGATTCCGAATCACTACAAGCATCCAAACCCAAGGTAGAAGTTGAACCCACGGACAGTTGAACAGAAGGACAAGCACTGGGACATTTTTTTTCCTTTGCAAAGAGTGTGAACCACTGGTTTTACCAAAGCATCAACACCTTTTAAATATTCTGTGAAGATTGTCTAAAAATCTGTGAAAAAGTTATAAAAATATTGAACTAGTCACTCACAAAACCACTATTTGTCTCTGTTTTTTTATACTGAAGTGTAACATTTTGCGAATGACTTTTTCAGAATTATATTTTATTTTTGGTGAGTTTTATTCAAGAAATAATATACGAAATAATTCAAAGTAATAGTCAAAAAATAATAATAAATAAATAAATAAAATAATCTGGAGAGAAATTGTATAAATATTATAGAAAATTCCAGGATTGTATCATATTTAAAATACAGGAATGTGGTCATTCTGAAATCTATTTGGTGAATAAAAATTAGAGACAATTAGACTGAACATTTAAAAATTTAGACACACAAGGATTATGATCTTAAATTAAATGAAAACAATAAAATGAAAAAAATCAAGATTGAATTTCATTGTGAAGTACTGTTGTTGGAAGTTGTTTTATTACTTTAAAAATATAGGATATATAAAATTCATCTTAAACACTTTGAGGTAACTGAACTGTACAAAATAACTGAATAAGATTGAACATTTAGATAAAGAGAAATCGAGACTTATAAAATATTTATATCATGAAAAATGCAGAAAAAAATGTGTTTTTATCGAAAACAACTTGGAGTAGTTTTCTCGGTTGAAAATAGAAAATATATTTCGTATCGTTGTTGTTTCATATCCTTCAGAGATCTAGCGGCAGCTAGATCAGATCCATGACACCGTGAATCCTACCGAAGTATATATTTCTTACTAGATTAAGTAATTGAATTGGACTGAATATATTTTATTAGAAACCCAAATACAATTTTTACCAATTTCAAAATCCTATTACAGTTTTTAAATTTTCATCAAAACTCATGTCTGGATTGAAATTTAGACATGATTTTTTTCATTGAAGATTCAAAATAGATAAATTTTGATTTCGTGAAGAATAGCATTAAGATTTTATTTCTTTAAATAATTAATAACTTTTTTAATAATACAATTTAAAGTTCTCTCGGTTACTTTAAAAACAATATATTTGATACTATATGTGGTAAGAGGACTATAGGACGTAATCAATTTGATTGTGAGCAATTGGGATAAATGAGCATACATGAATTTTGATCTTGTGGTATATACAAACGAATTTTCGTTTCTGTTAGGTACAATTTAAAGAAGAGCTCTTGGAGTTGCTTTAAAAATATAGAATATATTTCGTACTCTATGAGCTCTCGGAGTTGCTTTAAAAATATAGAATATATTTCGTACTCTATGAGCTTTCGGAGTTGCTATAAAAATATAGAATATATTTCATACTATATGAGCTCTCGGAGTTGCTATAAAAATATAGAATATATTTTGTACTCTATGAGCTCTCGGAATTGTTATAGAAATATACAATATATTTCCTCTATAACCTTTCGAAGTTGCTTTAAAAATGTAGAATATATATCATCTACAACCTTTCAGAGTTGCTTTAAAAATATAGTATATATTTCGTACTCTATGAACTCTTAGTGTTACTATAAAAAATATATATTTCACTTATGACCTTTTAGAGTTGCTTTAAAAATATACAATATATTTCGTACTGTAAGAGATAACTGCACTATAAACAGAAGTTAAATAGGATTGAACATTCTAAAACGAAGAATTAAAAAAAATCATCGATTTTGAAAGAATATGAACAGAATTTTTGTACATTTTAAAATAGTTCGGTTACTTTAGAAAGAAAATATATTTCCTATAAAAACTTAAACTTGTAGAGGATTATTTATTTTGAAAATGGTAAAAAAGATTTCGAATATTTTGAGAGATTCAAATACTTTGAATATTTCAAGATACTTTTTATTTATAAAAAATATTCAATACTCCTAAATGGTATACTAGAAAAAATAAAGATCCCCAATCAACAAGTTATTTCTTTAATTAATATATAAATAGAGAATTTTCTTGAAGTCAACGCTCATATTTAAGAACAATCTTTTATTTTATTTTGATTTTTATCTATCGAAATTAGAATGAAAATGGCACTTTTATTTACATTTCAGTTGAAAAAACTTCCTTAAAATTCGATTCAGTCTCGAATGATTTCAAAGTTATTCCGCAAAATATCACTGGCAGAGCACTCAAGTGCTTTCAAGTGGTTGAAGAGTAAGTCAAAGGTCCATTTGAAGAAATTTTTTTCTGGCAGAAAAGTGCGCCAAGTTTTTGTGTTTTTAAGAGCGTATGTGATAATTATCTTTTCTTTAAAGCAATATTTCCGCTAAAAATTGCCGATCAACAAATTGGCAAAAAGATTTTAACGCGTTATAACATTAAGATAGATATCAACTGGAAACTCTTTTACTAATTACATGGTAAAAATATGTAATTTTTACATTTTAAGATTTGTTAAAAACACGTCTTAATATTTTTATTTATTTTAAATTTTTAAATCACTTACTTTTTAATTAGTTTTTAAAATGAACAAGAATATTATTTACTTACATGACGTACATAATTTATTCATATCTGTTATTAAATAGTATAGGGGAAATATTTCCATTGCCCTAAAAATATTTTTTAGGTAGCTGATATATTGAAGTAACAGGTATAGGTAACTTTCTACAGTTAACAGGTTATTTTAGTAACTTTTTTTACGAATATATCTAATGCTAAATTTAATCATAATGTTGAAAGAATGTAGAATTTAAAAATGAAATTCTTATTACATATTATTTACTTTCAGTTATAAATCTAAGTTGATTAAAATTTAAACTTCATATCATACAAAATTTTTATCATAATATTTCATATTTACCGATCTTTATTTTTAGTTCAGGATTTCACTATTATTTTTAGAATGTTGAAAAAAGAAATATGGGAATTATTTTTAATAGTCAAACATAATATTAACCAATTGTGATGAAAAGAAATATATTTTATAAAAATATATTTATCAATGTTTTAATATATTTTAATAATTAAAATTTTTTATTTATTCTAGAAATAAGCTATTTATTTACGATACAATAGACAAGTAGATGTTTCCCATTGGGCTGACCACCTAATCAGGATATAATCTTCGCACCCCAGGTCTTCTCAGTCAGGAAAACAGAGATAGGCTCTGTAGGGCTGGGCCGTCGTGCAGCAGAGTTTAGTTTAGCAGACAAGTAGATAACAGAGTGCTAAATTGATAATAGAAATTTAATTATGATTATCCTACATTAATATATTATGCCTAGAGGATTTTTTTAATATTAAATAGATGTAAAATAAATTATTTCTGTGTTTTTCGGTTTTCTAATGCATGTTTAATTAATGTTTTGCCTGTAAGGTAATTTAAACGTATATATTTTCAAAGAAAAGACTTTAAAATCGTAATTGAAATTAGAAAAGGAGAATATATTAACTACTATTGAATTAATAAACTGCTAGATTAAACTACAAATTAGAGTTATTTATAAATAAAAGGTAAAAAATGATTTCATGAATACATAGGGGAACATCATTTCCTTTTTTAATTCTTCATTTGTCAGTGAAAAATTAAATTTCACTTTTTCATTGAAATACTCATCAACCCATTGTTTCGTAATCAGAAATTTTATTATTACAAATATTCTTCAGTACAAATAGCTCCGGACAATCTCATAAAATTTCTTCTAAGCAAATTGGACTTTATATAAACTATTATGAATCACCTTAGTCTATAATTTTAAATAGAGTTGAAAATTTACTATCATGTATATATATAATGGAATCTTAATTAGCAAGCGGTTTATTAAAAAATACCTGAACATTTTAAAAAAGGAACAAATATTAGTCTACAATCTAAGATAAAAATAGTAAAAAACAAAAAAAAAAAAAAAAGAATCTATAATCCTAAAATGTCTTCACACAGTATTTTGAGCTTATAATAATTAGTCAAAATTTAATTCAATGTAATATGAATCTAAAAAAGAAAATATTTTTTTAATCATTTAAGCTTTTTTTATTTCTAAGAAAAAAATTAATCGTGTCATATTTTAATTTTTTTATGTTGTCGAATTATATCGTTAAAAATGGACGAAAAAAATTATGTTGTTGTGAAACTTCAGAAACACATTAGTCTTCGAACTCAATAGTGATAAAATTGCAATAAAAAAATGACGATAAAACTAAACATTACAGGGCCACTATTTTTCATTTTTTTTCCTTCTGCCTCCGTGTCCGACCTAAACTTTTCGTCTGCGCGAAAACGTTGTAAGTGGGAAGTCCCATCTGACACTTTGATCCCTGTTTCAGCATGCCCCCCCCGTCCGACACCCCCTTTTCAACTCAAAATCGAAACACACCCCTGTCCTTGTCCAGCTTGAGAGATTTTCACCGCCTCCCGCATAGTATATATATTCTTTTTTTTTTTTTTCCTTTTATAACTATTTCCTCGACCCTCAATACCCACACCCCTCGTCATCATGGTAGGCCGTTTTGTTTCGCGGGACGAAGTTCTCACCAACCGCGTAATTAGTTGGCACGCACGCACGGGAACATCCCCTCCACCCCATCCGCCATTTTCTGTGTAGTGGATTTTTCTTTATTATTATTTTTTTTTATCGTTTGCAGTAAACTTTTTCGTCCGTCTCGCTTGACAGGCAGCCGTCGAAACCACGTGGTGCTGGTGGGATATACATTCGCCGGCACAAAGAGACCTAATGAAGCGTCTTCTACTCCATTCGTTGTGGGTCTAGCTTCTAGCTTTTTTTCTTTTTTCGCTTTTATTGCTGTTATTAATTATTTGATGTAGGGGCTAACGCACCCTGCTGTCGTCGAGTCCGTGGAAAGAGGGTAGGGGTGCACCACACATGTGCGAATGTTTCATCGTTTCACTGAACGAATGAAAAACATTCGCACATATGCTTCAGATTTTCTCTATAACTGAACTCATACCACAATGAAATCATTTTTAAGAACCAACAATGTTTTAAAATAGAGATTAAATATTTTTTTGTTAATTTTAAATACATTAATGAATATAATCATTATTATTTCATAATGAATAATTCATAAAAGAGATAGACAGCAAAATCTTTTCAATCAAGGTGTTGATATCCATAAAAATAAAATTAAATATCTTTGGTTAATTATGATAAATTACATTAATTAATAAAATAATCATTAATATATATGTTATTAATAAATTATTGATAGTGCTAAAAATTAAATCATTTCCGATTTTTGTATCAATAACATCGATAGGAAGAAATTGACGTCACAAGGCACATGTGTGAGGCACGTCACAAGGCACATGACATCACAAGGACTTATAATTGTGAACCTATAACTAAGTTTGTTGCTTTACGGTCTATCACAATCAGATGTATTACGTAATGGTGAAATACCTGATAACTTAATCTATAGACCAGGTGTTTTCTACCAATGTTTTCTATTTTCTGCGGTCTATGATGTATGTTCTATATCTCTGCTTAACTGGAAAGCATAATTTATAGTGAATTCCGAGTCACCACGATTTGGAATCGAACTCACGAACTGTTGAATACAACATCCGAGTGTTAATTGTTTATCCACCAGGTCGAAAACTTTATGAAAAATAAATAATAAGTGAAGTAATCAAAAGAAAAAAAAGTTAATTTGGAAATACTTAAGATATAATATATCACATATAAGTATCTTATTTTTTTACTAAAATATATTTAAAGCAAATCATATTAAATTCCAATATGTCTTTATTATTGTACAAAATATATTTAAAGCTGTCAAATAAATAAGCACCACCTTCAGTTTTATAATCAGAATTCTTCGTAAAATTCTGCTATTGTTAAATGATAATTTAAGTAATTTATATAATAAATTAATTATTTTTATTATAAAATGCTTTTACATTATTTGAATATAATATTAATTCAGTGAAAAATAATATGGAAGTTAATTAAAAAAAGAATTGTAAATAATTAGGAATTTTGTGTAGAATTAACAATGCAAATTTATAAAATTTCTGATACGTCAAAAATTTTAAAAATAATTTGTAAGAAAAACTATTATAAATATTTTACTTATACGTCAAATATAGTACACTAATAGCTAATGAGCTTAAAAATTTTGGGAAAAAATTTATATAGACAATGATGAATTACTTTCCGTAACGCCTATCTTTCCTACTAATTGTCAAAAATGAAGAAGATATGATGAATCCCTCCAAGGCGTCATTCCTCCATTTAACCCAAAAAATTTTTTTCATCAATTTGTCAAGTGGGGTAAACTTAGTATTAATTAACCACAATTAATCAGTTGATAAGTGTGTGATCACATTAAGGCTTAAATTATTTACTCATTGATTAAACCAATCCGGATAAAAAAAATAACCCAATGAGAGGCTCAGTCATGCACACAAATAACGAACATTACAAAACATTTTTAACTGGCGGTTTTCCCGCCACTTTTACTTTTTCCCGCGCAAAAATATGAAAATTTCCAGGATATTAAAGCCCCCGTCAAAATAAATATGAAAAGGGGGTGACATTAAAAAGATTGCAAAAATCTCTCTATTTTTACATGGACGATTAGTTCTGTGTTTAATGATCATGGCGAGTTAAAAGCCGCGGTTGATAATTAGTGGTAAGAGCCTCGCAAAGCACTTTTTATCGAATTACACTTAAATAAGCGCTTCCTTCTTAATGAAGGGTTAAATTAAGAAGAAAGGAAAAAAATGGCGACGCTGGAAAGTAAAGGGGGGTTGACACAAAGGGCGGACCGAATGTTGACTCGTTCTTGTTTTTCGGGTTCCGACAATATGACACCTTTCTGCGCAAATAACTCTCCGCTCATTACGATCAGGCCGCCGCTTAAGCGATTCTTTTCGTACGCTATTTGCAGAAGAGGGGAGCTTCCAAAAAATGCGCTTTGCCGCTTTCCCCGAAAGGCGTGGCCTAACGTACCACCGCTTTTTGATTGACGGCTGTCATTTTGCATGACGTCATTGACGGGACCGCCCTGCGCCGAGAGCGCCGCCGATTGGCCCCCGTCGAACGGCCGCCGTTTGTAGGTACCACGTGGGTTTGAGCGAGTGAGAGGGTGCGGGTAAAGCTTTGAGGACAGTCATGTTTGTTGATAGGGGCGATCGGTGAGTGCGTCCCTGTGTGTTTGCCTGGCCATTCCTCGTTTTTGTGCGGCGCGGGGGGCTGCCCCGAACCAAGAACACCGTGCACTGGAACGTCATGTCGCCGTTCATGTTGCCCGTTGGATACTCCTGATGGCGACGCCGCGGTATTGATTTGGCGGTGAACCTTGGCGACCATGTATCCTAACCGACACCCGGTGAGTTAACCCTAAAACCTTCGCCCTAATAGAGCCTCTTAATTGTTCTCGCCTCTCCGCTTCGCCTAATGAATTTTCCTCATTACTCGTCTACGCTTAAAGATCGCTGTTCGGCGATCATTTCCTCGCCACTTTTATATTTTTAACGTCGAGTCTTAATTTTTTAATCGAATCTTTGTGGTTAATTCCGAGCTCTTCTGCTTAACAGCAAATTTAAGTTAATTAGAAATCTTTTTTTTAACTCTTTTTTTTGTTTTTATTTAATTTTATCACATCTCTTCTGCAAAAGCCGAAATGCAAATGTGCTTGTTTAACAGTCGTTTGCCGATGTTTTTCTTTGTTTAATGAGTAATTGTTCTTCTGGAACAGTTAGAAAGTTGTTTGAAGTGTTATGTTTACATCTAATCGAGTAATCTGACTCAAAAGTTTATAGTAAATCGGTTTTCAATATCGAAATTATTTTTAATGCTGATTGGTTATATTTTTATGTAAACATGATAGTTTGCATTTATTTTTCTTTCGAAATTTAAATCCAGTTAATTTTAAAGCTTGATAAATTTACATTCAATCAAATCGAACATTTGAAATAAATAAATTAGTTAAAATCTGAAAATAAATGTAAGTCAATATCTTGTCAAAATATAACGTGATATGTTTAATAACTTTCAATTTTCTACTTTTAGAAATAATAAACATTTCATAAACTTATGTGTAACATCTTTTTCTTAAAATTTATGCCCATTTATAATTCTGTTCTAAAACCTTCCTATAAACCATTTGAATTTGTGTATATTATTATTTTATATATATTCCTCGAGATCAAACTATTTTGTAGTCAAAATATATAGTAAAGAAACAATTACTTTTTATGCAGTATGTATAGTGTAGAGAGATAAATAATTATAATTGTACTCATTATACAATTATAATCATTTATTTCGACACTTGGTGCACGTTGAACAAAGCACATAAAATTTGAATTAGTTTAATATGTAATGTATAAGTTTTTATTTCAATTGTAAAACAGATCTGTCTGTAAAGTATCTGCAAAAACGAAGCACTTTTTTTGTTATAGATAAAAACAATAATTTTTATCACTTAAAAAAAACACATTTTAATTAAGAAAAAACTAAATGTAATTGTATATAAACATTATTTTTCTCATTTTTATGTTTGTAACTACAGAAAAGAATGATAAACACCATTATTAAAATAAAGTAATAAATAAAATACTATGATTGTATAAAGTTATGAAGAATAATCAGAAACGAAAAATAATAAACATAAACTAAAATTTAAAAATCCTAATGCTTTAATATATTAAGTATTTAACAAAAAGGCGTGTAAATCATTTTATTATTAATAGTTTACTCATCTCTTTTGCATATAATGCAAATTTAATAACATTTATCACACTTTCAACTGTTTCAAACTAATATCTATTTTATTACAACATTGCTTTTAATATTACTTTAAAACTGTTTTTCCTGTCTGATAACTAATTCAATGGGTAAAAAGTATTTAAATTAGAAAATATTGTAAGCTCTGATTAAATAACTTTTTAAAATAATAAAATAAATTAAATAATGTTTTTTAGATAATAAAAATGTAAAAGTATATAAAAACTTAAAATGTGTGAATTTTATAATGTAAAGAATATATATCATTCAAAATCTAAATAATCTCATTTGTAATTTACCAATAAATATACATACATCTATGCATGCGTGTACATAAAACATAAAAATATTTCCATCAGACATTATGTAAAGATAATTTATTTTTGAAATATTTAATTTTTTAATTAACTTTTCCAATTAACACCTGTACTACAGTGTACAGGGCATTGTAAAAGTTTATAGCACTCATAAAAATTTAAAAGTGATTTCTCTATATTGCACTAAGAGTTATTACGACTAGATATGTATTTTTCGTTAAAGTAACGTTCTTAACTAATGAAATGTCTTGATTTAATTACTTGTTTTATCAATACCATGAAATCTTCATATGACTAACACAATTACAAGTTTTTATAAATTGGTTTACAAACTTAAAATACATTTGATATAAAACTTTTAAACTTAACTATTTAAACGAAATAAATAAAATGTATATAGATATTTTGTTTAAAACAATGTGTTTTTACGTTTAGAACATGATAGTCTATTAAATTTTACAAACACATTAACGAAATGCGAAAATAATTTATCTCATTTTCTATTTCTTTTTTTAATAAATTAATTTATCTAAATCAAATTTATCAGGAATTACTGCTGGAGTTTAAAAAATAGTATTCGATGTATTGCAGGATGAAAGGAATTTCCCATAATTCACCGCTTCCTTTGTTATCATTCTATCGTTATTCAAACGCGTGTGCGTGAATTTTACCACGATTTGACGGGAAAACGAGTTTTGGTTGAGTGAATATTCCTTGAAACGTGTTCCACTATCTTTTTTCTTTTCTTTATAATATATTTAATTTCGAAAAAGCTGCGAACATGGTCTGCAAACGACATTTGAGACAAAACACTTTATTTTTTTTGTCGGTGTTTATTTATATTTTATTTATGCATACGTGACAAAAGAGGATAGCAACTTTATGATATTTTTATTATTTTTGCTGAAGTTTCTCTGACCATGTAATTCGTTATATGATATCGTCTATGGAAAAATACAAATAATAAGGGAAATATTTATTCCTATTTTTGATAGGCGAAAGACGTGAGTTAAATAAGAATTTTAAAAGTGAAAATTATTCTGTAGAAGAGAATGTTTCTTCTCTTTAAAACTTACTGAGACTTTTTTAAATGACATTTAATTTTTTTTAAAACTTAGTTTTTAGAAACATGCGAATTTTTTTGTCATCCAATATTTATTATTTAATGAATCTATGCTTAGTAATATTAGTTTTATCTACTAATATTTACCTATAGTATTAAAAACGTTCATATTTCACAAAGTTTTTCTTTGCTTTACAAGTTAAAGTAAAAATGTAAATTAAATAAAAATATTTCATTGTTTTACTTCGTGCTATTTTTTATTTTATGAATAATAGACGATTCTTTAAATGTTATATACTACTATCTCTTGAAATATGTAAATAGCATCATTTTTTCTCGTTCATAATTTTTATTATTCTATCTGTGTGCCTATCTCTCCATCTACATCTATATTTACATACTTTATCTTTTAACTTCCTCCTGGCAAGTGGTTATCCTAATGCATTGTTCAAACTTTAATAGTTAGGTCTATTATTAAAACTTTTGGAATTATTAGAATTAATATACTTAAGCTTTAACTTAAATATTTTTTGTTACAAATGTGTCATACTCTTATAAAATCATCAATAACATTTTTAGAAAATACATAATTAAAAAAAAATAGAAACTAGGAATAGCATTAGTTTAAATTAGCAATATTTACAAACGTACTAAGAATATTTTGCTGCTTTATAATATCTAATATAAAACGAGACTAGCATATGGATTTATAAAAAATGGAAAATTATGGAATGAGTATAGAATAATTTAGAACTAACAAAAAAAAAATGCTAATCTAAATTTGCAATATTTAAAAATGTATAATCATATTTTCGCAGCTTTGAGGACTATTGTAAAATGATGGTTTATAACTTTTTTCCTTTGGAGTAAAGATAGAACTTAAACATATCAAAATTTCATGTCGTTGTTATGATTAATTTAGAATTTACTAAATTTCTTGTTAACCAGAAAAATCAAGTGTAAATTTATATCTTGCGCATTACTATTTTTTCTCTCTAATTCATATATATATATATATTTTTTTTTGTATAATATTATCTTTTAAATTAAAAATTTATTGAGTAGGAAATTTATTTAAAAAGATTAACTTTTGTTTGGGGAGAAGCAATATAGATTATGACATTTTCGCATAAGATCTTGGTGATACTGACCACTGTTAGTTTGATAAATGCCAAATATTCATGTTAAGTGAATGTTTCAAATATTCTGTTAAGTGAATACATGTTAAGTGAATGTCAAGTTGCTTTTGGATAACAACCGCTTTGAATTCCTGTGTTAGTTATTAAATTCAAAGACAAAGCCATAGAATTTAGTATGATAAAAATACGTAGTTGATATGCATCCATAACAATATAAGTACAGTTATAAAATTGTGAATTTTGAAAAAAATTCCTTATAGTTTTTTGCTTATTTTATTCCTCCGATATTAGTTATTATATTAGATAAAGTTTAAAATATTTTTTTAATAAAAATTAAAGGTCTAAAAAATGTATCATGCCTACAGTACATAATTTAGCAGAATAATTTCATGGAATATGTTAATAAGACTTTTTAGAAGAAAATTAATCGTATCTAAAAGAGAGTCTTAAATGAAATGTTTTAAAACAAATTCACAATTTTTCAAACGATAATTAATTGCATTTATTATTTTTGTAAATAAATTTGTTTCGTTGAAGTTGTAATCTGTGGATTAAAAAATCAAATGCATTTTAATCGCTTGTCGAGAATATACGGTGAAATAAATTTATATCGTCATTTTTATTATCTACAATCTTGCCAATAAATTTGCAGAAGTGAATAACAATTCGCAGTAATACTTAACATTTTCCTGATCTGACACCTGCGATTTTTTCTTGCTAATTAAATGAAATCCAACTTTCGCAAACATCGTCAGAAATTCAGATTATATAACCCATTTATTTAAATGGTTTTCCTAAGTAAGAATTCTAATGAAGGTGAAGAGGTTGCATAAATGGATTACGTGTGATATTTTTAAATTATAAAAATAGGTTATGTAATGTTAGGAAGTGAGAGTATATATTTTTGTTTTTCACAAATTCTTATTCTAAGCAAATTTAATTTGAATGGATGGCTGGATACAGTAATTCACTTTTACAAGCTTCTTGACAATATTTTAAATATAAGTAGTTATTTTTCGAATTCTTAACGGCACATGCTCCCCGAATATTATCAGACGATTAAAGACTTGTGAAATTTTAATCAGCAAACGATATCTTCAGAGAAACAAATTTTGATGTCAGAATAATAAATTCTATAATTTGAGAGATTACGTGAAAACTGTTTAAAATTATTTCTTAAAACTGTTGCAATAAATATGTTTAAACTTATGTTATAAACAGGTAGTGGATTTATAAACGCATTTACTTAGTTTTTCGGACAAATAACAATAAAACTAGACATTTCTATTTGATTTATGCATTATTTAAAGTAAACTATGCACTAAAGAAGGAGACAGAAAAACGCTTAAATATATATATATATATATATATATATATATATATATATATATATATATATATATATATATATATATATATATATATATATATATATATATATATATATATATATATATACGTTTTGGAACGCACACACACAGTGCAGATTCAATACATCCGTCAAAATCGGAAAAGTACTGTTGCTGCTAGTTCATTGTTAATTATCGATTTCTAAAAAATTTGATAGGCTAAATGATATTTTTTAAAGTAAATTTTGCCTAAAACTTTGCAAGTATAAATATGTTTTAACTTCTTGATATAAATTATCTTAAATATATAAACATATTTATATGTTTTGTCGGACAAATAAAACTAGAATGTTCTACTTTCATTAGGTATCATTTTAAACAGAGTAAAAGTATGTATAAAATGTGTAGCAAAACAATAGTAAATATATAAGTTCTAAGAGCATTCAGTAAATACTGTCGAAATCAGAAAAGCACTGTTGCCAGTTCATTGTTAATTATCGTTTGATAGACTAAATGAAATTTGCCTACCGCGGAATTCTGCCTAAAACTTTGTAATTAAAAATACGTTTGAATTTCTTTATACAAATTCTATTATATATATAAACATTTTTAAATGTGACATTTATAAACATTTTTAAAATTTTTAAACTATAAAACAATAATAAAACTATAAGTAGCAAAATAATTGCAAATATATTAATTCTTTGAGCATTTTGCAAATTCAATACATTTCTCTCAAATAGTACTGTTGTCAGTTAATTGATAATTATCGTCTGACGGGTTAAGAGATATTTGTTTAAAAAAATCCCCTCCTGAAATTTTGTAAGAATGAATATGCTTAAACCTTTGTCATAGACTCACTGTGGATGCATAAACACATTTACATATTTCCTTGAAAAGATAAAACTAAATTGTTCTACTTGAATAATGTACTATCTTTAGTAAAGTAAGACTATTCATAAGAGATGCAGCAAAATGGTAACAAATATGCTAGTTCTTGGAACATTTAATGCATTCCTGTCAAAATCGGAAAAATACTGCTGCCAACTCGATTTTGCGAGCTGAAAAAAATTTTTTTTGAATGGATTCTTTTAAAAATATCCCCAGCTTAGCAAACCCTCGAGAAAACTGAAATCAGTCACCACCGCATTGATTTGGCACATTTGTCAGAAATCACTTGTATAGCTGTAAATAAAAACCCGAACAAAGATAAGATTGGAAAAGAATTAAGAGGAACGATTTTTTTTCTTTTTCTTCTCTTTGAAAACTAGTATGTGTCATAACAGCACAGTCATCTCGTCAAGGATGATTGATTCCTGATAAACATATTGATCGGTGTGAGGCAACTACATGTAGTTAAGCGACACTATTCCCACTTATCGAAAGTCGATTAGTGGGCCCTCTTCTCATCTCGCATTACTGCAAGCGACACAGCAATTATCTGCTTTTGCATCCAGTCTTCTTGGATTCTGGGGTGTCTTTCTCGTGTTGATTGGCGATAAGTGCTTGTTTTTCGATCGGAAATATAATTGCCTGTTTCGTAATCCTCAGGAGTGATCTCTTTTTATTTTCGTGCGATTCTAAAAATCACTTATGGTTGCTCTTCTTATTTTTTATGATCATTTTTCTCTTATCCATTTTTAACCTGTATTGCTTGTCTCATTTTTTTTAGTGATAATTTTTCTCTTGTTCAATTCCGAGTTGTACAACTTATCTCATTTTTTGTGATTTGATTTGAATATTATAGCTTGATTGGATGTATTCTGAATTAAGGTTTACTTTTGTAGTCAGGGTTTCCTAAAAAAATGGAGTTTAGAGAGTGATTGTTCTATTCGTTTTTCTTATGGTGATTTTTATCTTATCCATTTTTCAACCTGTATAGCTCGCTTCATTTTTTTAATAACCACTTTTCTTTTATGTATTTTCAATCAGTTATTACAGATTCAGCACTATTGCTTTACTAGACATATGAGTCAGGATTTCAGTTTTTGAATCAACGTATTTCAGAGTTTTTTTTTTTTAAGCTTTGAGAGATTGAGGTTATTTTTTATTATTTTTTTCATGACCATTTTTCGTTTATCCATGTTTTGGTTGTACTGCTATTTCATGTGATACTTTCTCTTGTTCAATTCCAACTTATACTTCTAATTTGTGTATTATAGCTTTATTTTATAGAAAGTTGAGCGTAGAATTTAATTTATAAAAATTTGAGGGTAGAATTTGATTTATCTAATTATCTGATGCATGTCAATACCTAATTTACCCTTAAAAATGATCAAACAGTATTAATATAGCTCAACAAATATTTGAGTTAATAAGAGCAGATGTTTGTTATGATAATGTATCATACCTGCTATAAACAATTAATGTAAATTATAATATAGATTTGGGCGATAGAAAGAGAGAAATATCATGTGAAATTATTCAAAAAATAAGGTATAATATTCTAGGACGCAATATTGCACCAAAACAAATGTTATCATTGTATATAATCAAAATACATGTAAATATAGTAATTATTAAACAAGTAAAATAATTCAATGATAGAAACAACGAAAGCATTATTATAACGAGTGAAGATATGATATATCAATTATATTTCATAACAATAACATTAAAAGTTCTAAAAAGGAATGTAAGATTGCAATGGCTAAAGTAAGTCCCAAAAGTATGCCAGCAGTCAATTTTCTCTGTCATAAAACGTTAAGCTAATCTTTTTGTTCTTTATGCTTTCCTGTCTTTCATAAACTTCGTTACTATTTGTTTAATTTCTAACCAACAACAAATATGTTAAAAAAATTTTTTTAGCTATTATCAATAATATTTTATATTATTTAATATTGTGTTAAATAGTTGTTAGTATCGCAATTTTCGAAATTACTATTGATTAAGCTCTATGATATTAAATATTCAGAGTAATTTAAAATAAGCAACCGTTCAATTTTAGTTTTTGCTTAATTTTTTATTTATTGATAATTTCTGAGTCAAATAATTTTAAAATGATTTTTTTTCGTCCAGTTCTCAATAATTTTATTGTTAAATATGCATTCGAAACTAAAAATATAATTCATTAATATATTCAAGGATGTTAGTTAAATACAGCCATTTTTTTAATCCTTCTAATAACAATATTAGTATCTACTTCTATAAAATTATCTGGAGTATTTATAATTTACTGTCACTAAAAATTTTACAATGGAAACTTTTCTGTGTTATATCGTTCTTTTGTTTAATGCTTTTTATTAAATATACTGTTATGAGTAAATTTCGTATTTCTTAAAAATTCTGGATATATTTATCTTTATATTGATAACTTTACAGTCGAATATTTTTATCAGTTACCTATTTCAATATTTTTACTGTTCAATATACTATCAAAAATAAAATTCTACATCAGATTTTATTACTTTCTACAGTCTCGAATATTGTAATTTTTGAGAAATTTTTCTGTAGCTTATAAATAACTAATCAACATATATAGTATATTTTTTGGCTTGAACATTAACATGTTCACTACCATATACGGATTTTTTAAAAATTATTTCTGAAATACTCAAAAAATTTACTCATAAAACTGAATGCAAACAACTTGTTATGTGTTTACTATTCATAAAACTTATGTTTATCCAATGCTTAAGTTTTGTAAAAGTAGAATACATCATTAAATTGTTTTCGGTTTAACATAAACATAAAGTTGAGTAACGCAGGAAAGAAAAATAGCTGTGTGTATGGCATTATATACAACCAATTTCTTTTAAAATATCGTTAATTCTAAGTATGTATATTGACGTGTTGATATTTAAGCATGGCTAATACCCATTTGTTTACATTATGTTTTTTAGATTACCATTAGATAAATTTCACTTGAAGCAAAACGAAAAGAGGACAAAGTTAATAGGCTTTTTAGCATAAGTAAACACATAATGTGTGTTATAAGCAAGAGGAAAAATACAATGCAGTAATTATATTTAAAATTGCGACATACTGTAGATATATTTATTTATTTAAAATATAAAAACATCATATTTATATGTATGAGGCTGAGTTATTTATTCTTTGTGGTTTACATTTAGGCGGTAATAAAGTGTATAAATGTATAAATTACCAGACATAAAAATACTCGGAACTTTTATTACAATGTTTTCTAAAATTAATTTGCTAAAGAGTTTCATAATTGTATTGGGAACAGTCAAAATTATACTTTTTCTGCTGTAAATATGAAAGATTAATATGCAATAAAAATATTTTCCATTAAGGAAAGGAATTTTATCAGTTTTAATTAGGATATCATACTCTTTTCTGTTACAATTAAAGTCGCCAACAATGTAATTTATATTGCTCTAACTCATAAATCGTCCATGAAGAATCTGAACAATTTTATTCTTAACGCATTACCGTGAATAAATTGCGGACTCTTCGCCAAGCAAATCTCTTTTAATTCCCACATAAGCAGGCTGTAAAACATAAATTCACCTTAGCAGCGAACATGTTTCCCATTTTTCTCTTCCATCACCAACAACCAGTTCTCAAGTATTACCTTTTTAGCGCGTCCCATAAATAATAACACTAAAAAAATGGCGTAGTAAAATAGTGCTTTTTGGGAAAACGTGGTAGAGCTGAACATTTTATGCTCCGTTACTTTCCTGTAACTGCGATAATCGCTGCGGAATGATTTGCAGGATTGGACGGATGTGTGGCACTTAACCGAATTTCCTCCACTATCCTTCTTCTCTCCTGGGGTAAGATATCGTCAAGATACTAATGAAGCTGGCGTTGTACCATGTTTTTTTTCCACTTGTGTTCTCGAAGATGGCGACAAATTAGTTGGCAATAATACGTTTCTTTGCCAGTTTTAAACACTGTTTATCAATAAAGTGATTAGTTTGCTTTTAAGATTATCGATTCGATGAGATTCCTGCTATGGTTTTTCTTTCTTTTTACTATGTTCTTAGTTTCCTTTTTAAGAAAGAGATGCTAATCATAAAATTAACTTTTATTTCAAATATAAACTATAATAAATTTATATGTGTATAATAGTTTGGCTCTTAACCAATTTCTTCTTCTATCTTTCTTTTCTCATGGGTTAAGATACTGCCAAGGTACAAATAAAGCTGACATTTAACATGGTTTATTGTTCTTGAAGAAGGCGACAAATTAGTTGGCGTTAATATATTTCTTTGCTTGTTTCAAGTATTGTTTCCCAATAAATTAATGATTTTGGCCTTAATGAGATTGATTAGATAAGATTTTTGACTAGGATTTTATTTTTATTGTCTTCAATTTTCTTTAAAAGTAAATTTCTGTAAACATAAAAATATCACTTTTATTTCAAACATAAACTAATAAATTTGTTCCTGCATTGTATTTAAAGTTTTTAATTTAATTTCATTACTCTTTTTCAATTTATTTATTTACTTTGTGTAAAATTTTCTTCATGAGTATCAAACTGTGAAACTGCTAGTGCTTTTGTGTACTTAATTAAGCCATTGTATATTGCTTTGTAAGTTGATAAAACTGCATATTGTTGGAAACACTTCAGTGTAAAGTGTTAAAGTTTTTTGAAAGGTTATATTCAATTTCCAATTTTATAAACAGGGAAGTTCTGATTACTTTCTTGATAACTCTGTATCATGTTTCGTACTAAAATGATTCGTATTCAATAGTTTTTACTTCTTAGATACACCTTGTATTCCTCATTTGTAAAGAAAATTTGATCGTTAAATATTAACTCTTATTATCTGATCAAATTCCAACATAATTCACCTATGGTAATCTAGGAGCATTGCTTTTATCCAATGATTATAAATGCTACAAGGAATACACCACATACGTATGCATCAGACAGTTTTACATATTTTAGTAATTATGTATGATATCCTTCTGATTTATGTGTGTGATTAAGTTGTTGATGATTTTGATAAATGTCTATTACATCTCTAATGCTTTAAACTCGTTGAATTTGAGATAATTCACAAAACAAATTCATTTTGGAACTATACACTTAACGGATCATCTTCCCCAAAAACTTTAATAATTGTTGAAATGTAAAAATAAAAAATTTACAATAGTATACTTTTCTCATATTCATGAATAACAATAGAATATTTTTAAAAATCTTCTAATATAAGCCTTTTATGGTATTTTTGAAAATGCAACTGCAATATTCGCTTAAAAACTAATGAATGAAAAAAATTCTCTCATTCAAAAAAATCATTCAATAAAAATTTAGGGTCAGTAAATATTACAGTTATAAAAGGCAAACTATTTTGGTCATTGTTTTAGTATTTCATTTCAGAGTTTCATTTAGATGATAATTTAATTATCCAATATTACTCACTTTCGGTATTGTTTTATAATATAAATACTTTACATATAAGTAAGACTTGTTTGACTCTTCATAATTATTTGAATAAGAGATTCCATTATGACAAACATTTGTGACGTAATATTACATTACATTTCTTTTTAATATGCTAATGTGTAATCTGTAAATAAAAATTAAGAAAATCCAAAATGTTTTATGATTGTTGTCACTATTGAATCAACACAAATGATCATATGCACTCTTAATATAATCATTGATTCATATTTCATTGGTACTTTGAATCAGTAATGTGATCATTGATTTCCTTTATGAATGATACTCAAAAGTTAAAGACAAAATGAAATAAGCATTTAACCACGGAATGCTGTTTTGATATTTATTTTTATGATGTTTAATGATACCAGATTCATTCCAGTTTGTTGTCGGAATGACTATTGCTATATAGGGAATTGAATTTTATACAGATAATATATAAGACATCAAAGACAATTTAACAAGATTGGCCAGTGACATAAGAAATATAAAGATTTCAGTTTATCAATTGACATTTTACATGACCCTAGTCAAGATATTTGATTGATTTTAGTTTTCTTTAGTTTGTTATTCCATTGATCCATTGTTTATTTGATGATTGATGTAAAATCTAAGCTATAACCATTGTATTGTGAAGTAATGAATTTCATAATATGATATTGTATGAAAAATGACTTTTCATACATAAATGTTTTCACACTTCCTTATATATAATAATGAAGCCCGGTGGCTTAGTGGTAGAGTTTCACGCTCCCATGACACAGGTCCGAGGTTCGATCCTCGTTCCGGGCAAGGTTGACTCAGCCTTTCATCTCTTCAGTGGGTCGATTAACTGAGCACCAAGCATGCTTGGGAACTAAACATTGGGGGTTTCACGTTAAGCTGACCAACCTAACTGGGACATATGCTTCGCACCACAGGGCCCTCGGTCATGAAAACAGTTATGGGCATTGTAGGCCTTGACCCACATGGGCTGTCGTGCTATGGAGATTAGTTTAGTATATATAATAATATTCTTGAATTCTCTGTGTGTGATTATGATATAGAACAAGATTATTTCATAATTTGATAGAAATACCCAGTAGCTTTTTTCCCCATATTCATATAGATTTTACCATTAATGCCTGCTATGTAGAGTATTTTAATTAAAGGGAATATATATTTATTGTTTGAAATATTTAAGTAACGAAAAATGCAAAAGAAAATTTTCTTCATAATTTAGAAACATAAAATACAGATATTAAACATTTGAATAAACCATAAATTTTTGGAAAATATTTCGTTTGTGGAGTAAAGTATTTCTAAATTTAACATTTTTTGAAATTTTAATGAATAGATTAATATTGTACATTTATATTTTCCTCATTTTAATTTTAAAATCATATCAAATTTATTGGAATCCAAATTAAATTTATCAATGCTTAGGAAATTTATTAAATTTATTATAACAAAAATCTTAGAAATGCGAAATAAGTAACAAATCTAAACTATAACAAACAAAATAATATTTGAATCCTGTAACATATATAGAAAACGCATTTCAAACACCACTACAAAAGGCAAGGGTAAATGTATGATCTAACAACAATGGATATTGAAAAAATATATAAATTCTTTTTTAAACTTATACTTTTTGTAATGTTATGTATGATTTTTAAAAGAAAAAAAAACCCGATTTTTCAAAACATGTTTTGTTGTTTAGATGAAAAAGAAGAGCCCGAAAGAGAAATGAAAAAAAAAAAAAGTTTCCTTTCTTGGGTATAAAGCATCTTTTTTTCTCAAAGGAAAAGATTTTAAAAGTCACTGAGCGTCTCACACTCCGATGCCTCTTATGGTTCTTGCCCAATCACGTCATTCGAGTGATGAAAAATTCATGCGGAGGGGAAGGGGACACGAGGGCAAGCTCCAATCTCCTTCTGGATGTATCACTGTTGATAACGCCTTGAATGGAAATACACCAGACTATAAAACCTTTTCTTTTCGACTGGGAACTTAGTTCTTACTATCCGAGTGAAATTGAAGATTTCTTTTTTTCCTTTTATTTTTTCCTTCTTTATCAGTAAAAATTGCCGAGATAAGTAATGAAATCATATACTATAGACATTCGTATATTTGGAAAAAGATATTACAATGTTTTGTACTTGATAGCTGGTTTATAGAGTTTTATGTCAATTGGGGATGCTGGGTATTCTTAAGTAAAAGCTAATGATGTATGTTAAAATTTGAATTTTACTATTAACTATGGAATATTCTTAAATATGTAGAAAATCTATTCCTTATGCTAATTCAGGAGAGATCTCATTGTCTTGTTTATAACAGTTATCGCTTTTTTGGAATTTTTAACTTTAAGCAAGAGACAGCCTAGCAAATTCCAACAGTAGCTGGAATTGAACATGGGACCTTCCACATATCATACCACTAGGTTACACAAAGCTTATTTCTTGATTTTTTTGACGCTGTGAAGTAGATTGCCGTACAACTTAATGTTAAGCACAGCTTATAAGACATTTAAGCATCCAAACCGGTCTAGCTTTCTGCAAGAATTTTCATAGATAATGAATGAGCTGTATACATATTTCTCAAGAGTATCAACTCGGAAGATTCCCAAGCACTCAACCAAAAATTGCATGCATAAAGCAAAGTTCTAGAGATTCATCTCATTTGTTCGACAGTGGCTCAGACCAAACCGTCCAATCTGAAGAGCGTGTTCCTATCATTACCGAATAACAATAGTTTTCATCATCATAAACAATCATAAACAATAGTTTTAATATTTTATTCGTTTGGGTGTGCAAATCGTAGCAAAATAGTAATTCATACGTGTTCTCTGCGCAAAATTTTTATAATATCCGAAATAATTGTAATATAAAAAAACTACAGATATACTGTGGAGAATTGTTACTTTACTAGAACTGTTGCTTTTTTGTTTAAGTATGCTTAGTAGTATATTCTGTAGAATTTACTATTGTTACAACAATTTTTGACACGTTTCATAGATAAATGGGTAAAACTAATGGACTTATATGAAATTATGGATATGGTTTTGTTGACACATTATTCACCGTGTTCATAAATTACGTTAATTGCTTGCAAAGTTTCCTTTTTAGAATTTTGATTAAGTCTAAATAGATTTATCGTTACTTCTGCGTTAAAATTATGAGAAAAAGTTAAATGCGTATAAAGAAATTAATTAAATCTTTAAAGGCAATTAAATTAAAATCAAAGAAAAGTTTCAATAATATAAATATGAAGATAAAATTAATATATTTTATCTCAATAATAAATATAAATTATATTCAGAAGAACATGTTCGATTACTTGGATTATTAAAAGTTGGATTAATTTCAATTTCTTGCAAATTATTTGCTTTACTTTAGTGAATTTTATTTAACTTTTATTTTGTGTTTTATGATTGACAAACTTCTATTTCGAATGTTACGTGTTATAAAGGGCCATATATAATCATTGTTATTTTTGAGCTAGTATTTAGTTTTTATCTTTTTGTACGCATAAAGCTTGTTGGTTATAAAAATTACATGATAGATTCAAAATAGAAAATACATCTACATATTTTTTCTTGGATTCCATTCATTGATTTGAGTTTTATTCAATAGATTTCATAGAATTATGTTTCATTAAAATAATTATTTACTAAAATGTAAAAATCAAAATTAGGTATACTGGAAATTCTGTATATATTAGTTGATGAATAATTTGGTTAAATCCATAATTAATTTTATGGAAAAAAATGGAAAATAATTACATAATTACTACAATGTTTTGTATTAATAAATAATAAATTAATTAAGCATACTTCTCATGGGAAAATATGTCGGGAAAATTAATTATTCACTGAAAATTTTTCTTTTAAAAATGAATATTATTTATGTTTATTTATTTTGAATATAGAATTCTAGAAAACTAGAATTATTCAATCAACATTTGGTAAATTGTTAATAAAATGAAAACGTTCAAGATTACAAGAAAATATTTTTCTTACTATTTTTCAACTTTGATATTTTTCGAATATTATTAAATATTTTCTCAAACATAATATTTTAATGAACTTCTAAATTTGCATTTTTTTTATGGAGAATATTGATGCAAAATTAAATTCCATGCAGTTAATTGATTCAACAGTTTTTAAGTGATTTGCAATTAAATTAAATGCTTACATTCGTACTTTTAAATATGTTTCAATATCATTTAAAATTATACATAATAAACATCTAAACATTTTCATTTTCAATTTTTGGTGAATATTGATGTAATATTGAGTCAATAGAATGTATTGAATCAATAATTTTCAAATACTTTCCAATGAAATTCAATGCTTAAATCCAGAACTTTTAAACGCTTTCTAATATCACTACGAATATAAAATTATTATGACTATCCAAATATTTTTTTAAAGAAAATGCTAATGAAATTATTGAATCAATGTAAATAATTGATTCATGTACAATTAATTGACGCACAATCTCTTATTTACTTGATATAGTCATTTTAAGCAAATTGTCCCTCTCTCTCTATAATCTATTTTATTTTAAATATAAATTACACAATATAACAGTTTTCTAATATTGCTATTTAATATTTTTACTTTCATATTAAAAATAATAAATTTTAAAAATTCTCAACGTTGTGAAATTCATTGTATTTTAATATAGAGTCCAAATTTTATATATTTCTTCACTTTTGTATTTTAAGTAGTGAATTTAACGACAAGAATATACGTCACTTATCCGAACAATCTGTGATAACTGAAACATTAAGATTGACAAAAAAGCAAGAAAATTTAGCTGATCAAGATTGATTAAACAAGCCGAGGTTTATAAAAAATGACAACAGCTTAGATTTTCACACTGCCACGTGTCATTTCGACATTCATTATTTGATTCCAGCTATTTATAGCTCGGATGACATCTATTAATTGATTCTTTCAAGTACACATTAACTGACGCTAATTTCTGTCTTATAGTGAAATTCTTAAGTGGGCTAAGATAAAATCAAGCTACTCTTATTCTTAAATTTATTTGAATATCCCTGGAGAATCACTCTTGTGTATTATATTCATATATAAAAATGTACATTGCTTTGACGAAAAACTCATACAAAATGGATTTTATTTAAATCATGTGCATAATTTAATGCATTTAATTGAATGATTTTATAATTTTGTTTGTGTATAAATTATTCTATAAAAGTGAAAATGCGATTTTCTCTTTACTGAAAAATTTGTATATGTATCAGACTCAATTCAAGTAGTAAGAGATCTTTCCAGATTTATGTATAAGATTTGTACATTTTTTTACTTCATGATATAATTAAAAATTTCTCAATTTTTTTCTAAGAAAATATATATTTCTAATATTTAATACCTTAAAAATATATTTCATTTGTAACATATATTCTTCAATATTAAGTTATTGATTTCTTTCTTATAAACCTTTAAATAATGATCTATTTTATTGTGAATTTTTACTCAGAAAATATGTATTAAAAAATAGCAAAATTGTTGAAAATAAATTTAATAAACCTTAAAAAATAGCTTTTAATAGATTTTATTGAAGAGTTTTATTGAATAGAAAATCTCTCATTAAATTAATCGTAAATATAATTTTTAAAAGTTAGAAAAAGAGATAATTTTAAACTGAGCCAGATGTGGGATACAGGTTCTTCATAAAATTTAATATTTATATTAATAATATTAATTGTATTAATAAATATAAAAAATTGTTTTAAAAGTACTATTTTATTAAAACTATTCATATTGAAAAATCAAATAGTTTAAATATAAATAAGTTTCATTTAATAATTGTTTTATCTTCAGGTATCAATTATTGCTATTTTTCACATCCTAATGACTTTCTTTTGTTATTTTGTTATCAAATTTATGGCAAAGATATCAAAATTATAATACATATATTGATGAATAAAAACTTACTGGTAGCATTAGTAATAATTTTGACATGTTTTTATTAACAACTGTTGTAATTTGAAATTGAATATAAAAAGCTATTATAAGATTGTGATAAATTTGATTTCTATAAAATGATTATCCTAATATTCAAAGCTTCGTTAAGGAGCCCCATTATTACCAAATGAATGTTCTTTTAAACTTTACTGTAGATCATTTTTGCTTAATCATTAAAACATACAAAGTATTCTTAGGACACATTCAAATATAAGGAATAATATATTCCATTGAAATGTTATTGTAAAGTGAACTCTAAAAAATATTTTATATTATTTAAATGACATTTTAATTTATATGAATGAAAACTATTAATAACTAAGTAACAATAATTGTAATTATATTTTTGCTAAAACGTCAATTTTAAATGATTATTGCTTTTTTTAATTAAATGTTGAAATATTCGAATGACACACCTAGATAGTAGGAAACTGAATTGTAATTTAAGTTCAATGATGTTTGGATGTGTTGTTTCTTTAATGTTTGGTAGAAATGTCAGTATAAGTCAATATGCAAACTTCATTGATTTTATGTAAATGAAAATTATTTATAAATAATCTATTGAGGAAAATTTTAAATTTTATTGCTCAAATATTAATTTAAAAGATTTAATAATTTTTAAGTTAAATTTCATATCTTTAAATCACAAACCCAAATATGAGTAGAAAGTTATATTAAAATATGAATTATTTTCGATGAAAAGTTAGTGATCGATTAAAATGTCACTATAAATAAAAAAAATATTTTTTATAAATGAAAGAGAAAACTATTGGTAAAAAACAGTTGATTTCAATTATTATTAGACTTGATAAAACATTTTCTTAAGCAGTTTAATAATTAATTTGAATTAACATAGCAATATTCAAATGACGTGCACAAATATCTGGAAAAACCAGTATAATTTCAGAAATTGACTCCTTAAATTAAAATCAAATTCAAATTACTTCGACATCTTTGATTTCAATGTATTAAAACTCACATATTGTTACTTCAATGTAAGTTTAAATTGATGTAGGTAACAAAAATAATATTTACAAATTAGAAAAGTATTGTAAATGACGCTTGGCGCTTAAAAATAAGATTTTCTTTAAAACTTGAACTCAAGTTTATATTTCATGTCCTATAGAATTACTGAAGAAAGTTTAGAATCCAAGATGAGTCATAAAGACTGTAAAAAAATAATAAAATGCTTTTCATTCAATACAGAATGTTCTTCGCGAGTCTACGAATTCAAATAGATGTTTATTATCAAATTGCCCTTCAATTTCTTCACTTAAGAAGTTTATGAAAAGCTCTTGTGCTTTGTAATTGAAAGACCTTCAAAAGCATTTTGAAATGTATCTCTCTCTATCTTACTGCAATTCTTATAACATTTTTCTCGCGTATAAAATGCTCCCAGTATAAAACTTAAAAGAGTATGAAAGGTATTCATTGATACTTTAAAATTTTAATGAATTTTTTATGATATTATATGATTTAATAAATATTTAGCATTTGTAACATTTCAAAACATTTTCAGTTTATGTTACATGTTCATTTTCTGATTAAATGCCTATTTTTATATAAACATTATAAAGTTAAATTATATAATTAGAAAATAAGCATGTTATTTATAATTATAGTTTTTTTACAGTTAATTATAAATGTTTATTTGTCCTGATAGTGAATAGCATTAAAAAAGGACTTTCACCAATATTCTAAAAATATATAATATTCTAAAAATATTTCTTTATTTTGCAATTGCCATTGATAAAATTTATGAAAAGCTATTGTTTAACGAATCTAATTCGTTTCTAATAACTTTATCAGAAATATCATAAAATAAGAACTAAGTTAAAAAATTTCATTTTTTTGCCGGTTTTCTTTTGTTAAGTCACTTTTTTTATTTAAATATATTTCTTTACTTAAATGTAACTTTTTCTGTCATAATTGTGAAGGTTATTAAAAGGGTGATAGTGTCATTATATATTTTTAGAATATTTAGGATTCTCTTATTATCATTTGTAAAGTTTATGAAAAGGTTATCGTTTATCGAATCGAATACATTACAAATAATTTTGTCTAAAATATCATAAAATTAAAAAAAAATTTAAAAAAAGCTCAAAAATTTTATTTTGCAGACTATTATTTATAAATTCATTTTATTTTTCATAATTTAATTTTTTTTCTTAAATGTAATTTTTTATTTGTCCTAATTGTGGATGGGATTAAAAACACGATACCCTTTTTATATACTAATAGAATATTTGAAGAGATATTCTTATATGTTTTGTCTATCATCCACTATGACATAACAAACTTCAACTTTCATTTTATAGTTTGTAATTTATAAAATTTATGAAAAACTAATGTTTATGTGATCTACGACGTTACAAATATGTGAATAATTAATTTAAATATAAGTTTTTGAGTATTGTATCCTCTAAATTTTCTGTTAATATTGAACTTGTGAAAGATTTGGTACTCAAGAAAATTAAAGTTTCAACAATGCTTATTCATTAACTGTTAAAAAATTTTTGTATTTAAAAATTAGATTCCATTAAGATATTCTTGAAGAAGTTTTTGTTGATTATATAAAATGTGTTTCGCCATTTTAATGTATTTGTTTTTATATTTTACATTTCAAGATTGGTCTTAATTTATTTATATGTGTTTCATGAGGGTTTAAAGCAGTAAAATTGAAATTATATTTCAAATAATTCAAATTATTCATATCTGTGTGAAAATGAATTCTCGTAATGCAAAAAATTATACGCAAAAAACTATTTACATAATTTTAAAATAAAATTTATCTGCATAATTTGTTTTTCTGATTATATTATCACATTCATATCCTACTTTGTGATATTGTAAAGTACTACTGAATCTCCTACAAGAAAATATTGTTAGATTATCTACTAAATTGTATATAATTCCAAGAGTACAGTATTGATATGTCCAAGCTTACAGTATTGTTGAGTATTACATCATGGATTTTATAAGATAATTTAAATTTTTTATAGAATTGCTATTTCATCTACAAGTTAACTCATGATCTATTAAATGTAGAATTTTGAAGAACTCTTTAATGAAATTTATGTGCTTTGATAGTTTTACCGTTTATTTTATCATATTTGCATATTGCTTCGTGATATTATAATGTAGTATCGGATCTCAAATAAGAAAATAATTTTATAAAAATATCGATTACAATATCATGTTCAAAGAAGAAACCGATTGCCTTCTTATGGAGCCAAGTTTTCTATTAAGGTTTAATTTTCGGTTTGCTGTAAAAATAAGAATTATTCAGTGTAAGTTAAGTAAAAAAGGATGACACACAAACTTCGATATATTTGGAAGTGTATATACGACATAATGATAGAATTAAATATATTAAAGCCTTTAGAATCGTTTTTTCTGAAAATTTAAGTAAACTACTACTAGAAAAAGTTCAGTAAAAAGTTAAGAACTATAAAAATTGGGAGAATATAACTGAAAATTTTCTTGTATAAATTATATCCATCGTCTAGTATAAATTATTTTACAGGAATATCATGAAATATATTGCAAAACAAGAGAGCTTTTATTTTTTTTTAATATATAATGCTACGTTATTAACATTAAGTATTTTCTCTTGAAGATTATGCGTATTATTGGAAATCCTGATTAGTCTGAATATTGTAAATACCAAATTTTTCACTAAATAATTGAATTTCGTTGGTAAAGTTTAAGAGTTTTATTATTTTTAAAATTTTTAGCTAGTTTTGAATTCCAGTTTAATTTATAAGAACTAAAATAGCATTTTCAAATGTATATATAAAATAGAATGTAACGCAAGATTAGTTTTGAATACTATAATAAAATGACTGATATTTATGTTATAGTGTGTTAAATATTTCAATAAATATAGAATCTACTATCTAGTAATTTGAATGCAAAAATTAGTATTGTTTTTAAAATAAATAACTAGTTAATTGATTTGTAGTATACATCAGTTATTTTTTAACCAGTTAATATTTACAACATAACAGTTTATTTCAAAGTTTGCAACTTAAGGTTCTCTTTTTTGTGGATCAATTTAGTTAAATTATCTTATGCAGACAATACAGTATTTTTTATTTAAAAATTACAACTCCCACAGACAGAAAATGCACTGACAGTTGAAATTTTAAATTATCTAAATCCAAAATTAAATTACAACCATCTGTAGATTCTAATAATTGTAATATTTAAACCTAAACGATTTTTTTTATTATTATTGATAGTTGGTTGGATTTTATGGAGCAAGGTGCAAAAATGGCCATGCTGTCTTTATTATTATTGTTGAAATAAGATGTTTGTAAAATTTGTGCATATATTTCTAATGGAGAAAACGTTTAATCCATATATTGCCGTTTCATTGGTGCCTTTAAATTATTGATATTAACTTGTTGTAACGCATTTAAATGTTTCGCTAAAAATTATAAATGAAAAAATAAAAAATATGGAAACATTAAAAGGAAGAATAAAATACATTAAAAATCTTTCCTAAAAACAAATCTTTTTACTTAAATACAAGTAAATACGGCAAATAAAAATGTAAAGTGAGTAGAAGTTTTAAATAAAATTAAGAATAAATCACACAGTATTTTTAAATATCATTGTTTGAATAACACTATTAATTAATTTTGTTGTAATTTCATTAAACACATAGATTACATTTGGTATTTTTATTGGTGTAATAAATAAATATACATTAACATAAAAATCAAGACTATATACATAAGAACTTATTATGCTTGCACATTATTTCATTGTATGAAATACCTATTGACATCAGAGAATCAATAAAAGTTAATTTTTTGTAAGTTATTTTAGAATAACAATTAATTTTTTATAAAAAAAAATTTACAATTTTAAATGTAGGTTAAGTCGAGTTGAATCCATAAATAGTTTTGCAATTCAGTTTGAAGAGATTAAGAATAAGTAGTGTACAAGACTTCCGACTGATATATTTTACGGTGCTGAAAACAAATTGAAAATGAAGAAAGAATTTGCGTTGCTATGCATAAATAGTACAGCGCAGCAGCATTTTGTGGTGGTTCGTAACGCTTAATGATTTCTCTGAAAAGTGTGACTGACAGGAAATTAAACATTAAGAATTAGGTTAGCATTTACTTTGTTGTAAATTTTCAAAGTAGAACATCGCTAAGTAATAGTAATCTTTCACAAACGAATATAAAAAATTCTGTTATATATTTTTAAACGTGAATAAAAAGAATACATAATTATCTTTTACTATTTTAAAAATTAAAAGGGCAAAAATATTAAACGTTCTTGTAGATTCTTCAATATGTAATTTATTTTTTCGTAAGAATGCTATTTTTTCATAGAATAAAACATAGAAATACAACTAATTAAATTAAAACGAATATATATATATATATATATATATATATATATATATATATATATATATATATATATATATATATATATATATATATATATATATATATATATATATATATATGTATGTATATATGTATATATGTATATATATATATATATATATATATGTATATAGTATATATATATATATATATATATATATATATATATATATATATATATATATATATATATATATGTATGTATGTATGTATATATAAATATGTATATATATACTAGATAATAATACTAGATTTGTCACGGTAAAAGTTATTTAATTTAACCAACAATAATTTATGTAGTTTTTACAATAAACCATAATATCAAAAGTTATATATAATAGTTTATTACTTAATATTTTAATTTATTAATACAACGATTTTTGAAAAATGAAATTCCGGCTGTGTTGCGTCAATTTGCTTTGGAAACTATAAACGTGATTCCAGCTGAAGCTACCCTTATTTATACTGATGAGAGAAAAAGTAAAGACTCTCGTTCCTGTAGCGGTGTTGTCATCAAATCCACAAATGGAATTGTCAAAGTAAAGAGTAGAAATCCTGACTTCACTTCGGTTTTCAAGAGTGAGCTTATAGTCTCCGAAGATGGGATTGAGAGCTATTTTGTCTTATACGGATATTATGGCAGCGTGGTTTTTATCTGACAGTCGTAGTGCCATCCAACATCTTTCTAATTGGAGAAGAGGTGATAGCTTTTTTTACAGTTGGTATTGTTGGTGATAGTCAAAAGTTGCGATTCCTGCAGGAATCGCAATTCTTAGCAAACTTAAGCTTGTCTCGTCACTTTGTGAAGTGCACTGTAAATGAATTCCTTCGCATGTTGACATATGGGGAATGAAATGGCAGACGTTCTGGCGAGGGAAGGTTCTGAAGAACCTTCACCAGTTACTAATTTTTTGACATATCTTGTATTATATTCCATTAGAAGACATGTTGACAGGCAAATTTGGCTCATTCTCCCGAGTCATCCCTGGTATCAAGCTGATTGTCCTGGAAGATGTCTTGTTAGTGGTTGCGATAGATACGTTCAGATTACACTTTCCCTTTCTTCAGTTGCCACCTGAAAGGACTTACTTTCGAGAGAGGTTTTAAAATATATCTAAGTTGTCCTAAATGCCAAAATGAATCGGCATCATCGGCACATATTTTTGAGTGCCTGGGGTTGTCTCTTTAGGACTTATACAAGACTTCTACGCTTGTTTACGATTTTCTGAAAGTGAGACTTGTGGACCTTGTCTAGTATACTCTTAGGCATGGAAATTATTAACAACAACAAAGATTTTTGATAATATTAGCAATCTATCAATGCTGGTTGCTCCATTTTGACATTAATAATGTATATGATTTTAACAATAAACTAATATATATATATATATATATATATATATATATATATATATATATATATATATATATATATATATATATATATATATATATATATATATATATATATATATATATATATATATAATGATTTCTTATTTACCATTGTGTATGAATTGTTTATTACTTAAAATTTTATTTATCTGATTTAGTGTTAAAATTATAATATGCTATATTGTTGTTTGTTAGTGTGTATTTAGTTTCTATGCATAATAATATAATAAAAATTTGATTTTATTTCATTGATATATAAATTACTGATAATGTTTAATTTCATCTGTTGCAAAAATGTTACTTTTATTAGAAGAATGATAATATCTTCCTGTGTACTATTAAAAATCATGTATAGGCTTAAAAATATCCTGTCAATGAGAAGATATTATTACAAAATCTATGAAATATAGCATGCATAATAAAGAGAAAAACAAAAGTAACAAATATTTATATAAACGTATATTTTATACTTATTTTTAGAGCGGACAAAAATTCTCATGAATTAAATGAAAATCTGTGGAATAGTTTATTTAGCGTATGGTTTTATCGGACAAGAATTCTCATGAATTAAATGAAAATCTGTGGAATAGTTTATTTAGCGTATGATTTTATCGACTGGTATTTTTTAATAAAATGTATAGATTTGAAGGAAAAAAATACTCTTCTTTTTAACACCCAAGTAATTCTTTTAACAAGTTGAGACACTTATATCATTTCATTTCTTAGGTCTCATTAAAATAATAAAACATTTGAAAAAAAAAAAGCATGACGCAAAATTAAAATCTTTCTTTGCTGTTATGAAAGTAAATGAAAATGGTGTTGCTGATTACCATTTCAATCCTATTTATAATTTTTAGGTAGAGTATATAACAAATAATTAATTAAATTGGATTATTTTTTACTGGACATGGGGTATTTTATTAATGAATATTATAATGAAAATCGCTTTAAATTTTTTTTATTTTCTTCTATTGAAGAAAATTAAAGATGATTGACATTTTTATTGAATAAATGGGAAAAAATGTATTACGTTTTATCTGTTTGCAACCTGAGATTGTTTGTGTTTCGAAAGAAAATATAGCTTAATGAACAATCTGTCAATAAGCCAAACATATACTATTTCTAAACTGTTTGCGACTTGTATATGTATATATAAGATTACTCTTTCACATTAAGCAAAATTAAGTATATTTAAGGTAGTTCATTCAAAGTTATACCGAAAAGATATAATATATAGTATATTCATTTTGTCAGAAATTCAATTTTTCTGCATGAATACAGCATAAACAAAAACCATTTAGTAGTTAATTATATTAATATAAACCATTGAACAAAATGACTTGTAATTAAAATAAATGCAAATCCTAGCGAGAGTATAAAACGAGTTAATTACTTTTTAAATACTATTAAAATTCACATATTTATACTTAATTTTTTTAAAGTATTTTAAGGAATTACTTCATACAAGTAGTAATAACAATCTACATATTTTCTGAATTATAATCGGAATTATTTGTGACAGTTACGCAGTAGGATAATTTTAAAGAGACTTGTTTGCCTAAATAATGCCGCTCTCAGAAAAATAAAACCGTCTTTTAACTTATTTGTTTTTCCACTTCACTGGAGATAAGTAGCATTTAGCAGTACCGCACTTTCGACGTTTATCTTTGTTCGGTAAATAGTATTTCCTATAAAAATAATCAGTCAAGTGGACTTTGTTGTCATAAGCTTTCTGAATTCTTTTGTTAAATGCAGAAAAGTTGATTATACAAACGTTAGAACACTTCAGGTTAAAACGCATATTTCTAACATAAATTATTATGTCATCAAATGTAGTTTATTTTCAGAAGTTTATTTCGTTTTGGATATACACATTTTTATATCGATTTTTACTACCAAAATCGAATTGGTTCATTTTTTTTTAAAAAATATCTATGTAAATACAATACTTGAACATTTGAATATGTATTAGTCTAAAGATACAGTACAATTTTTTGCATGATTACCAGTGTTTATACAATTCTCATACACTTTTCCATGTAAATATAATCAAAATTGTTGTTTTAAATAAATCAATGTATCAATATTTGTAATTGAAAAGTGTATTGAAATTATTAAATATCAGGAATTACTGTGATGAAAGATTTTTCTTTTATTTCACTAATTCATGATTTTTAATACATGTAAACATTCAAAATAAATAAATAAAAAACAATTTTTTTCAATTAAGACAGTTGTTTTTTATTTATATTTGTATTCTAAATACTTTGAAAAATTTTCCTTATGAAAGTATAAACGAAAATAAAACCTCTAAGCATTTGTTTCTCCTTCAAATTTGGTTGATTTTGAAGAGTTTGGTTACCGCGGTTTCAAAGGCTGTATAGTATGAGGGCTGATATGACTAGAACACACAGTTTAAAGCTAATTTAAAACACTACAGAATCAAAATACAAAATGGGATTCGAACTCACGAACTGATCAATTGAAGATTCATTCATCTGTCATATTATAATGTGGATATCATTATAATCGAGAGTTAGTTTTAAATATTTCATGTAAATAACAATAAAGTTTTTTGTTTGGTAAAGAAATTTTCCATTGAGGTCTATGGTATCTCTGCTTAGCATCTGTTAATTGCAAGACCCAACAAATGGAAATTTTTTTAAGACAATTAAGTAAAACAATTCACAATTATAATTTTACGATAAAATTTAGTGAGAAGATCGCTGTGTTTATATATTCCCATGCATTTGAAATTCGTGCTTCTGAATCTAATTATGTTCTAATGGAAAGTTAAACACTTGAATAAAAATATTTTTAAAATGTAATAAATTTCACTTCCAACAAATTTTTTATTTACTTTAATTTTTATTTACTTTTTTTATCAGTACTATATTCTTTGAATTAGAAAAGAGTAAATCCTATTCGTGATTAATTTGAAGAAATTTTTTTAATTGAAAGTTGAATAACCACTGACATATTTTATAATGTATATAATTACAGATTATTAAGCATTTCAACTTTACTTCTAATAAAAAGCATAGGAACGTTGAAATATTGTAAGAAACACCATTTGTTTTGAAAGTACAGATTTCATCAATTTTATGTTTTCATGAGGATACTTAAAGTAAACCCTATTTATAAAGTCAACCCAAACAATGCCTTTTTATTTTTAATTTTTGTCATTCATTGTACATTTTTCATAACGTTAATAATTCCAAAATTACCAATAATTTCACCTCAAGTTCGCATATATACAAAAAGTATGGGAACACTGAAGTCCAATAAAATATACATTACAATGAAAACTGTAGATTGTATCAAAAATATGAATGTGATATTCATCTCATAAATCTCCAAAGTTAATTTGACTCATAAATTTATCTAAAATACATACGTTTTTGCTTCACTATCGGTAATAATATTTTATAATATTTATAATTTGAAAATCATCGTTAATTTCACATATTTCAGCTTTAATACATTTTTAAAAAATATAAGAATGCTGAAATTCTATTAGAAATATTGGTTTTAACGGCATCTTTCTAAGTATCGGGAAGAATATCCTACTCATACATATCTATATTCTAATCATATAGCCTATAAATACACCCGAAGGCTAAATACAGCTGGACTCATATAGCCGATAAAAAACATTTTTTATACAGAAAGTTCACACTACCTACTATATGCTTTTCATGAAAACTTATAAAGTGAATAAATTATGTTTATCAATAATTTCATTTCAAGTTGCTACATTTATTAAAAATATACGGATGAGGAAATATTATGAAAAATAGAGATTACAAATAAAAATGTTTTAAAGTAAACAGAACACTCTCGTTTATTAATTTCGAGTTACATTCGTTTTAATAATGTTTATAATTCAAAATTACCAATTATTTTATTTCACTGTAACCATATCCATAAAAATATAGGAAATGTTGAAATTTTCATAAATTTCATACTCTTTATCAATGCAGTTTTTAAGGACTCCAACAGTAAATTCTTTTGAACAAAATATCTGTTTTTCCACGAATAGAGTTCTTTATTTGTGATATGTTTGTTTGTAATGTTTATAATTCAAAATTACCAATAATTTCATTCCAATATTGCTATATCTGTAAAAAATATTCATTCTCAATATCTTTATAATTACATTTCCCTTATGACACAAAAAGCAAATCCTTTTCTTATGTCAGTCCAAAATATAAATGCTTATGTCGAAATTTTGACACCCGGTATATATTTCAAACTATCAATAATTTTATTTAAACCCTACTACATCAATAAAAAGTAGAGGATTGTCGAAATATTATAAAAATTTATATAAATATACAACAAAACACATTTATAATGATTTAAATTTGTGTGAAATTACCAACATTTTCAATATTACCATATCCATATAAAATGCACAAACGCGTTGAAATACTTCAAAAATGTAGTTTACTGTAAAAAAATAAGTTGTCCTAATAATTTGGATGTTAAAAAATGTTTATTATCAGAAATTGCAAATAATTTTATTTCAATGTTTTTGTATTTATAAAAAAAATTTATGGAAAGCTAAGATACAATAAAAAAATATAGATTTTATCGACGTTTGTATGTTCCTTAGGATACCATAAAGTAAATCCTATCCATAAACCAAGCCTAAACGTCAATTTTTGCACCGAAAGTTCAGTACCCGCTATACTTTGAAGGATTCAGAACTTTAATGGGCCCAAGCACACCAGTTAAAGCGGCAGGCTGCAGTCACGGAATCGGCAGGAGCGGCTGCTCTAAGTGCTCTAGGAATAACTCATAACATCGTCCCGTTCCCCTGATTCCCCAGTCCGGTAGCTAATTCGCAATCTTGACACCGCATGCATCACGTTCAGGTAATGGCGGCGGCGGCGTTGAAAACGTGCAATTACATTTGCGTGCGCGTATTGGGGAGGAGGTGACATGGGGGGGGATCAGGCATTATAATTCTTGCTCCCCTCTGATTGAACGGTCAGAGAATCACTCGTAATGGATTCTAAACAACTATTTGGCGGGGGGGGCACAAAGCGTTGCTCCCCTGTTTTACGTCATGACTACTTCTATTGTACATTTCTGTGAATGGAGTGCTAAATTATATAATTCCCGGTAGTACCAAGGCGACAAATAACATAAATCGGAAGTAGGAATAACACGATTCTCAAATGGGCAGTCTAAGTATTTTTTTTTAGGGAATTTATTAATAATATAGATTTCTGTTTTTAAAATGCATCTTGTAATTTTTTCGTGAGGCTTCTGTACTCTTTATGTTGTAAATCATATTTTTTTTACATAAATATTCTGCAATAAAATTGATGGAATAATTTCGGAGAATAACTCTAATATTTCATTTCTTTAAAATTTTTTTTAACCGATGTTAATTCTTGTAATCATATTTTAGAGTTATTTATTATCATATTTTTGAAATAAATAAAAAAATCTTCGTGTCATTTATTGTATAAAATATTTGAGGAATGTTATATTTCGAATATTTTATTCACTTCTATTCGAAGGGAATATTTGTCTCAATCTTATTTAAAAAATGTGTGTGTGTTTTATCTCAGATATTAATTATTGCTTATTGTACTAAAAATAAATTCATTATAGAAGAATTCTATCATTCCACTACATTCCCTTGGAATAATTTACTTAATCTTATCCTTGAAAATATATCTATTTCGCTCAATCTTATACGAAAAGTATTTTACCCCTTATATATTTGTGAAGTATTTAATTTAGGAGCATTATAATGGGAACTGTCTAATGTATTTCAGAAAAAAAACTCTTATCGGTTGATTGATTATATCATTCAGGTTTGTTTTTGCATAAAATAATATACTCAGTCCTCTATTCAAGGAGTAAAATATCTAAAATATTTCATTTGGTAGTATTCGAATAGTACTACACCTTAAGTAATTTGGACGATCCTATTTAAGAAGTGTTTATTTTTCGAATATTATTTATAATAATGAGAAGAAAATCGTTATATATTGACTGTATCATTCATTTTTATTTGCGTAGAACAAAATTGGTATACTCTTTTAGATTTTGAAACAAAAAATTATATTTCGTGGAAATAAGTTTCATAACATGAAGCTTAAAATGTAAACCGAAAACCGCCGCCAACTATAAATATTCCTTTTTTTTGGATATGTAGAAATAAATTTATCAAACATATATATATATATATTGGAATTTTTTGTTATTTATTAATATGTATTCTATTAATTATAAAATACATTCTTAATTAATGAAATATAGTAAACACTCTATGCAAAACTGGAAAAGAGTTTAGATTTGAAATCCTTTTCAAACAAAGCTTTTTTTATTAATCCAAATTTGAATGCAAAGAAATACATAAATTTTTTAAACAGAATTGTGACAAATCATTTTTTTTACAGTTTGAGATGGAAAAATATTATGTGTAAGTTTTTTTCTACTAATCTATTTAAAATATTTTGTGTCGTTTAAAACACAATTTTATAAAATTTAATGCTTACTATATTTTTTATAAAGTTCATTCATTTACAGTTCGTGTGTTCAATTACCACTTCATTTATAGATATTTATCGCAGTTCGGAATAAAAATTTCAAATTGTAGATTCCAAAGAGAAAGCGAGCAAGAACTAGTTTAACATAAAATAATTGAATAATATCCAAGTGTACAAAAAATTACCACATTTGTTGCTTTATGTGCTCATTTCTTCTAAACGAGCTTAGTTGTGATCTACAATTTAAAGTTGATTCCAAATTGTTACCAAAATTCGCACCCAAGATGGAAATTGAATTCATGTTCAGCTGATTTGAAGACGAAAACATTGGGTTTCACAGATAGGTCAAAAAGTGAACATAAAGTGGCATACAAGCTTTAACAAAGCCTTACAGTTGTTTTCACTGCTATAAACTTGTCAAAAGCTTCTGATAATTAAAACTAAGAGTCTAAGTTTTATTATTAATTCACAGCTCTTAAATTCTATGATTATTTTGGTTTTAATGAAGCCAGATACTTTAGGAATAAAATTGCAATGTTTTTAGTACCGTTGATGTGTGTAAAACAGGAAATAAATAACTTTGTAACCTGTATATATGTTTGACGATGAATTTCAATTTTTGTAATATTATTCGATAAACTGGATCCTAATAGTCATTTTTAATTTGGTCAATTTTCAAATTTTATTTTAATTTAAAATTTTATATTATGAACGCCGCAAAATAAATTTGTATTAAAACAAAAACTTTCCATTGTTACATCATTTGTTATCCGTGAGAAATTCAAAAGTATCTTTTAAAATTTGGAAAATGTAAAAAATATCAAAATATTTTTAAAAGATGATTTTACAAAATATTTTCATAGTTTTAGCTGAGTATTGAAATTAATGTTTGATCTTGGTTCAGGTACTTCTCATTTACCTGCTGGCTAGGATTTAAAAATTTAGAATTCCTCTGTACCTCAATTAAAAATTTGAATTGTTGCATTAAAAAATAAATAGGCTTAACTTAATTTCTTTGGAATCCAACTGGTTCAATTGCCTTTTTTTGCTTTTAGTTACATAGTTAATCGTTCTAACGTATCGTTAATCATAATCATTGCACTCTTTAACGTTTGAGAATTAAAATATTCTTAAGAATTTTTATTTTATTTAGCTGTACATGTAATGAATGTGGTATTAGTCTTACTAATGAAATAAAATATGTTAATAAACACCCAGTTTTCTAAAAAATTATTGAGTGCTATATAAGAAAAATTGCAAATTGTAGAATGTATTTCCCATGCATAATTTCCGGTAGCTTAAACAAATGCAACTATTAACACCGTAATCAGTTCATATTATTAAGTCATTTATCTTCATTATCAATAGTTATGATGATGCGTCATTTATGTTTTCGCTGTTATATATGTCATTTAGATATATGCCAGTTTTCTGAAGTCTCATTTAATAAATATAGGCAAATAATATATATATTACATATATTATTCGATCAAGTACACGTACACCAGGTTTTACATATGTTCTTTTATTATGAACATTAATAAAATATATTTATACACATTTTTTTTATCTTTTCTTTACATATATATCTAACTTTTTAAAAATTAGTCTAGAATTTTATAAATTCTATGTGAAGATTTATGAAACAATATTAAAAATGATATTCTCCCCTTATGAGATTCATATAATAAAATTAATTAAAAGGTATAATTTAGCGAATTAGAATCGATTTTAGCACTTCTCATTGTTAAAGATTTTAATAGAATATAATTAATGACTTGGGAAGATAACAACTACTAACAATATATATTATTGACTTATTATCCCGAGATCTTCTGTATAATAGAATTCGTAGCACAATTTCTCATAACGTTTTTACTCGAATCGAAGTTTCAATAAACGAAAATTATTTACAATCAATTTTGAATCCATGAATCAATTTTGACACAGTTGGAATTTTAGATTGTTTGATAAATATTTTAATAGTGAAACGATTACAACCGTTATTAACTATATATTTTATGGCACATAATAATCATAAAATTAAATGATTTCCCACCCATAGAAAATTAAAAAGTTAATTTAAAAAACCAGAATGGCATGTTGTTTCAGTTTCTTTTACTTAATAATAAAATAAAATGTAATGAATTTTTGCAATTTTTTTCATCATTTTTTCAAGGAAGCAACCAAGTAATTTAGTTACAGATTAAAGCCGACAAAAATTCACTTTGATTTACAGATTCCTCTTAACTTATGTTTCTGCTCTTACTTTTTGTCACGATTCTTTGCACAACTTCATCTTAGGGTTACATAGCTTTCATATTCGATAATACTTTTGAAACATTTACGAAATCAGCCGAAACAAGTCTGCCCAGAGTTTAAATAAAACATAAGATCTTATAATGTATCGGTATTATACAGGTAGAACGATATGCTCTTGTACAAATATATACTTCTGTATTTTACATTAATATGTTATTCAGTTTCTCGTGACGGTTGTCTTTACGAAGTGATTGATCTTTAAAAATACTCCATTTGTCTTTCAAATGCTATGACTTTTCACTCGTGTTTCTAGAATTACTGCTCTGATTTCTCAAAAACATGCAATGTATTATATATAGTTTTATCTTTGAAAGCATTTTAGTTTGATTTATGTTCGTTTCATCTAATAGAACTATATTAATTAATACTTAATTTTTTTCTGTTTTTTTTTAATTTTGCTGACGTTATGGAAAGGAAATTAGAAACTAGATTATATATATATATATATATATATATATATATATATATATATATATATATATATATATATATATATATAGTTATTAGGCAGGATTTATATATACAGTATAAATTCTCCTATATAACGATAAGTTCTTTATATTTTTATTTCTTTTGTTATGGGCTAGATTTAAAAGAGTAATTTACATTAACATTTAACTATGTGTACTTCAAGTAATTTTTAGACAACAGGGATATCTAATATTTGATGAAAATGCTTTTAGATGATCATTTATCAATACTTGGTTGATTTATTTGGTAGAATATTCGTCTATGGCCGTTTTTGTTTGCGAAGGCTATAATTCCTACTAGGAATTACTGTCTTTAATAGATTAAGGATTTATACCCAAGGTGGGTATCGAAATTGTGAACTAACTACTGAACTGAAGGCTAAAACGTTATTCATGATGCCAGCTCGGTAGCTGAATCTTGAAAAGGATAGTAAATGATAGTCTAATAGATATGGACTTTATATATGAATTGAAATCCTATCAAATATTTAAAAATATTAATGCATATTTGCTTAATTCATATTTGCTGAATGCATATTTGCTTAATTCCTCCATACCTTTTATTCTACGAACAATAAAAAGCCTTAATCTCCTTCTTGGGTAAATTTTAAAAATTACTTATAAATAATATAGATAAGATCGTCCATAGCTTTTCTCAAACCTAAATCTTGCAATTTCTCAGATATTTTTGGAAATAAGAAGGCGGAAAACAGAGCCCGAAAAATATTTTTCAAATATTTGTTAATTTCTCAAACAATTTATAAAATAACAAAACAAAAATAAAAAAGCACCTCACTTTTTATTGATAAATTATAATTAAATTAAATATTACAAGTCTTTTATAATGTGGAAAAGGTATGAAAGTGTACATTCCTGAAAAATTCAAGCAAGTTCTTTAAAAAATATTATTACAAATCAAATGTTTTATAAATGAAAATGTATAAAATAAAATTTTTCTTTAAAATAAAGCTTTGTGTTCTTTTATAAACAACTTTGAAAGCTTTTCCATGAGTTCGATATATAACCTGACTATCTACTAGATTTTTTAAAACTTTTTTTTTGGAAAAATGCTTAACTATATGTTATTAATGTTATAAATTATAAAAACAATATAGTTTTTACAAATCAGCTATATTAAATTATAAACATAATTTCTAAAGTAATATTAATTTTTATTTATATTAATGATATCACTAGATCTGATAATTAGGATTAAAATATGGCAAAATAAAAAACTTTTTTCTCGCTTGATAGTTGGATTTTTTCTCCATTTATTCCATTTACTATGCTAAACAATTTATGCGAATCACTAGTTTACTTACAAAAATTATATGAAATGAAATTACTACGACAGTCTTCGATTATTTTAACTTATTTTAATTTATTGAAGCAACATTTCAGACGATTGCTTTCTGTAATATTAGAAGTATAAAATAATCTAAGATAAAATTATCATAAAGAAATAAAATTGTAACAAAAGTTAATTTAAATAATTAAAACAATTGCAAATTAATTAATAAATGAATTAAAATTAAATAAATCATTTATAGCTGATTTAATATGTTATTTTTTTAATTTTTTTATTTCAACTTATCTTAAAATTTTTGATTACTGTTCTGCTAAAGACTTGATGTACTTGTTGCCATTTAATGAAAGTAAAAAGCTATAAAAACATTTTTCTAACGATCAAGCAATCAATATTCTTTAATTTTATTGCAGTCTCAATCTGGCGGAATTTTTTTTTCATATTCTTCTTTTGTCCACTTCTTATATTTTTCTATTAGAAATACTTCTCTTCATTTAATTTTAAAATTAATAAAATTATCTCATCCATTTGTGACTAAATTCTTTCTTAATTATCAATCAATTTGAGATCAATTTCCTTCTTAAGTATCATTTAATTTTGCTAACTATTTGTGGTTTCCATCATTTTTCTCAAATTTTTCTGATGAGTAATCTGTATTAGTTATTGAGTGTCATTCTTTTAACTTGTAAAATTCAATGCTTTTTTTTATCACATTCCAGTTACATTTTTCATTTTAACTACGTTTATAATTAATTTTATAGTTGTTAGTCTTTTGTTTTATTTTACGGAATTTTGAATTAAAATGTACCTTCTTCATATGCTTTTTTAATGCTAAATTATTATTTTAAAAATTGTTTCTTTTTCTAAGTACAAGGAATTTATATTGAAGTTAACAAAAATAAATAAATAAATAAATAAATAAAGAGAAATAAAAAAAAAGATTCCATCAACATGTTTCTGAAATAATAAAAATAAAACAGCCATTAATGGGCATTGCAATTTTGCAATTTTTTAAAATGAATTGGCTGAGCTGGTATGGTTAGTGCCCGTTTTACAGTTCACCAGTTCATGGGCTCGATTTCCATCTCAGAAATGACTGTTTATAGTGAATCATACACACAGATTTCACTTTAAATAGTAGATTCCGGCTAATGTGGGAAAAGCGTTCGTTGTGCAACGAACACATAAACCAATTAAATATAGGCAGTTATGATGACCAAAAAACTTTGATTCGGTTTGCTATTTTATGTACATTTGTTTGCCCGTAAGGGCTGATTCAGTCGGTAAATAAAGTGGATTTCGGTCGCTTCAAACTTCCATATCTAATGTAGGATCAAGTCCACGAACAACTGAATAAACATTGCAGCGTAGACCAGTTAAGTACCACCTTCAACGTCCAGAGAACAAATTAAAAAACATTTGGTTCTTATTTGTTAATACCTTTTAAAATAATTTGTTTTGTTGCATACAATTGAATTTGAGACTTCTCATTCAAGCTTAAAGTTTCGAATTCTGCTATCAACTATTTTGCATATTTTAAATATTAATATTATTATATAATGAGAGAGAGAATAAGACATTTAAAAATATGGCAGAAAACAATTCGATTTTATTTTAAAATTATTAACAGAGTTTTTTCTTACTAAGAATACTTTCACTAAAATTTTTATTTAATTAAAAACTACGTTATGTGAAATTTGTAAAAGGGAAAATATACAGATTTTTAGAGCAATAAAATGTAAATATTTATAAAATGTAATGAAGATATACTTTTCGCCTCACATGAACCATTGAAAATAATGAATGTGATTCAAAGCGTAAAAAAAGTTCATATGTGATTTTATTTGACAATTACATTATTATTAAGTGCATTACAACTTATCTTTTAATACCACACTACATAATAATCTGTAAAACACAATATAATAGGCAATTTATTTATTTGTTATTAAATGGACTGCATCGTAAATTTTAATGTCATAAAATCTAATATTTAAATGAATATCTTTGATCCAATTATTAATATCATTTGATGATTTTTAAAAGTAATAATAGTTTATATTAACATACTAATAAAATAACACGTACTTTTAATCCTGAATTTATAAGACTTATTTATTAGAATATAATTATATATAGATAATATTAGTTATTAAATAATAGTAATTGCCATTAGCCATATTGGTATCCGAATGAACATAACATTTACTGATAACTAATATTTTTTACTTGTGGTTATTGTTAAGTATAAATACCTATATAAATTTTGATGATTGATTGTAGAAAGTTATGATTAATTGATGAAAATGACTGTTTTATCTTCTTGATTCAGAGTTTATTATTGCTGGTATTCAAATAAATTAAAAACACTTTAATTTCACCCTTAACTCATTTCTTACTATGTTTTAAAGATGCTAACAACTTTATAATCATATTTAGAAAAGCTTATCACCCACTGATGATTGACTCAGCATTGATTTTTAGTGTTTAATTTTTATTAATGCTTAAAATTTTCGAATATATGATGATAAAACAGGACTCTTATTATGGGGAACTGTTGAAAATATTATTTCTATTGTTCATATATCTTATATTTATTCCATACTTTATATCAAAGGTTATTATTAGCGATATTAATAGCTAATAATATTAACCGTATGTACTAGTAACTATATAATTACTATATTATATCAATATTATCTATATAAGTTTATGACTTATTAAGGATTAGCTGAATCACACATAACATTGAATATTTAATGTTTAAACTGTATTGACATCGAAATAAATTAAGGCTCATTAATAATTTATAACGTAATTCACTTAAGCAGGTACTGCTAATATTATAATGGTATTCAGGTAAAATTATTACCAATTGATAGTTATTCATAAGTACTAATATTTGTGGTGAAATCTAGGTGATTCGATTCAGTTGTTGATTCTATAATAATGAATAATATGAGTTACATTGATATCAATTACATAAAAATTTCAGCTTGAGTAATAGTTAACCTATTCACATCACTCATAAATTCTATAAGAGATATATCATCTATTTCGTTATTTATAGTTTAAATTTCCTTTGTCAAGACTAAAATGTTAACTAAAAAATAAATCTCTGTCTAAATATGTAATTCAAATATGTGTTTAAAAATATTAAAAGGTAACAAGATAGTATGAATATTTCATATTTGTAGACATATATTTGTGATATGTTTATAGTTATTTGTAATATTAGACACATATTGTGACGAATATCAAAACGCTTATTAGATCATATGTGTCTTAAGTTCTAACATCCACTCACATAAGACCTAATATCTGTTTTGATATTAGACACATATTGTGACGAGCATCAAAATAGATATTAGATCTTATATGTCTGTAAGATCTAATACCTATACTTTGATATTCGGTGTTTAAATTTCTTATGTCACGAACACAATTAAATTTTGTTAAGTATGAAACATCTTTGTGTCTAACAATGTAAAACCAATATGTGTCTAACCATATAAAACCAATATGTGTCTAACTTAAAATTCTCTCTTATCAAGGGAGACGGGATGCCTCTTTACAACTCTTATGGAACTCATCCATTGGTGACGATGATGTCTAAAGAGGTACCGTAGCATTCCTATTGCAAAAAAGTGGTCCGATCACCGCTTTCCTAACTAATTTGTCGCCGCTTATTTTCTAACACATTATCGTCGCTTTCCTAACCAATTTATACATTCCTTATGCTCACAATTTTATTCTGTGTGAACTTTACTATCCTTTGAATGTGGGACCCTTAACTTAGATTGCATATATTTACTTCGATGCAATTAAAAAAATAACCAAATAATATTTTCATCATAATTACTTATCGCTCGTTTTGCAATCTAATAATGCATTTTAACAACAATTTTTTGTGTTATTCTTAACCGCGTATTATCAATGCATTTATGTGTTTTGCATCAATTTGGTTTATATTATAGTCATCAAATACCAGGAATAATTATTATGTACGAAAATAATGTAAATTACTATTTAGTATGAAACAACTATTATTTGCAAGCATAAATCTTGGTATAAATAAAGCTCTTATGAGAAAAACAATTTTTATTCTAAATTACAAATTTAAGTGTATTAGATTATTTTGAATGCATGTATCAGTAAACAATTGAAAATACTTTATATATATATATATATATATATATATATATATATATATATATATATATATATATATATATATATATATATATATATATATATTAGAACATTAATTCACTCCTTTACTTTTATTTTTAACAATTTAAACTAACTTAAATGATTGATTTATCTTAATTTTACTTTGTTACATATCTTATTTAGAAATAGGATAAGTACTAAATTTTATTGATTCATATTGGAATTTATTCCTAAAATCCTTCTTGTATCATGTGAATCTATGTATAATAAGAGAAGAAAAGCCATTCAGTATTATTTTTAAATTTAGTAATTTTTAAGTGAAGCAAAAATTCAATTCCTTAAAGGGCATGCATTTTTAAGAATACAGCATTTTAAATTATAATTTAGTATTTAAAAATATTTAAATACAAGTGAAATTTATGTTTGTTGACTGAAAAAATATAATCACTTATTTCATTGAAAATAACTTTATATAATATTATTAAGAACTTTCCATGCTACATATTTAATTTTATGATTATTTTTATTTTCTGAATGAAATTAGATTTATATACTGAATGATTGATTAGATTTCGATACTAGTTTCATGTTTCATCAAAATATTTTGTCTGATATTTTCTTCTATACAATATAGAAATAATGCTGTATTTAATTGTCATACCATAAAAATTGACTGATATGATATTAAAATGCAGCATATAAATTAACATACTACAGCAGAATTTAAATTAATTTATTGACTTACTTAATATTTAATTAAAAAATTATTTCTTATAAATTTTTCCATTAGGTTTCATTATGAAGATTTTAGAAAAAAATTTATGGTTGTAAAATTACAGAGTTTTATTATCACACATTTTGATTTATTCAATGAGTTTTTTTATTTGTATTTTATGTATCTTTTATCAAAAGTTGTATCACTTAATGAATTAAATAAGTTATTTATTAAAGGATTTTAACGTAAATATTTTCATGAGTAAATTTTTGAACTTTTCAAAGTAAATAATATAATATTGCTTCAATTTAACAAATTTAATAACTGTATAAGAATATATTAAATGCATAATTATAAAACTGTAAACATTTTAGATTGGAGACTTTACTGAAAACTGAAAATTATTAATTATGAGCTAATAGGGTTGTATAAGACAAATAGGATAGAAAAATAAGTTTAACTGTAATTTTGCGTCGTTGCTTTTATCTTTTTAATATCATTTATTGTTTGGTATTTGTAGTTAAACCCGCAATTATTTTAACGCATCATTTCAATATATATGAGCAAATAAGCAATCAACTAAAAGCTGTTGTAATGTATTTAATAATCCGTTAAAGACTGTTATTAAAAGAGAATTTTTTATAAATGTTTTATCATATTCGCAGGTCGGAGAAGTGAAAACTTGTAAAAATCCTAACGGTGTTGAATACAGGACCATCCACTCTGAATACCGTAATCTTATCAGTGGGCGATAATTAACCCATTTGAATTGTATTTGCTATAATATAGTTTGAAGAAATAAAAATTTAGGATTCTTTTGTTAGGATTTTGATGATGTAACTTAATTGTACAAATGATTTTACAAGCGATCACTGTATACTGAAATTGGCCCATGATCAATACTAGATATCATGATTAATATTAGATATCAATAAAAGGTCAATACTAGGTATCATGATCAGTACTAGGTATCATGTTCAATAATAGGTATCATGATCAATACTAGGTATCACGATCAATATTAGGTATCATAATTAATACTAAGTATCATTATCAATACTAGGTATCATGATTAATACTAGTTGTCATGATCAATACTAGGTATTATGCTCATACTAGGTATCAATAAAATGTCAGCGTATTTCGTTTGTAAAATATTTTATTTAAAACTGCTTTTTAAATACTAAAATTCTACTGCCAATCATTGTATACTAAAATTGACCATTTATCAATCATGGCTTCAATAAAAATACCATTGATGTTAGCTATAAAATATTATGTTTAAAATTACTTTTAAATATTAAATTACATAATTATTAAATTAATAAATATGTTATGAATCATATGTTAAGGTAACTATACAAATTTAAAATATTAAAGGACTTCTTGGCACATTTACTTAATTTTTGTGCCTTTGTAATATTTCCCGCATGTTTGACGTAGCAGTTCATTAAATTTGTCAATCCAGCTGTGAATGTATTCCTAATTTCTTTGAACTCGTCTTCCCAAAATTAAGGTTTGCCAGTACACCTATTTATCCCGAACTTTTCAAAGATGTCTTTTCCTTGTTGAATAGCAGAGTATGAAAACTTATTAATTCCCTTTCTGCATAATACTTTGAGAGAGAGAGAGACTCTCAGTTTGTCGACTTGTCAAGCACAACGTAGCGGAAGTAGCCTTTTGAAAACGAGTTACTGGTCAAACCTAATTTATTAAAGTGTCCATCTCTTTGATATAGCTCGTTATCTTTTCAATGACATGGGAAGTTGAATGTTGGGAATGAGTTTATTTGAAGAGTGCTATTTCGTAAGCCGTGTTCCATAAATCTACACTCTAGTCGGTCTGGTTATATTAATATTTAAATAATAAAATTAGGATTAAATATTGAATGGCTAGTTAGTTAAAGAAAGGGTTTATAAAAAATAATCAATACGCTATTAATATTTGAATAACTTGTAAATATTGTCGTACAACAATGTATACAGGTCATATAGTTAATTTTAGAAAACTTAAAGGAATAAAAACGAATCACACCAAAAAAAAAAACATATTTCGTTAAAAGTATTTCGATGTAAGCCATTTTTATTTGTATGTATGTAATTATATGAAGGACTTTAATATTACCACACAGTTGAATAATTCTGTAAAGAAATTTGATCATAAACTTTAATATCATTACATATCATGAAATTAATAATTTTAGAAAACAAAGTTGAATAAAAACGAATGTGAAAAAAGTGTTTCGTTCAAGCATATTTCTGTTTAAGTGGGTATTTTATATATGTGAGTATGTAAAGAACTGCTAGTATTATATATAGTAGTTAATAAATTTAGAAAACTATGTTGAATAAAAAGTAACTACACTAAAGAAAATATTTCGTTATAAAAATAGTTTTTAAATGTTCTTTTTATATAAATATATAAAGAATTAATGTTACCACAATATACTATATAATTCTAGATATAAATTTTATATGTAACACTTTAACACCACTGTAATATTGCATTTTTATTTTTACAGTTATATGTGATTTTAAAGTCAGAATCAAATTGCTTGATAACTGTTTAAATTATTTGGTAGGACTAATATTCGTATTATTATTTCAATTTTATTATTCAAATTTGTAGAGCTTCCATGAGATGTAAACAGCAAAATATGTAAAATTATTTTCTATGGGTGGCAGATATATTATCTGCCACTCATAGAAAATAATTTTAATATATCACTGAAATAAAGTAAGATATTTAAAAGTAAAATTACATAAAATGTAAAAAAAAATTTAAAACATAGTCATTTTTAGTCAATGGTTTGTTACTGTTATCGAGTACATCTATGCTTTGCTATTTTCAATTTTTGTTTCAATTTTTCTTCTTTTATAAGAAATTCAAATTTCTATTTTTCCCATTTTGAATTCACATAAAGTTTCAACGGACAACAATGGAATAATTTACTAAATAAGTTACTGCATTATTACTTTAAGAAAAACACTCTGATAAAGTATTACAAATTTGTTCCAATCACTATATTTTCTTTTACTAACTCAAAAAAAAAAAATTGAAAAATATAATTCTGTTCAAACGGAAATATTCGGAAAATGGTAGATACCACATTACTAATAAATTTAGCAATTTTTTTTAAACGAAAAGTGTCTGCAGGATGAGTTTTTGGAATATGGCCATATCAATTTTTGGAGTTTTTTTTTAAATAGAATAACAGTTTATAATTCGTTACGGACGATAATACCAGTTATAATTAATTATTTTATAATCATGCTCTTAGAATATTTCAACATCAATAGTATCATTTGTTTGTTGAAATAATGTATTTTTTCGTTTATTAATGCTCCAGAGTAAGACACCAAAATACCTAATCATAACGATTTATCAACTGATTACTATATATTTCAAATATTTTTTCTATCACTTCATGACAACCAACCACAAATAATAATTTCGAATTGACGGATTTTTTTTTATTACGATTTCCTTAACGGTTTTTCTTATTTTAACAACTAATATGATTTTTGGTATATTAGTGTAGTTATTGTATATAATTTATCATGAAAATATTTCATTTTTCAAGGGCCTTTTCATGAAAGTATGTATGGTTGGCAATAAATTTCTCCTATTAAATGGTATGTTGTCTGGGTTAAATCATCAAAATTAATATATTTCAACTATTTTTCAATCATTTCAACATGTAATATTTCGCTTTAGTGATGTATTTGACTAAAAGTTCTTTAATTTTTTCTTTTAGTTTGTTATTTAGTATTGATTTTGATACAGTAATATGAATATAATAAACAAATTGTTCTCTCTCACGAAGAATTATTATAATTCCATTAAATAAACGCACATTTATAATCGGTTACAAATGTTTTCCCCGTAACGATATGAAGCCTGTATTTAAATTTCGCAATAAATGAAATATATTGCCAAAAAGTATCAAATTTTAGGTTTAAAAAAAACGAATATTTTTAAATTAGGAATAAAAAAAAAATAGAAACTTTGGTAAAAGGACTCAAAATTTTATTTATAAGAATAGCAAAAAGTTTTGTTTCATTGATTTATTATTCTTATTTTATAATGCTTTATATTTGGAAAATCTTTTTATCTTTCTTATAAATCACTTATTTAACAATTTTCAAGGTATTTTCCATTGCTTCATGACGACAAATCATAAAGAATAGTTTGGATTTTGTAGTGTTTTATTTTAGCTTCGAAAATAGATTATTTTAATAATAGTTAATGAAGACTTTGGTACATGCAATAAAAATTGATTCCGAAAGTTTTGATCTTTTCTTAGTTCCATTTCGTGAAAACGTTTATATTTGGCGACAACTATTTCACTTTAAGTATGTGTTGTGTGTATTAAATCGATTAGCATGAAAGAAAATGGCAAATTTTGAATTTAAACATTCGAATAATCTTTTTTTTAAGATGGAATTCGTAGGAATATGATTCAATGTGAAAAATACAGATTCGTTTGTTCGAACCTTTTGTCAAACTTTCTACTTCTAATTTAAATATAATTTTTGTTCTTTTGAGAAAATGGAAACCATGTTGCAGAGGAATATACTAGATTAGTTCACAAAGAGAACAAAAAAAAAATCACTTCAATATGGCGTCTTTATTAAAAGAACACATTGCGCGACAGCCTAAAACGACTTATGAGATATAAACTTAATTCTTTTCAATGAGAACTGTCATCGCACCATTTCTGAGAAAATTTGTTTTAAGTGAAAGACGTGATCGCGCGGAGGGTTGTTCGAAAAGAACATTTGTTACATAATACGACACGAAAGATGGTGATGAATCGTTGCACAGTCTCCGGGTGAGGGAGATGCGGGGGGGGGTCGACAAGACGTCGCAATAAGCGAACTTGCAGAAACTTGCAAGTGAAAAGAATAAATAATAGATAAATCTTACTTGTTGTAAAAGGTCACGAGAGATCTGTCCCTGTCTTGGAACTTATTGGTGAAGAAATTTTTGACAACCGCTGGTGGAATCTTTTTTCCAGCTTCATGGTGAGTCGACCATTTTATGATTGATGTTCAATTACGTGATGGCATAGTTTAACAAGAAATATGCAGTGAGCAGCCTGTATTACTTAAGGTTACTTGTTCACTTGTTATTTCAAAATGTATTTCAATTTCAAAACTTACTGTTTATATAACATTTTTCTTTTCTGGTGTCTGACATGATAATAGAGCCTTTTTTTGATTTACAAGTTCTCGAGATAGACGCTGAACATAAAATTTGATGCATGATACCTTATTTCGAACGTTTGAATCATTGATTATGTCTGTAAAATGTCGAGAGGAAGCATAATTTTTACAAAATATCATTGAGAAGCTGAATTGAAAGTAAAATCTGATTGTTAAATAAGTGGCATTAGTAAATGATTTAAAAAGTGCTATTTGTGGTTAAGATTTCCATCTAGAAAACAAATTTAATCAAAAATATATTCATATTTATTTTATATTGCCACCAATATAATTTTTCAAAAAATGATAGTGGTTATATATCATTATTTGTTATATGTATGTGATTGTGACACAGAACATTGGTTTTTCCTACTTTAACATTTAATATCTTTTTAACATGTTATAACACGTTTCAAGACGTTTAAAATTTTTTAACATTTTCTTATTGATTTCCTTGGTTTGATATTATTTTTAAAAAATAATTCTATTTTTTGTTTTATAAAGGTAAAATGGGGATTTACGTTTTTAGAGTAAAATTTTTCTATTCTTTTTTATTCTTAAAACATTAGTTTCTAGCTTGCAATAAATACTCTTTTTGGTTGTACTGAATTTATTTTATTATATATTATATTTTTGTTTTCTTGATCTATATACGTGTTTAAAATAAATGATTATTTTTGAATCAGCTGGGTTTTTAAGCGTCGTATTAAGCTTCTATCATATAAAGTGCTACTAGCAAAAAAGTCATAATACTAATCAATAATTATATACTATCAACATATTATGGATGCTTAGAAGCAATATATTCTATTTTTCTAACGCTTATTTTGTTATATTTAGAATCTCTAAACTGAGATTTTTTAAAATTTGCTGACTTACTTTTTTCTCTTAAACTATATTTATTCATTTTTTATATTGTTTTACTCGATAAATATTGTTTTCAATATAAATTTTACGTGTTTTAAATTACATTTTATTTATTTCAATTTTACTTATTTAAATTAACTTTTGAAATTCAGCATTTAATCTAGAATATTCTGATACATTAAAAGATGTCAATTTGTGTTCAAAATTGTCATCTTACTAAAATTTCGTATTGCATTTTTATAACAAATTACATTTGCATAATGAATTTAATGTTCAATTTAATGTCATCTATAATGAAAAATTTGTTGCAGGGTCCCCCGCCAGCAACCGGTCAGCCTTTTAAATTTACAGTAGCAGAAACATGCGACAGAATTAAAGAAGAATTTTCATATCTACAGGCTCAGTATCACAGGTAAATTTCTAATTAGTTTTCTTTGTTCATTTCATCGAGCAATACAAAGTACTTTTGAGCTCTTTGACACGAAATCATTTATCAGAGACTCTTTAAGCAAAATTATTTTATAATTCAAAAATTAATGTCATTTTTATGAATTTCAAATTAATTAAGTCTATTTGAAATTTTGATTATATAATTATGAAATACGGAATTCAATAAATGAATCATTTGATGTAAGTATTGGATGCAAAAACATGTTTTTAAATATTTGGTTTTATTGTTCATATTTATAAAAAATAGGTAAATTTTTATAAATGTGAAATAAAACAAACATATGATACATTGTTAGTTTTAAAAATTGTCACATATTTTATAATTATTATCTGTGGAAACGTATATAATTTTTAACACTATATTAAAAAGTTCAATGTGAGTTTAAATTAAATTGTTCAAAACTTCTCCGAGTATTGTATGATAAAAGAATATCTTAAAAGTAAAAGTACCATCAATTATAGTTTGTAAAAAAATTTAAATTTTTCATTACTAGAATTAATTTTTTTGTATTTTATTTAATCCATAATTAGTGAATTTATTGCAGAATATCTCATATTTCCTCACATATTTTAGACAAATAATAGCATGTCTCATATGAATAAATGTTGATCCTACCGAATGAAAACTAGAAAACTACGAACATATTTTAAAATTTTCAATTTCTTTAAACATGGATAAAATTACCAACTGTCATAATATTGAAATGAAAATAATTCTTAAATTGAAAAATTCTTCAACCAGTAGAGCAATCAATAAATGAAACAGTAAGAGATTGATGGTTTTCATGGTCGATTTAAATTTCCTCATTTTTCAATGTAATCCTAAATTTGCTTCCATTTTTTCCATTGAAATGTTGCTCTTGTTTTGTTACTTAGACAAATCAAGCTCACGCTAGCCGATGGCTATGCGAAATTAAGTCAGAATGGTGCGCCTTTCGTTTTACCAGAGCTCCATGAAGGTGAAAGTACGTTTTTGCTCTAGGATTCTTCCGATGGAGGGCACCACCAGAGGAACCACTCCCTCAATTTTGACTTTGAACTGAAGGTGGAAGAAATAATCTTTAAAATATAAACCCATAAAGAAATATTTTGCTTAAATAATAGACAGTCTAGTAAGAAATAGTAGTAGTACAGATTTTTTTAGCATCGAACATTCATAATTACCTCTTGGGAGAACTTTTCATTGGTGATAAATCGCATTCAGTGTCACTTGGCAAAAAAATATGGAAAATTCCTAAGCACTCAGTTTAACAGATGTGCAAGCAAAAACGCAACATCCACTTTAATTTTATACAGATAAATTCGTTTTAATATATGCCATGCTTTTCAATGAATGCTTAATGAGGGCTTTCAAATGCCAAGTTCGAAAGCTCAATTCCATTCTCAGCATGGATGTTTTAATTTTTAGATAGTTGTTGTATATTGTTCATATAAGTTATTTTGAACTCTATAAATATTTATCTATAATATATCATTGCAATTTAAATACAATGTAAAAAATATATGATATATTTAAAGTCCAGGTTATGTGAATGAAACCTCTAAATCTTCTTATATAATTTTAAAATTTACAATATTAGTGCAATATGTTCTTTTTTTAGCACGGATTTGCTCGTTTCCTTTCTTGGAAGAATTTTCATTTTAATAATTTAGTGAACTCTTTTGGATCAGTTTCCCATCTATCATTATTGTTGAAAATATCTAATATAATGTGTGTAACATTAATCATTATTAAAAGCTCTCTCTTCCATTTTACAAATAATTCCATAATCATATCAAATAAATTAATTCTTTCCTTCATATAGAAATCTAAAGTTTTAAATTCAATCATTTTTATTTTTTAATTATGCATTGTGAAATTTTTGCTTAAAGGCATTTTTGTTATTAATCTTATATTTGAATAATTGTTTAAGAATAGAATAAGTATTTTCAAAATAGGTTGTTTTTGAAATATTTCGTTGCTTTTCCTTGTAAGATAATTATTTTCTGAAAATTATCTATTATAAAATTCTAAACTTATTTTCTCTTTGATTATTACATTCCATTAATTTTCCTTTACATTTGCTTGTAATTTTCTTTCCAATAATTTTCCTTTTCAGCTGATATTAAATTCTGTGTATTTTCCAGTATTTCTCTTTAGCATGTTGCATAATACACATTTGCGCCATATTTACAATCTTGAAAATTAGTAGGGTGATATTGTACTTAGATAGCAATCCTTGATCGCTTGTTATTGTTTCGAAACATCTTACAATTTCTCCTATTTCAAGTTCTGTATTATTAAATTTTCTTTAAACAAAACCTAATTAATTTTTCAAAGCGTTGATTAAATGCAGTTGTGTTCACTTAATTCTAAGATAACTTAAAAATTTTTGTTTCATAGTTTCCTCAGCATTCTGCGTTTTGTGATGATTATATTAGAATTATTAAAACAAAAATAAAAAGCTAATTAAATTTAAAAATTTCACCGGTAGTTATCGCTAGCAGAAATAATGAAATATTAATGAATAAATGGAAAATGTAAGTTATATTTAATTTATTCTTCTCTGTCCTTATTAAAGTTCTCACAAATTTCCATTCGTTTTTATTTAAATTAAAGATCAAACTCCTATCTGACGTTAAAATAGCAATTCCCATTAAATGAAAATAGAGAATATAATTTTAAAATGTAAAGTTTATTTTAAGGATAAAATATTCTATGAAATTTTGGAGTATTGAATGAAATATAATTTGTGTTATTTATTTTATCGAATAAATCTTAGTAAAAATAGTTATGGAAAATGTTGATAATAATTTAAATATTATCAACCTATTATTTTTGTTGAGTCAAGAATAATCTAAAATATCCGAAATTGGACTTTCACAATTTTAAAAAAACACCAATTATAAGAAAGGAATTTCAAGCATTTTCTGCTATATTATATTATAATACTGCTTCTCTATTCCAGATTGTAAGCCATTATTGCTATAAACTAAACGGATGTAGATTGATGTTTATCATCCTATTACATTCTTACTGATGCTACAACAATCTAACCAACTCAAAAAATGCTTCCAAGAAAGCCTTAGCTTTAGTTAAAAGAAAAATCATGTAGAATTTATCTTTCCATTATTTTTTTGAATTGAATTATAATTTCTTGTAAAATTTAATTTAATCTAATTAAAAATGAATTTGAAAATAATTTTCAAGAAAGTTGAAGCAATATTTATTTATTGTATAATAATATTTGTTGTCACATCATCTTAAAATATTATTGCACTAATTCGATTTTTAAAATTTAATTTTAAAATTATTTTGCCTTATGCTCGGTAGGTATGTATTTTATTATAAAGTAAATAAACAAAAAAATTAAAATTATATTCATATTTGACTTTTATTAAAGTTAAAAATACTATAATATTTATTTTAATTTTTTTTATTTAATTTTTAAAAAATATAATGCTTAATTTTTAAAAAAAATTGAGCTAAAAACGTACATTAAAATTCAAATATTCATAAATTTTATTATTTTACGTGATTTGAAATTCTGAAGCAGATATAAATGATTGATGACGATTTGTTATTATCGATTTCATATAAATAGGGCTTAATGTGCCGACCAACTTGTCGAGTGGTCAGCGTGCCTGACTGCGGATAAGTAGGCCCTGGGTTCGAATCCCGGTTCGGGCATGGATGTAGTACTTTCTCTATCTATCCTGTCTTTGTCCTTTCCTTGTATGAATGAGGTGTGAATGGTTGCCTACTCTATAAACGGGTTCCTATGGCAAGTGTGTAGAGCAAAGTCGTACTTTCACCTTCATGGTGCTCTGATTAAAACGAAAGACGCTCCCAATCGACTTAATTCGCATAGCATAGCGAGCTTGGCTTGTCCAAGTGCCATTAGTAAGCAACAACAACATAAATGTAAATGTAATATAGAAAGGGACAATTCTATATAATCTTTTGAGTAATTCGTTTTCATCAAGCAAAAATATAAATATAATATAAATACTAAAACAATATTACAACAAGTTGTATTTCTAAGTTTTTAAACTTTGAGGTTGATCTTGTTTATTTTACAGGAATATTCAAAAGTTTCAGGTATATCAATTATTTTCGCAAGCAATATTAAACATATGTATAAGTTTTTTAATATAGTCTGAGAGAAAACTTAGGCTTCTTTTTTATTTTGTCTAAGTATTCAATAATATTATTCAGTACCAGTACTTAAAATTGGTGGAACTATTTCGTATCAACAACTACTTTCTTAAGATAACCACATCTTTTTTTTAATTCTTTTTTGTTATTTGTTTATGCAAATAATAATAGAGGAGTTTAAAAGATTGCACGCGGTTCCGGTTATATTGTGTTTTCCTGTCACTTAGCCGAATTCAACAAAAATAAAAGAATAATTTCCAGGGATGCAAAGGTGGTTATTTAGAGATTTAGGGATAAAGAGTGGGGATTAGGGATTTTAATATGCCCAAAATAGTTTTGTTTTTTGCTCTACTTTTGTTCAAAACCATGACGTTTCCCTCTAAACAACATGCATCTACTCTTGTGGAGGGAAGATTCCCTTGTACCGTGCGCTAATGATAGTAATCAGGTATTTTCTTTAAGTTCAGATGTGATAGCGCATCACGGAGGAAACATTTTGCGAATTCATGTGGTTGCCCCAAAATAACTCGAGAATGTAATGGTAAAATAATAATTGTTTGCGCTGAAAAAATCTCCTTAAAATAGCCTAGGTAGTTGGTCTAGAATTTCGCCTTGATAATAAGAGTACTTTCAATTTTTTTTCCTTTTATCTCAAACTTTGGAATTTTTTTAACCAAAAAATGAAAGAAAATAAAAAATAGTTAACTATAAAAATTTCTTGAATCTTTGTTGAGAAAAAATTAATTAGTATAAACAATATTTTTCCACTGAATAATTCAATTTCTTATGCTTTTCATGCAAACGTGCATAAAAATTATATTACGATTAAGGTAGTTATTTTTATTAAACAGTCCTTTTTTAAGCTTTTCAAATTTAACAAAAAGCAATATCATCAGCTGTATGCCTTCACATTTTTGACATTCTAAAGATATGATTACTTCAAGGTAATTAGACTAATCAGCATATGATATTAAAATCAATGAAGCACAATGTGTAGAGGAATGTGAATTAATCCCTTTTTTGATACTGAGAACTTGAAAAATGCTTAGTTTTTTAGTTATTGCTCTCAGGTAATAATAATTTATATTGTCAGAGCTTTATTGCTTCAATATAAATTTTACAATCAACATATTTTACTAAAATCAGGGAAACAAAACTAGAAATTAGACCCATTTGCATATTATATTAAAATTACTTGGATAAAATATGCAGTAACAATTTTCTCTTTTTTCTTCGATATAGAAATTTCAAATTATGCTTCAAATTGTAGTAATTAATAATTAACATTATAAGAAAATATTTACATAACCATAATTAGATTTATGATTATATTACATTAAAATTTGTGAAACAATAAGTGTAGAACTGTATTAATTTACTTTTTGATGTTTGGACTTTAGTTAATGCTCTTAATTAATAATGATTGACATTGTGAAGGAGTGATTATTTCAGCATCTTTCATTAGACCTTCATTAAAAATAATTAATTTAGCACTTTACCTTAAAAATCAGTGAATCACACTACATTAAAAATCAGCACCTATTAGTACAGCACATTAAAAACCAATGAAACAAGTAATAATAATGAATTAATCTTCGCTATAAAAACTTTGGAAAACAGTTACAGATTTTCCAATAAATATTTCTATTAATAATGATAGACAATATAGAAGCATGATTACTTAAACATCACAAAACCAACCAACATATTATATTAAAATCAGTAGAATAAAACATGTAGCAACAGTTTAATCTTTAAAAGATTTGGAATACGTCTACAGATATCTTCAATTTCGCTATAAAGATTTAATATGTATAGTACTATATATTACGAAATACAGATATATATTTCTCCAGTTAATGTTCTTCATTAATATCAATTGTTATTATGTGAGCGTGATAATATAACTTAATTTTACTATATATTCAATATCATTGTATTAAAATCAATAAAACAAAAGTTAAAGCAATGAATTAATCTTCTTTTGGACAGTGCAACTTTCCAATACGATTATAATTTTCTTCAATTAATGTTCCGAGAAAAATGCAAAATTAACAAAAATTAATTTTATAAAAATACTAAATCATTAAGCTCATTCAAGTGGTAAGAAAGACCACTGAAATAGAAATGTAAACAGAATTTTATAACCTATTTTTGATTGTTGTCTTTTCAAAGTTAAGAGAGTGAACAAAAAGTGTAATACCAAATATAAAAAAAAGAACTTCAAGATTAGATTGAAAATAACTTTTCCCCAATACAGCAGTGAAATATAATTAGTACGCTGACAACAATAAGAGCATCGATATAGAAGGATAAAGAAGCCAGTCTAGAAAATTGTTCTCTCTTTTTTTTTCTTCCTAACCTCCTTCCATTCCATTTTAAAACGTTTTAAGAAAGGATACCTACGGCTTTCAGAAAAATCGATCTAAAATTGTCGGAAGAAATTGTTAAAAATACGGAGCAAAACTTCGAATCTCTTCGATCAATTCGACGGCGGTGTCAGGTGACTTTTTTTTTGTTAAACAGCGCACATTAAGATGTTGAGAAACTTCTAAAACAACCGCATAAAGCTAATAAGTGAATAAATAATTTGATAGCTTTAGAAGAAAAATCTTGTTATTGAAGAATTTAGTTTCTTCGCATTCGAATAAATTAAAAATATAATAATAAGGTGATATTTTTTTGAAAATTTAATTTTTTCTGTTGTTAACTAAATTGTTGAATATTGTGTTTGATATTTTAGACACATTTTGAAATGTTTTGGAATGTAATGATTTTCCTCGAAAGAGCATGGAAAAGGAAAATATCGTCTTTCAATAATCGATACATAAGAAAAATCGTTAAAATAACAATCGATGAAAGTATATAATGTTTGAATTGGTCACATAAAATTATGAACATATAATTCATAAAATAACTTTTTAAATTATTATTTATAGTCATGCATAAGTTATTCATATTAGCATATCATTATGATTGCATTGCATTATTACCCAATTAAATTACAGTACATTACAGCAAATTACTAATATTATATTTCGAATCTATTTTTAATGATTTATATTTGCCTTATCTAACAATTTTAACCATCGTCTATAAATCTAACGATTTTATAGACGATGAAATTATATTAAACATTTAATCACAGAATTTGAAATATTTCTTATAGGGAATATAGTAATTATGTATTTAAATGTACGAGTATTAAAATATTATTTTATGTATGATATGTTATAATAAAATATTATTGAAATAAATCGTTCAGGTTAGTAAAATTCTACTTTTTACTAATAACAGAATCTTCTTGTTTTGAAAATTAGAAAAAATAGTTTATAATCTTCATTGAGAAACAAGGTAGTTCGTACCATAGAAATAATACTGCCTTCATATTTAGATACATAAATTAATAGAATCTTATTTTAATCATCTTTGAAATCTATTTTTTTCGATTGCAGAGATTACTTCAATTCATTTTTTGTCATTCCTTTGCTTCTAATTATAACATAATTTTGTCGTTAAATTTTTGTTAAATTTCAGGAATATGTTTTCCTTTTCTGCATAAGCAATTTTCAAAATTATTTTACTAGGTTTTAACTTACTGTAGCTTTGCAAATATCAAATATTTATTTTCACAATATGCTTACTTTTATTCTTCTGTCACATTATATTTACATTCACTGTTGCGTTATACTTACATTCACTGGGTCTAACATCTTATAGAAACAGTATTTCGTAAAAAATTTTCAGTGGTCTAAAAAGATCAAACATATTTTTCATAGGCATCTATCTATAGTTAGTGCTTTCATATCGTTTACTCGCATTCAACCTGTAAAATAATCAGCAAAATATACGTATTATTTGAAACTAATTATGATTAATTAAGCTAATTTAACATTAAATTTTTTTAGGGTGCTATTAGTTTATTGCATACATCAACGTTCAAATTGAAAAATCCACTGCTCTTTATGATAATTCAAACCATAAAGAACTGACTAAATTTACCAATTTTTATTAGAATGAAATCTTGAGAACATGTAATTTTTAATTATTTTAATTTAAAAAACTTTTTAAACTTTAAGTCTCATAAATTCTACGGTTTATTACATTTTACAAATAAAGCACTTTTCAACTATAAAATACTCCAAAAGTTATATTTTCTTATCTGACAATTTATCTTCTATTCTAACTTTAGGACGTACTGATTTTGAACCAACATCATATATCTCCTTGTTCACCATTAAAATATCTAAAAAGATACATAATATCAAAACATGTAAAGAGCAAAAAAAATTTTAAGTACATTTTATACAATTTTTTTAAAGAGTACAAAAACTCTTGAGTAAAACAAGTCTGAGAAAGAAAGAAAGCCACAGCATAGATATTTATTTTTATTCTTTAAGAAGAAATTTTCTTTCATCAAAATAATTTGAATACTAAAAAAGAAAATGCGTGGGACTCTTAAGAGTTTGTAAGAAAATGTAATAAAAGAGAATATATTGAAATAACATCTTTAAACATTGGTATGATTGAAATATTATCAAATAATTTGTAAACTATGTTTGACTTCCTAACTTAATTAATAATCAGATCTCAAGCATGTATTTATTTCTTTATTTTCTGAAGATTAGTGGTGTTTGATCCTCAACAAATTTACTAGTTTTCGAAAGTGTTTTATTTAAAGAGTTGGAAGCCATTTCAATTGCCCACTTTAACTTTTAGTTGTGATTTAAAACATATAATATTCGTATCAATGTTTGTATTATTAATTTATAGCATCCCTCTCTATATATATTACATCATTTTCACTTATGCTAATTTTGTTATATATTGTCATGTATACAAAATAATATTATGATGAAAAAATATTTTCATTCATATGTGTCAATTTCTTTTAATATATCATAAAATTCCTTATGAGCTAATCCATTCATGGGTAATCAGTTCTAGTAGTTATATATTTTGCCCTGTTGTAATGTAGGCTGAGGACTTCATTTATAACCATATCAATGAGACGCTTATATGTATAAAGGTATAAAGAGGAGAACGCCATTTCAAATGCCAATTTCACCTTTTAATCAAGATTTAAATATTATTTCAAAGGTTTAAAACATTAATGCGATAATTTTAATAATGGCCATATTTTTAACTATATATATATATATATATATATATATATATATATATATATATATATATATATATATATATATATATGTATATATATATATATATATATATGTATTTAATATGATTGTTTCTTTAATTTATTTACATTTATTATTTTTATGTACATTATTTTATTATTTTGGTAAATATTTAATAAAAACAATTGCAAATTGAAATTTGTAACTCTGTTATAAAAATTTTTAAAATGCATGTAAGGAAATCACTGTTGTAACAGTATTAATATTTTAGGACTTTAATATTTTATTTAATAATATTATCTAATAAGTTAATCCGTTGTTTTTAACTTTATTATTGAGAAAATTGAATTTAATAACTGAAAATAGAAACTTTAAATATCTAAAATATAACTTTAGATTTAGCTATCAAACAATTTTTTTAGCATAAAACTTTCAATGAGGAACATAGTTTTTAAAAAACATACTACAGTTTCTATAATGTATATCTGTAAAAAAAAAAACCAAAACCGCAAAGAAAATTAAAACGTACTTTGGTCACATAATTATATTTTAATTTAATCCAGTCAAATTTATTGTATCACATTACAATACTTACAGATTTTGAGGAACAACTTTTAGGAAAAATTTTGTTTTATTTATTTTTGTGACTTTTCCAACAAAAAAGGTTATATTGAAAAGATTTATTTTAAATATGAAAGTTCTATAGTAACAAAAACATTAAAAACAACACAGAGCACTATTTCGAATAATAGTTTGATTTCGATTTATTATAGCTAAGATTTTGTTTTATTTAATTTATTAATGTTCTAATGTTATAATATGTTTTTTTCTTTTCTTTTTCTATAAAAATACCTGTCTGTTCCGGAATCGCTCACCGGTTCCAGAGACACAGTCAGGTGAGTGTTCACATTTTTGTTCTTTGCATTTTATTTCTCTTTAGTTACTTTTGTTTACTTGTAATACAAATATTCAAATTGCATGATATTAACTTATTTCTTTATTATTTAATAATTATATTTATCATTATTTTCGGGTTTACAATATAAAAAAAATGACAATGAAATTGCTAAAAATAATATGACTCCTAAATTTGAATTTCAACTCGAATCCAAACTGCTTTTGGATCTCTCTCTCCCGTATAATTTACTTATAACTTACTAAAATATTATTTTGAAACAGTATTCAGACAATATTACAGGGTTTAAAATCAATACTTATCCTATTAATAGATTTGAAATTCATACACAAGCAAATTACCATACACAAACATTGATTCCTTATCTCCAAAAATTGTTTTTTCTAAATTACTTAGTTCTTAAGAAGGGGCATGGCTTCTTTAAGTAATTATGAACATATATATATATATATATATATATATATATATATATATATATATATATATATATATATATATATGTGTATATATATATATATATATGTGTGTGTATATATATATATATATATAAAGTAATTTAAATTTTTTTAAAAATTGAAAGAATGCTGAAAGAAGAACAATAAAGAGAAAAGCCAAACAGAATAAAAGGAAAATGGAAACACACAATAAATCAAATGAAATAAAATGAAGTACCAATATATGACCAGCTTCTTCAGGGGGTATCGACCACATTGGCGCAAAAATTTTAGTGTGGCTTCTGTATGTAGTGGCATCATTAAGACTTTAACTGGAGCCACTGCAGAAAAGTCATACTCTGTGCCAATGTGGTCAACATCCCCTGTTTTCTATATGTAAATAACTTTGCATTTTCAAAGTGAATTTTTGCAAAGTGCAACTTTTCATTTCATGTAAATAACTTTGTTTTTTGCTTTATTGCTTTTCTTTTAGCATTTATTCAATTAAAAAAAGAAATTTTAATTATTTATATTTTGGCAGTTCTATTTAAGCTGCTTTAGCGCTGAATGTATTACTAAGCGTATAACTTTTGTGTTTATTCTTGCATTTATTACAAATTATGCTTATAATATTTCAAATCACGCTTTATATATATATATATATATATATATATATATATATATATATATATATATATATATATATATATATATATATATATATATATATATATATATATATATATATATATATATATATATATATATATATATATATATATATATATATATATATATATATATATACATATATATACGTGTGTATTTATGTATTGTTTAAAACTCATTTTTGCTATCGGTAAATAACATAATAAAATTTAATTATTTAATCAATATTAAAACATAATATTTTAAGTTTCACCAACATTATTTAACGCTATTAGGCTGTTTTAATGCTGCATTTTAACAAGAATGTTGTAGATTAAATTTTTTATTATTTGTTTAGTATGTTTTTATTGTAGCTTCCGCGTATTGCAACATTGTGAAATAATTGCTGTTTTGAAACAATAGTAATTGGAGTTATATTTTATAACAATTGTATGAATTTGTTGGTTGAATATAATCTCCTATGGAATAACATTTATTTTATTGATTATCAATGAAATAATGTCCAATATACTAGTTACCATAATTTTTTGCTGTGTTTTAACACAATTAATTTCCATAAATGATTACATATTATCAGTACATCATTATAGGTATATGAAAGTTAAAACAATTGCTTTTGCTTTCTTACCTATATGTGCAAAAAATATGCCAGGAAATGTTTTACATTTTATTTAATTTTCTCTTTCCTCTTTAAAAAAGCTAAACTTTGTGACATAGCTTAATGGTGTGTTCAGTAAATGAATGTTTCTTACAGAATGTAAACTGTTTTATTGATTATCATTAAATAAATAGGACGATTAGCTTACGAGTGTAATAACTAATTTGCATCAATGATAATTTTTCTAAGCAATATCAATATTTTCCATTGAATGACATATAATGTAGTGGATGTTGAAGCAATTTTTAGTCAATTTCTGTAACACAAATAGATTTTCAATAACACATTTGTACTTTATGCATTTTATTAGCTTGTTTTCATTCTTAACTACTCTAATAATTTTGTGTGGTATTTTCCAATAATTAACTTTTTATGATGATACATTTCATAATATTGAAATAACTAATAGGTTTTAATGGCCTCTTATTACTTTCCAAAGTTTATGAATGATTTGTGGTTGATATTTTTTGGGCATTCTTTTCTATAAAGTTTAAATATGTATTTACAAATGATTGGTTGTTGATGAATTTCGCCAAAATAATATTTTAATATACACATTGTTCCATTTTTTTTACGATCGTGATATAGGATTGATATACCCACATTTTTTAACATGAGGAATCATGCTTTTTTAGTATCTTTTGAGAATAAAACTCTTTAAGTTGGAAAAAAGAAAATAAATAAATTAAGAGATAGTCAAATAAAAATTTTTTTTAACTTGTGAATAAAGTTTACATTTTTCACAGATTTCATTATTTTTGACTTACATATAAATAGGAAATCAATAATTGTCATAAACTCTTTAGAAAAACGCATTTTCACATTCTTTGAACCAAATTTAAAGATTTTATTCTTATTTGGAATAAAAAGTAAATTTAATTTACAATTATTTGAAGATGCTTAAGTTTTACTAATTGAGAAAAATGAGTTGTCACTTTCTGATGTTGAAATCTTGTCATAAATAATTTTATATCGCATAATTTATATTAATCAATCTTGTCTAGAGTTGGTGAGGAAAACTGTATTTCTACATTTTTTCTTTTCACGTTAATAATTTAAAAATGTATTGAAACTATAAAAAATTTATGATAATTTGTATTCATTTTTATTTTTAGGTGAATTTTTTTGATGTTAATAGTCTTACCAGAAATTATTTTTTGTAAAGATTAAAAATTATTTTTCGTGCTGAAATAAAATTTGAAATTTTTGCTTATTTTCTTATTGTAAGGAACCAATTAAGACTTTCGACACACAAAACAAACATGATTCTTTGTGGGGGGAAAATATGCAACATTTTTCATGGTTAAAGTTAGAAAAATTATGTTTTAAGCCTCGCATAAGTGAATAAAAACATTTGCTTTTAACAGCAAGCAATTATAGCCACCTATTTATAGATTTAAGAGCAACGTTTCAGCTATTTTTCAGTAGAAGAAGTAAAAAGAAAATTCTAATAATTATTGTATAAAAATCTATTTTAATCTCGAACAATATTTTTCTTTTCTCATCAAACAACATCTATGGATAGTAATTCTTTAGAAGCTTATGGTATCAAAACTGGTGTATAAACAATTGACAGACACTTGTGTCATAGATTTGCTTTTTTTGTTTGAAACCGACCTTTCTACTGAATAATTATTGCTCTGGCCTCCATTTCAACTGTTCGTGGATTGGATTTTTATTTCGTGTGTGGGCTCTATTGTGGTTTGGAGTTTAATTTTAATTGTAAGATTTGATCAAATTAGTCCTCGTGCGAAAAAGTAATCATAAAATAACAAACAAAGCAAATTTATTTGAGTCGTGTATTAAAGCAAGAGCTAGAACATCGGATTGAAATTATAGATTTCGTAAATTTAGTGTTGTTTCCATTTAATTAGAATTCAACAAAATTCACTGTTTATATAGAGAGCTGAAACTGGACTTGATTTATAAAACAAAACATCTATACAAAGTAAAATTATATAAATTATGGAATAATAGGTGAATAGATTTATATCTTATTGACGACCAATCCTTACCAGAGCGAATTTTAATAACAATATAATATTCGACGAAATGCTCAAATTGATTGCAAGATAATTAAAAATTGCAAAGAGGTGTTATTTTAAGCAACTTAAATGATATGAAAACAAAATTTGTACGTAGTTTAATTTATTCTTCTATGATTTAATCAAATAGTTATTAAAAAATTCCTCTCCCGTGGTTGTGGCCAAATTTAAGCTGTGTGGTTCACACTACTTCAATTTACGGCTATATGCTGAAGCAACATTTATGTTGGATGGTCAATATATTTCCCACAAGATTTGCTTTATCTTTTCTGTTGAATAATTAACGGAAATATTCCAGAACATTGAAATTATTCTACTTTTCAAATTGAGTACTAATTGCGTTGATCCGTTAAAAATGCCTTATGGATTATGAGAAAGAAATGCATCTTTTTCGGTACTAAATCTACATTTTACTGAATATTATAGCTTTTTATTATATTACTTCTCATCCATAATTGGTTTCATGCATTGTTTTACCGCTAGACTGAGATGTCAGTAAATTACAGAATAGTGAGAAAAAATCAAACTACTATATAAAGTTCAACTGTTTTTGTTATTTTTCCAAGCATGTTTAATTTTTCAGCTAAAGCTCTGTACTTCATTTATTTTGTCCAAATTGTATAATTTGAAAAAAAGGGAATAGAAATTTTATACATGATTGTATAAAATTAGAGTTGATGTAATGTGGAGAATTTGTTTTATTCCAATATATTTTATAAATTCAAGTAAGTGTTTTCTGGTTTTAATATATCAATGATTGCCGAGAATGTTAAATTATATAAAAATGAATTTTAATGCATACGATCAAAAATTTAAAACTTCTATTTGTTAAGATATTCTACACTTCAAAGAAGTAGAAGAAGCTTAACTCAACTGTGCTTACGTTTGCAAAATGGGTTACCATTTTGATTTTTGAGATTTTAACGAAACAAAAGGTAATTGATTTTAGAATGCTTATCGAATTTCATCTTCATATCTTTTAGTGTATTTATTCATTCGATGTTTTTGCGTGTGTGCGCAACAGGTTTATTCGATTATATTTTATTGAAGCACATTTGCAAATTCAAATTATAATTTATTTCTCGGTGATATGCATTATAGAGTCACAAAAGCAATTTCTAATAACTTACGAAAACTAGTGGGAAAAAAAATAATCACAAAGGTGCTTTCATTTAAGGGCGAATTCTATTCATTCTTTATGTCAGGAACCAATATAATCCCGTCATTAGTTGGTGGTAATAACTCTCTCACTTTTGCTAATCAATCTTTTATAACAAGGTTGGGGAGGGTGCTATTCTGGTGGTACGATCCTAACTACTGCATATGATTGCTTCTGCTTGAGACTCATTGGTTGCTATGTATGAAAAAGCGTCGAATTAAAAGCGGGTTGAGACATTTATTATTATTATTATTTTTTTCGTGCCATCTCCTCTCACTTTAAGGGAGGAATTAGAAGAAGAAAAAAAATGGATGAAGGCGAAATAAAAAACAAATCCTTCTCTTTTTCGCGTGGGGTTGGGGTGCTTCTTTTAATAACAGATAGAGAAAGACTTGTGCACATGAGGGGGATGGGGCGCACGAATTTGCACAAACACGTGTCACTAGCACACGGGAAGACAAGGATTCTGGCGCCCGGACGGGATGGGGCGGTAGGGCGTGTTCCATCCTTCGTTAATGAGTTTTTCTAATCGAAATGCATTTGCATCTCTTAACAAGTTTTCTCTTTTTTTGCTGCTACTACTTCCTCAGACCGTAACGACTTTCTTCTCCATTAAGTATTTTGCTTCTCATAAAAACCTTGCATTCGCTTCTTTTTTAACGAATGTTCTTATTAAAAACGATGTAAGGGCGCAGCCTTGGTGTATATATATTTTTTTAACTCCCCCACCCCTATCTTTTCATTTTTTTTCATTCTGGATTCAACCATCGTCGTCATTTGGAAAGTTTTTTTTTATTCACTACCCACCCTATTTTTTTAACCGGCTGTTTTTCATTACGGCTCGTGTCTGCGTCTTCATTTCGCGCTACCCCCACCACTTTGCACTACCTCCCTCAGCTAGTGGTTTTTTTCTTGCCCCCTTTTTTTGTCTCTCCTTTCATTTAGAGACGAGGGTAAAGAGAGAAAAAATTAAAAAAAGAGCTTAGTCATTAATGGTTTTTAAAATACAAACATGGTTTTTTAAGATTTTAAGAGCGTAAAAAAACAAGGGCCGCTTCGCTCTTTGCATTAGAAAGAAGGAGGAAGAAAAAAAAATGTTTTTTTTATTCTTCATCCTTTCAGTTCTCTATCCACCGAATCTTCTCGTGTCCTGGGGCGGTTTTTTTTTCTACATCTTCATGAGTCGTAGGGGGGCACAGAAGCGGTGTTCTGGGGGGAGAGCAGTTCTTTTTTTTTATTATTCCATGCTCGCGGGTACGGCTTGGCAATATATTTTAATGAACCTTCTAACCGGTGGATATTAGAAAGCGCTTGATGAGAATATTTGAATCTCGCATATTTAAGAGTAAAAAAAAGAAGAAATAAAAACGTGAGTAAAAATAAAAGCCTTTTAACTACGCTCTTTATTTACTTATTCGAGGGTGGGGGCGACTGAGGGGGTGGGGATATCGCCAAATTCATCGGCTCTATCCATTATTTATGACTGAGGCCCCTGACGATATCGATTCCCCAGGTGCTTTGAACCATGGACAGCCGGTACGAATCAGCTCAAAAAGAGCCCTTAACCGGAATAGTGCGATTTCGACTCAATTAAACCAGTCAAAGGCATCTGAATGGTTTGAAACAAAAAACATACTGGAGTCCTCCTCATCTTGTTCTTTCAAATCCAAGGAAAATTGCAGCTCATGCAAATAGTGCCAGAGAATGCATCGCCGTACAGTGGCGTAGAATTGATTAGCAATTTTTTTAATAAACTGATTTGTTTGCATAAAAAAAAAACTGTATAATGAATCCCTTGAGCTTTCTGAATTCACTCGAAAGGGATGCTTGGTATAAGGTTATTGTTTAGATTTAAGTATAGTGTATTCTATTTAAATGGAGTCAACTGTAACACCCCTTGTAATATATATATTCTTAAATAAAAAGAATATAGAAAATAATCATTGCAAAATACGAAATATCTTGAGAAGTATAATTGCTTTTGTGGACTACCAAATTCAAGTCACGTAAAATATTCTTTTTCATGCTGTACCATAAATTAGCGAAATATGACAAGTTGGTAGTTTAATATCACTCACTATTCATATAAATCTGACAGAGAGATTCATGAAATCGAAAAATTTTGGTTTGTAATTGAATAGCATCTGTTTTTGGTTTGTAATTGAATCGCGACAATTCTCATGGTCACTTAGGGTTTCTTTCTAAGTTTGCTCTAGAAATCGTTGAAAATATTCCATTTTGTCAATTTAATGTGACATTAACATACAAGTTTTGATTTTATATTTTCTAGTTTCTGAAAATTTATCTAAAACACCATACGAGATAAAATTTCATTTTTAAATTTTGAAAAGAAAAACTATATTTTCTGTTTTAGAAAAAAAACCAAAATAAGTAACAAACTTAATTTTATTTCGTTGATTGTGACAATCATTGTCTTGAACTGGTTGCTGAATAGTTAAAGATATAGATTTTAATATAAATCAATATAATTCTTTTAAACCAATGAAAAATTTCCCACTGCATTGCTTTCGAAGCAGTGGTTTTTAATTCAACAACTTATGAATTCGATTCCCAACTCGAACGTGTATGCTTGTAATGGTTCGGAGAATTTATTTTAAACTATGCTCCTGACAGAATTTCTCTCGTGAGCAAAGAGTAATTATTGAGTGATGCACAAATGAATCAAAATTGAAACAAAGAATTTTCTTAAAATATTTTTTAAATGAAACATAAATAACTGGTGCAACTTTAAAAACCACATGTAATAACAATCCAAGAATTTATTAAGCATATATATAAGTTAATAATTTTCACCCTACAGCTCAGTTTAAAAGACCAAAAATATATACACGGGAAACCTGTTATTAAAGTACTGTTGTTTGGTTGTTGGTACTAAATTTGATGTTTTTTGTTTATAAGATAGCAATAACTATCTTGCTTGTGTGTGTGTGAGATAGTTGTCAGTTTTTTTTATGTAGCTTCAGGTATCTTTTACATAGATTTTGAATAAATATATTTCAAGATTTGTATAAGTCTACAAAATACCAATCTGTATATTATTGAATTAAGAAATTACTGAAATTTTTAGAACAATGAACAATCATTTTTTTGCGATGATCAGTATACAAATTAGTAGAAATATCAAATAATGTAAAAGTCCTACTTTTATTTAATGATATTACTTGTAAACCATCAAACCTCTCTCTTTATTTGTCATAGATTCAAAAGATTTTGAACAAATACACAATTTTGTTTCTTATGGAAATTTCAAATGTTTTTTTTTATATTATTAAAGTGTGTATAGATATATGCATGCAAATATACACAAATGCTGTAGGTATTAAAGTTAGGATTGTGCTGTAACTTTATTATTTATCATAATTTCCTATTATACAAACTGTATACACCTTCAGTGTGCATGAGACACTTGCAATAAAAATATTATAAATCCTTTACTCTTTGTAAAATATTTCTTTAATATCATCATAAACATCAAAAATATTTCTGTATTTTCCTTATACTTTTGTACTTAATATTACGTTCATATATGTATAGACCAAAGTGCTTAAAATTTTCATCGTTCAGTATTCTGTTGCTATTAAGATTTATTGTCGCAATTATATTTTCCCCGCACTTTTCTTCAAAAGATACGAATTCTTGTCTAATCTCCATCGCCTTATAGAAGTTAATTTCAACTCATATAAAACTATTTATCAAAATCCAAATAACTATATTATTGGTATCGAAAATTCTGTTATTTAAAAAATTTATTAAATCATCACATACATTATAAAATTGTCTGTAAAAGTTTTAGTATTTTTAAAGTAATAGTATTTATATAAATTAAGTCAATAATATGTGTAACATTCCTAAATAATAAAAAAATATTTTTCACATATAATCTTGTAATTTTATGATTTATATTTCCTGAAATTTAAACTTTTCGAAATATACTACTATATATATATATATATATATATATATATATATATATATATATATATATATATATATATATATATATATATATATATATATATATATTATGCACCAATAGTATGAATCCGCTTTCCCAAGTTTAACCTAACTCAAACCTATAATTCACATTATGTATATTGTATCAAGTCTTTGATTAACATATTAACCAAACGCAGCTGTCAAATTAAGCTTTATTCCAATAATGGCGACAGAAGCTAGTTGTCTAGCTTAAACGTAATATCACATCTTCATTCTATACGCAAAATACATTTGTTCGAGTAATTGCAACAATTTATAAGCGCCTTTTAGTAGATACTTTGCAATGTTATGATTTATTAGTTTATCAGTGCTAATTTATTAGATGTCCATATTTAATTCTTGCAGTGTTTCTAATGGATTAAATTTAACTTTGTTTCATTTACACAGATAATAGTAAATTATAAATATGAATTTCTCTCTCTCAACAGAAGAATATTAAGTAAATGTTTTTAAACCCTCAAAGAAAAGCAATTTCAGTTCTACATTTTTCTTTATTATTTTACTTTCTTATTTTTTCATTCACTTGACATCAATTAATTTTGAAACTTCTATCAAAATTTGATACTAATATCAAATCAGAATAATAATGCAGTGAAGCAAGATAAGAATAGTGTTTGCAAAGAAAGATACACTTTTTCAACAAATAATTTTTTTAGATATTTAATTATTATATTATGTATATATAAATGTATTAATTTTTTAAACATTATTACAAAATAGTTGGTAAGAAGTTTAAAATGGCACATTGTTACATAAATTATATGATGTTATTTTACTCCTAGGTTTCTCAAATGTAAATTTTGCTTTTCTTTACTTTTAGCCTGAAATTAGAGTGTGAAAAATTAGCAAGTGAGAAAACCGAAATGCAGAGGCATTACGTCATGGTAAGAAATGAATTGCTAACAATTTATTTTTTGCACATATGTATTTGTACAATCACCTAATATATATATATATATATATATTTGTTAGTCAAAATACTGTTTTGATTTTGCTTGATAAATTCACTCTGTCTTCAAAACAAACTTATCTTAAGAAAAACGAATCCATATATATTAAGATTTCTAATAAGAGAATCTAAAGAGAAGCTATATCTTCGATTTTAAATAAAAGTCATATATTCTTACTTCGCAATTTTTCAGTTAGGTTTCTGAGTGACATTGTATAATGTGAAAGTTAAACATTAAACCTTAAATAGGTGTCTAAATTAAGTTCTTAAGTGAAGCATTAATAAGTTATAAAATTGAAGAACAATAAATTTCTTGTTATTATACTTTTTAAACCTTATTCAAGTAAATAAAAAAATTGATAATTTAAGCTTCTAGTAAATGTAATAATTATCGTATTGATAATGTGGTATTATGCATCTGAGTAAAATAATAAGAAATGAACCAGCATTGAATTGGTTATACGAAATTGAAGTTCAGAAAGTAAAAATATATTATAAAATTACTGTGAATTTTCATTCAATTTCAGATTATTCATTCAATTCCAGAGTAAGTTCATTCAATTTCAGAATAAAATAAATTTTTTAAATTCAGAATATGGATCAATGAGAAAAATGTTTGAAATATCTTTTTTATATAAATGATAGAATTATTTTAATCCAGCATATAAGTTGTTATATATTATTTATGAATTAAAAAAAAAGGCTTGAAAAGTTTATCTTTTTTTAAAAACCATCTTCAGAAACAACAAAATAACTTTATTTAAATAACTAAATTTTCATAAAACTATAAATTACAACAATAACTAAATTTTCAGAATAACTTTACTCAATGAAGAACGAATATACTAAGAACGAATATAAATTTGAATAACAAATATTGCATGTTATTGCTATACAACATCTGTAATAGCAGGCAGCTGTAACGTAGAATTTTCTGGAAAAAGTGTTACTATAAATAACTCGCTTGTTTCATGTATGTATTAATAATTGACACCATGTAGCAGAAACAACTTTTATATGTCAGAATTTTTGATAAATTGTTATGTATAGTTTTTTTTTAATAAAGACCATAAGTCTCTAAATATTTTTTGTATTGTTGGCTGCTTGAATTTATTGTTAATATACCTCAGCCATTTGTAGATATACATTACGTGTAGTCACACAAATAAAACAATGAGCAATTTACCAGGAAGTGAAATTGTTCTTTTTTCCCCCACCAAGGATTTCTTAAATATTATGATTGATGTAAGATCATTTCTTTATAATTTTTTCTCGATATTTTATTATTAATTTGCAAGAGAAATGAAATTGTATCATTATTGAAAATTAAAGCAAAATGCATAGCAGTGTTTTTACAAATTTTTTTGGATCAAACGAAAAATTAGTGAGAGAAATAGTAATATGTTTAATAAAAAATAGAGAAATGTGAAAATTTCTATAATTTCTTTTAAGATGATAAGGTTTAAACTTTCATTCAAGAAGTATTTATGTCTTTGTTTGCAAAATTAGAAAATGCTTTTGAATAATGAGCTATTGTTGTTATACACAGTGGTATTCAATTAGATTTGAGCTTTTAAAAATTTTTGTGTAATATCCATGGCATTTTGATTTATGGAAGATTTTTTTTCACAAGTATTAGACGACATTCACTTGAAAAAATTGAAAAATTTCTCATCTCGACATATATGCATGCAAAAAGGAAAAATCCGTTCTTTATTTTTCAACAATTTTTTGGGCCAGTCTTTGGATCTTCCACTACGAAAAATGCAGTGCTTGTACTACAAAATGATAAAACTTTGAAAATGCATTTTTTACAGTTCTCAATCATATTAGAAATAATCTTATGATTGAAATGTATTATTAAGTACTGATTTAACAAATTCTTAATAAATAATTGAACTCTTGTAGGCAATTGTCCAAATGTTTGTTTTACTGATATTGATGTATTTACTATTTGCTAACAGATCTCGTGAAATGAAATTTGAAAATGGTGGAAATTTTGGATCCATTGACGTTAATATTTAATTTGTTACTAACAGATTTTCAGTGATTTTATCGCCTAGAAGTTAATTAGATTTATGTCCATGTCTCCACTAATAGCTTACAGATTTCATCAGATATTTAGTTCAAATGTTGGAGCTATTAATGTTGATTTTTTTAAGTTATTGCTTACAGATCTCATAAGGCTTAAGATTTAGATAATGAAACAAATGATGTTGATTTAAGAACTCATCCTAGTTCTCAATTTTGATGCATTTTTCTTAACATTCATTTTTTTATATTAATTAGTAGTTCCGTAGGGTTTGCAATTGTGAAAAGCCAAAATTTTCCAACTCATTACGTATATGAAAGGTATGGTCAACATAAAACTGTGTTTTATATTATAAGTACATAATAGGGATATTTTAATGTACTGATGCTATATTACGTATAAGTATTTCGAATAAAATGAAATTTTAGAAAATAAGTAAAGTAGAGTATAAATCCAATAATTTTTATATTAATTTTAATGACTGTTTTTGTAAATTGTTATATAAAATATTTATTTAAAAAATAAGAAAAATATTCTAATGTGTCTATATTTAGAAATCAACTTGCCATTTTTCATATATAACAAAATTTTTAAGTTGATATCAACTTGTAACAATCAATAAATTTTTATTGTTAGCAAAACACATTAAATATAGTTTTAAAATTTTAAGGAAAATTAAACTCTAAAATAATACATTTTATGCTCCTATCATTTCTTAAAAAAAATTAGATAGTTTCCGTTAAACAGATCATATATATAAAATCTAAATCAAATAAAATTATAAATATTTTACAGTTTTTGTAGCTTATAAATCCTTGTAAATAAAGATTATTGAAGAAAATAAGATCAACATATTTCTTGAATTTAAAATGTACTAAATTTAAACAATTTATCTTTATATTTCCCTTTTAATGTTAGTAAAAAAACTCAAATGAAAATAATTTTTCTTTGAAGAAAAATGAAATTTAAAATATATATTTTTCCCAAGATATTGTCACTTACCGCAAAATATCTACGGTAAATTTCATGAGCTATTTGTTATATTGTTGAAAATGAAATATATAAAATGTTTAAACATTATTTTCAAAGTAAAGATTTTTTTAAAAAGTCAATATGCAAAGTATTGAAGTTAATATGCTTAAGTTATTTATTTATTTATCTCTTTGTTTCTTAGTATTCTAAATGATAAGATTTAATTTTAACCTTTAAAAAAGGTAAATCGTGGAAAACAAATGTCATTTCTTATTTCACAGTTTATATGGAAACTGTTTAACTACGATTTTCATTTAAAAACACATAAATATTTCAGCAATTTTGATTTAAGAAACAACATGCTATATATACAAATACTTAAACAAATGTTTTTAATTTTTATTCAAATAAATATTTCAATTATTAAATTTACATTGAATTCGAAATTAAACATGGCAATGAAGAATAGCGAAAATATTTTAATGTAACAGACAAACACTTTATTTCTGCTATTGAATTTCTTATGTTAATACTTACTTAATGATATAATTAGCTTAGATCTCGCAATTTTGTTGAAACTTTAATTTACAAATTTTGTTTTGTAATGCTATTTAAATTTCTTGTACGTGTATAAAATCAGATAAAATATTGTACAAAAGGAGAAATATGTTGAGTTTAAAGGAGCATGCTTGAGTTTAAAAATTTTGAAATGTGTTAATACTAATTTTAAATTTTTGTATTTCTGTTAATAACATAAAATGATATAGATTTAAGATAAATTGTATATTATTTGGGAGTATTTCAAATAAATACAATTTTTCTCTTTTCAGTATTATGAAATGTCATACGGCTTAAATGTTGAAATGCATAAACAGGTAAGAATTTCTGCAATTCTTAAAGCAGTTCTTGAAGCAAATTTTTCTTTATTTATTAATATTTTTTATTCACATTATTTATTTTATAAAAAAATTAACGGAATTATTGTCAATTTAAATCATTGGAATACTTATGTTAGTTTGCATTAGTGTATTAAAAATTAAAAAGCAAACTCATATGAATGAAATATATTCTTAGAGTTTTAATCAGAGGCAATGGATTATCATATTTTTTTCTATTTTTTCTGTTGTTTTTATTCTATTGTTATTTTTGCTTATATAATTTCTTATTATATATTGTGAATAATTTACTTGTTGTAGCTTGCGAAAATTTCTTAAAGGTTAATGCGACTCTTCATAATTTTTCTTATTCCTCTGGCGTAAGTAAAGGACTTGTATTAATATATTAAATTGGAAAAGTAGCCATACATATAATATTTTTTTAAGTTTTAGTCCGCGATTGAAATTTAGTCATTGATTTCTCATACTATTTGTAATCCTATTATTCTTATTATTGTTTATTAGTTTCTAAGATAGTTCGAAGTGGTTTTTTGCAGATAGATTTCTTAAATATAATATAAAAAATTTAATTGAAGGCTATCGAAACTTTTTGAATGATAATAGTTGTTTCATAAAAAATAATTGTAGACCACTGGTTTAAGCAATGGATTATTTATTAAAAGGGAAGAATTGACTTACATGAAAATAAGGTTCTTAAATTTTGAGTCCAAGGTATTTTCTTTTCATATATTTTGTCTCCTATTGTTTGTATTGTTTACTATTTTTCCAATATTTTGCAGACATACAGAAAATATTTTCTTGTTCCAAAATTGTTAGAATTTTTAAAAAATTTTAAAGATGGATATTTAGTATAAACCAAATAATTTTGTTTTTTATTATGTGAAAAATTAAATTTATTTATTAATGAATATACGAAATCACGCGAATATAAATAAGTAAAAACGTTTTTCAAATCTCATCAATTTTAAATTTAAGAACTATATAATGATGTTGGAGAAAGTTTCTAAATTCATTTTTGAGTGGTTTGAAAAATTTAATGGCATTACTTAAGACTGAATAAAATGAATCATATTTTAAACTATTAAATGTTGTTACTTCTTTCCATTTAAGGTAGTTTTGTCGTTTTAGAGTGCAATACTTGTGGCTTATTTAAACAATACCCAGTTAATTGTAATTATTATATTGTAGTTAATTGTAATATTATATTGTATACCATTATTATTAAATATAATTGTCTAACGTAAATGTTATTTTTTTTAACTTATTGCTCCTATTGCCAAAACATGAGAAAATAAAGCTATATTTATAAAGTACTTGTTAAATGCTTCCACCATTTTAACAAACTGCAAAAAGAACCATGCATGTTTCGAAAAAGACCGCCGTCTTTCTATCGAGTTGAGTTGTTAATTGCGAACCTCATTCCGTGGGTAAACCGATTTTCCCGAAGCAGCGTGTCAACATTTCGTTTACTGATTTTTAATCGTCGACTTTTGTAAACGGCAAGCAGTTTGAGGGTGGGGGCAGAAAATAAGGAAACGGGGGTGGGGCGTTGGATAGAATCTTTCTTAAAGCCCGGGAAAAGATGGCGAGAGAGGGAAAAGTGCTAACCTTTTAACTGAATTAACACAGCCTTCGGCGGCGGCATCCAAAACCTCGCATTTTCCAATAATAAAAACGAATATTTGAGAAGTCTTATTTTATGAGATTTATTTTATTTTGTTCTTTTCTCTTTGAGAGAGGTGCACTGGGGTGTGGAACTGGTGGGGGTGGACGATGGGAAAGGGTAGGATCCGTTATTTGCATTGAGTGTCTCAATCTCTTTAAGTCGTCGCATAGGGCGTTCGTTATTTTAAGTCGGGCAACCGTCCTCCTTGTTCGGATCCCGGTGTTTGTGCAGGGGCTACGACTGCCTAAGTGAAGCTGGGTAACGCCGTGGGGCTACATCCCTGGGAAAACTCAAAATTTTTTTTCTCAACATAAAAAGTGACTCGAGAGGGAAGCTCTAATCCTTACCACCATTAATGGTCACGAAATCTGTCTCAGAAACTACATTATATATGATATTGTTTATAAATAAAAAGAATTCGGAGTAATGTGTTCTTATATCAAATGTAACAATTTTAAAATTATTTAACATAAAATTTATAAAAAGGCGTTGAATATATTAAATAATAATATAATAATATTTATAATTCTTTGTATATGATTTATAAAGTTATTTAATAATATATAATAATGATAACTATAATAAAATGATGAATTTTTTTAAGTAATTAATTAAGAGGTATATTTGAATTTAATTCTTATAAGTATCTAAGTGAGGGAGTAAGCCTCTGAGTGAGTGATGTTGGGTCATTTAATATAAACCACCTTTTTATTTTTTCCCCATTTAATAATAATTTTAAAATACATAATAAATTCGGTTTGTTTGATATATATGAATTTCTTTAAATGCGTTAAGATTCATAAGAACACAACTAATTGACACATTTATTGATGATGTAATTTATTCTTGGATTAATAAAAGTTAATGATACGGGTTACATAAAAAATATTTTTCTTAGTTTTATGCATTCGATTTACTTTAGAGCTATAATTCACAAACATGTTTCATTATTTCGTATACACATAAACTTATTTGTTAATATATAATACATCAATAATAATCCCTTATAGGTTTTAAGAGTAAAGTTATCCACATTACTTACTACTCCCACATACTAGCAGCTTTATTTGTAATTTACATACAAATTCTCGTTTTTTTGCGTTCATATTTTTAGCTATCTTAACATTGCTGCTTAGCTGTTTTAAGTAGACAGCCTACTCATTTGTAATTTACCGCCCCCTTTTTATATTTTTTATTACAAATATAACTCTGATAAGGAAAGCAACGAACATTAATAAAATGACTGCAATATTCACTGCATGTTTTGCAAAATTCTATAATTTTCAATAAAAGTAAAAAATATTTAGATTAAATTTGAGATTTATGAACTAATTTTTACATTTAATTACACAAACTATATAGTTCTTTTATTTAAAAACACATCAAAATTTTTTTCCCTTAAATGTAAAAAACGAAATAATTGCTTTTGAAAAAAAATTTCATCTCCGCAAATAGTAACTCATAACACATCTTAAAGCTTCTGCTTTTCATTTCTTTAGATGATGTTGTATCTAATTGTTATTTTATTTGATATGATATAACTAATCTATATTTTACTGTTATACATATTAGTCATTTTTATATGTACATTTTGAATGGAAATATAGTTTCAATATTGAAAATAATTTTCGTATTGATATGAAAAAAAAATTATATAAAGCGGTAAAGTAACAGAAAAAGTAAATGCATTTTTTAATGTAATTTAACTAATTCAGTTAAAATGTATATAATAAAATTACATTTTATTGACTGAAATGCTCATTTCAGTGCTGTTTTTTCTCCCATATATATATATATATATATATATATATATATATAATTCCCTGATTAATTTATATACATAAAAATTAATTATTTTCGCATTCACATTTCATTAAATAAGTATGTCTTTATCTACATTTTCAAAGAGAAAGAAATTATATGCGAGTCGAAGGTGAGAATTTTAAAAAGCATGGTCTGTAATGGTGGTATTTGTGAAAAGGCTGAGATTTCTGGGTACTTCCTCATTTTGTTGAGAAGGAATCGTCAGCCTGTTCGATTCCGTGCCCATAGGGGAGGAAAAAAAAAGAAGTTACCATTCTGTTTCCAGAGAAGCCATCTGCTCATTCTAAGCATCTCATTTGACACGTGCTTCTTCCCTACAACCCCTTCTTTACTTGCTCCTCTTACTGCCTCTCTACTTCCCCACCATGTCTTCCGCATCTTCTCGATTGGATAGGGGATGTGGGTGGGGGGCGGCTGTAGAGAAGATCCAACCGAGGTTACGCTAGCTTCTTATTCCAGCGACACGAAAGAAGATTGGGGTGGGGGTGGGTGCACGATCAAAGGAATCCGACTGCATTAGAATGAATTATTGACAGTTATTTTTCATCACTGCTCTCCCACATTTGTACCCCCTTTTTTTCACCAGAAGGGAACTTGTTTCTTTGCGCTCCGGATCATCCCGAAAACCGGAGAGCAGCATCCTGGTTCTCTCCTTAGCCGGATATGTTTCTTTTTGCTTCGTTTTTTCCTTTTTCTTGGTGCCTTTCTTTCTCGCGTATTCCTAACGCCTCCTTCTACACGTTAATTTAAAACATATTGGCGATGCGTGTTTCTCTTTCGTCTCACACTTGCATCCCTATGATCCTCTTGCTCTTCTTCTTCTTCTGAGCATCCTCGGCTCGAGATTACGCATGAATTGTTTTCGGCGCCTCGCTGCAATGAGGAATCCGGATGTAAATGAGATGCTTTTCCCAAATCTACATCTTCCCCCACCCCTTCCTGCGAATCGTCATGATTTTTAAGAAAAGAATACGTACCCAAGTCTCGAGTATCCTTTCTTCTTCGATCTGAATACCTGTCGGTTCTTATCATATGAAAGAAATAACTCTTTGCATACGCAAAGAAAAAATATTTAAGTCTACAGAAGTCTTTACAGTATCTATACCACTGAGTCTGTGCTTCTTAACTGCGGAGATATCGGTTCCTCAATAACTAGGTATCTTGTTCCCTCAATAACTTGTTTCATGCATGAGTTCTAATTTAGAACGAAATTTTAGTCGAATTTTCTCTTCTTTCTCCAATGTAAAGTATACTACATACAAAATTTAAACTGAATGATTGCTTGCTGAATTAGTTAGAACTAAGTAAATAAAATTAATTTGTTGTGTTTTCATACTAATTACATTACATATAAATTTAAAAACATAAATACTAATTACACTTCCAACGTATTCATTAATTTCATAATATTCATTTTAATAAAACATTTTTTTCAGCATTTTTATTTTAGCATATAAGTTCAAGAATGGTCACCCTTATCTAAAATTTCCTTAATCAAGAGAATCACGTGGAAAGAATCTGTATCCAAAACTCCTTGATTTTTTGGTGGTTTTTTTAATGCTAAGATAGACACCAAGATGTGAGTAACAAAATGGCAATCCAAAAATTGCGTTAAAAAAACGCTAAAAATACCAGGGTTACCAAAAATGAAGCTTTATCACCAATATTTATCGTCATATTTTGCCCCAATCCAAGGTGTACCCATATCTACACTTAACCATCAATTTTTTTCCCTTTAATCATTTGAAATACTGAGCTTGTGGATATTTTTACTCTTAAATTGTACTTTTAAAAAACCATCAAATTTTAACTGAAAATTTTAATGTGCATAGTTTTATTGGTATCTAAAATATTTTTAAACATGTATTAATATTATAAATTTTAAACGTAACTTTAAATTAAATTTTTATTCACAAATTTCTTTGGAATTTAATCTTGTAGCATGTCAAGCCAATATAGGCAAGAATCTACTATGTCTTGCTTATAACTTCAAATCTACGACAGCTGCTTAGAAACTCGAACCTACAAATCCTTGAATTTTTTGTGAAAGAGCTCATGCTTTGAACGTTTATATTTTTTCCTTAAACCTCAAGACGACCATTTTAGGGAAAAAGTTTATACATTTCCCCTAAATCAAATCGAGGTGATAGATGAATGATTATGCTCTTTGACTTTCGATTTATATATACGGATTCTTGGGGTCGGTTCTCATTTTGGAGGAGAATGTTTATGTTGGCTGAAAGTCTACTTTAAACTGTAGTTGCCGATCAAATTAGCCTTGACATTGATAAAGTGACCGTTGTGGGAAAAACAGAACAAACCCTAAATCGCAATTCTAAAAAATATTAAGTACTTTAGCTAAACATTTTCAATAGGAAGTCTTATTAATATCTAACAAAAGTTTTCACTTAAATTTAAGAATTAATGTTATTTATTTTTATGGGAAACTAAAAAATTTTCCTTTTGCTAAAAGTAATTTTATATGGAATTTAATATTATGACAACTTACACCTTGTGTTTGTAAGAATCTGTTAAAATTACTGTAAATGTTTTGTACCAAAAAATTTGCTTAGAAACTATATTTTTTCTACATGAAATATCATTCTCGATATTTAGAATTTTTAATTACAATTTAAATAGAATTTTTAAATTTAGATACTTAGAATTTTCGAGAAAGCCTTGATAATTTGTGACCTTTTCCCTAAAAGGAATTCATAAAAATCGTTAAAAATATTTCATAGGTGTAGTTTTATTGATATTTAAAAAAATCTTTTTCATTTAAAACATGGATTATTAGTGTAAATGGCCAACCGATGGATGAGTGGTTAGCGCTTCTGACTCTTGTGCTGTGGGTTCCGCGTTCGAATCCCGGTTCGGGCATGGATGTTACTTTCTTTGTTCTTTCTGTGTTTCTCTGTCCTTTCTTCTGTTGATGTATGAATATGGATCACCCTATAAACGGGTTTGTGATGGTATGGTGCGGGCAATGCTACACGCCTCCGTGACTTGGACACAGTTACCCACTTGGTAACGACAAATGAGTAGCAGTTTCTGGTCTTATTGGGGCATAGGGTTCGTCACCCAAGTGCCCGCCGTTGGAAAAAAAATTGTAAATTACCATAGGAACTTTAAATTTTCACATGTTTCTACATAAAATTACTAGTGAATTTAATTTGTAACATACGAACCCATATATGTGGGAGTTTGATAAATCTTGCGGATATTTTTCTACAGTTTAGACGCAGTATATTGGATTCGATTCTTTAGCCGATTTCTTGGAATCCTAAGGAGAAGAGGGAATACAGCCATATAGATAAAAAAATACTTTTTTATCTACGGTTAAAAAAATTTGGTTTTTAAGGCACGTAATATCACAATTTGTAACATTCGTGTTAACATACGAACATTTACATTTCGTGTTAACATATTTCTACCTTATGAACATATGAAATCTTACTGCAGATATATATAAATATGCATATAAGCCTACTTTGTTACATTTTACATTAAAATTAATTTATTGTCTCGAATGAACGAAACCTCAAACAAAATCTTAAAAGAGTGTCTCAATCGATATTCTTTCTGGAAGCGCCAGATTTCTGCTTTGATTAGCTCGCCAAGAGCAAGATCATCGCCTGAATACCTTCAGCACAGGAAATACCTTGAAAAGCTGGTGCGTATTTGGCGCTCGCGCGAGCTCTAAAACGGCATCTCATCGCTGTCGAGAATGAAAAGTTAATGATCCGACTTCGGAAGTCCTCAAGATGCATTTGGAGAGAACTAATAACTTATATCTCTTTTAAGATTTGAAAAGAGGCGACGCCTGAGGGATAGAGGGGGAAGGATCGGCGAATGCAGAAACTGGCTTATTTTCGGTGACAGAAAATTAGTCGGAAGCAGTGACATCTTAGTTGACGACCTTCTCATTTTTCTGCGATTGTCTGTGTGCAGTGAACTTCAAGCATTCGGGGAACGAGCGAAATTGTATTGAAATTTTAATGTATTTTGCACATTTAGAATAGCACTTCTATTGTATGTTACTTAAAAGATAGGTTTCGGTTCTTTAAAATTTACCCAGTGTGCGTCATTTGCATTAGTCTGTGTGAAACAATTGCTTATTTTTATTGTTATACCCAGCCTGTGATCCCTTTGTTAAATGGTGGGCTGGCAGATGGTTGAGTAATGCTTTGATTTTCAGTGCAACGGTTTGTAGATTCTGCTACTATTTCAAATACTGATGTTTGTATTGGTTCGAGATCTATATTGATATATAAATCCTAATTGAGTAATTTGCCATGTGTTCAAAAAATATTTTTATAGTTGAAAATAGACTATTCTATTGAAAATTACTTTTCATATATATACATAAATTATCTTGATATTATTTAAAATTTATACTTTAAATACTATGATTTGTAAAAATTAGTTGATATTATACACAAATTAGATTGATAATATGGATTTATATTATTCATATTACTTACTTTTGGAATGATTTTTTCAGGGATTTCCTGTTGATTACCTTAGTTAATATTTCGCTTTCTTATTTTGTAGATTTGGATTAAAATTCAACGTTCCAAATTCTGAAATAAAAAATTTGTTTTATATTTTCTTTGTGGTAATTCTTTTTTTATTTATATACTTTTTATTTTTTAAATTTCCGATAAAATATTGTTGTCAATATTCGCTTTCTTGTCTGATTAAAATTCGGATTATGTTTTAATATAAAATTTTAAAATGTGATAATACATTTTTGTTCATTATTAATGCATAAATTTTGTATTTTTCAAAGATTTCTTAAAGAATATAATCGCTAAACAACGTTTTCTCACCTAATTGATTTATTTTAAAATCTATATATATATATATATATATATATATATATATATATATATATATATATATATATATATATATATATATATATATATATATATATATATATATATATATATACTTGCAAAAGGATAATGGTTTCCTTTCTTCTTATCGTCGAGCTGGCAGCCGAATGGTTAGTGCTCTTGCTTTCGGTTCAACAGTTCGTGGGCTCGGAATCCGAATCCACTTTAAGCCGTAGGTCCCGGTCTAATTAGCCCTCGTGTGCAAAAAATGACCGTTGAGCGACAAACAAACCAAACCTTTCTTCTTATCCTGTTTTTTGTTGAATTAAGAATGTAGTAAATTATTTTCGGAATGAATCGAACATAAAATTTTCACTACATTAAATAATATGATAAAACAATTTCCTCTTGTCCCTCCTTTTCATATTTGCTAATATCAATAACGAGTGTTCTGATCTTCAATTTTAATGAAAAATTATCGTGAATTGTCACCAAGTTGCATTCGTAAGATTTAATGACAAGGTATAACTCCAATTTCTTTCTCTAACTTATAAATAAGATAAAGTAATTTTCTGGTACATTTTATACATTCGTCATCCCTAGTTTCCATTAGAGTATTTTTATTAACATATTTAAAAAGTCCCTCAGTTCAACAATATATAGGATCAATTCTTACCTCGAGGAGAATGTTTGTAATGATTTGGATTCTACTCAAGAATATATATATATATATATATATATATATATATATATATATATATATATATATATATATATATATATATATATATATATATGTATATATATATGTATATATATATATATATATATATATATATATATATATATATATATATATATATATATATATATATATGTATATATATATATATATATATATATATATATATATATATATATATATATATATATATAAGAGACCAAAGCGCTACAACCTGCCAAGCATTGGCCATTGCTTTCAGGGTAATTATTTGCTTTATCATAACTGGATAAATGTTTAAAATAAACGAAAACAGAAAAATTGTGTTTTCCAATTAATATTATAATATTAAACTGTTTTGTAAAATTGTTCCTAATAATGAGATACCTTTTCAGCTTTTCTACTGGTGCAAAATCGTTAAAGAAGCCAATGTTATCTTAAACTTGAAAACTTCTCCAAAAAGTACAATACATATAAATTGACTCTCTACTGGCACACACTCCAATCTTCGTTGAAAATGAACCGTGATTTGTTCAGCTCTAGCAAAATAAAAAAAAATCATTGTTCATTTCGCCGCAGAAAATATGTGAGTTGCCGTAAGATATATAATCAAACACACGAAGACATAATTTAAGAAATGGTTGTATAATTATCCTGCAGCAATTAATATTCATACCTTTCTCACAAGAATCGATCGCCGAGTTTGCAGCTGAGTAGTTATCGTTTTGATATTCTGTCCAGTGGATTATAGGTTCTATCCTCACCCTGGTGTAGATTTTTTCTTCTTGGCAGTTACTTTAAACAGTAAATCCCTGTCAAGTTAATCTCGTGAACAAAGTGTGATCATAAAGTAGCATACAAATAAATCAAAACTGAGAACTGATCAAGTCAAACTGCATTAATATACAAAATACTAATCACTGTCCCACATAATCTACATTAAATTTAAAACAGGATTAAAAGTAGTTAATGGACAAACATTCTATTCACCTGAAATCATTCCAACGAATTTAAAATCACACTGACTCTCATTTAAAATTGCGCTGCAGGTAACGTGCCATGCTTTCTTTCCACTTGGAAGAATCACAGAAAGAAGTATAGATGCAATTCCTTATGAATTATACCAAACTTTATGGTGGTTAAATTAATAGTGCAGACAAATAAATGAAAAATTCATACCAAGATGAGAAGTTGTGCTGGCAGAAGTTCCATTAGGATCTATTAATCCATTACGGTTCATCAAAAATTTCATTTTTTATTTATTTTACTCTTAATATACCAACTCCATCTTCCATTCATAAATATTAAGCAACAACTTCTAAGCAAATTATATCATGTGACGCATTTTATCAAAGAAAACTTTTCCTCAGAGAATTACCGTAGCTCGAAATTTATGGTAATTATTTAAGAACAACAACCTCGCTCGAAATCGAATAAATATATCCGAAGGAAGAACTTTTATTTAGATGAATATCCATGCCAGATTTTATCACAAACTTCCTACGATTCAAAAGATGAAATGTAGAAAAGATAAAAAAAAAAGAAGAGGAAATACAGTTTTCCTCTCCAGTTTGGGTTATCAGATCCCTTCATCAAATCCTAATCAAACGTCTCTTTGAAAAGGCTCGCCAAAATTTGGGGTGGATCCCCCCTTTTTGGCTCGATTCACTTTTCCCAGTACGGATTATTAATTTTTGAGCTCAGTGTGTGAGGACGACCGATAATTAAAACAGATCGTGGCCATTATCTATTCATTAAGGTGCACCGCAGCGCCAATTATCCTCTCTCTCCCTTTTGCTGTCTCTACTTACAGGAAGGTTTCCTCTCGTAGAATAGATTTACTGCTAGTTCTCTCTCCAGTCCCTCGATCTCTCTCTCTCTCTCTCTCTCCCTGCACCACTAGAAACACGATTTTCAGTGAAGAGAAGGGGACATAAAAGTAATTTTCCGAGGGGTGGGTGTAAAGGAATTCATTACGTTAACAGATTAGGATTTTCCTTCGGCTGAAAAAGTACCAGTTCCCTTTGCCATTTGGGATTTAGTAGATCTTCAACTGTAAATATAAACCCTATTTTACAATGACAGAAATAGGAAAGAAAAGTTAAAGAGAAGTAAAGAGTAATTTTTCCACTGTCATATTGGGATTACATCTTCGTTTGATGCATATTCCTTTTCAGCGTCAGTTTCGAATATCAGATATTCGTGTATATAATTACTTGTATGCCTGAGTTATTTGTAACACGAGAGATGTTAAGTCTGTTAATATGATAACATACATATATATTTGTTGACAATACACTTAGTTGAAATGACACTTGATCGAGAGGTTAAAATTCATTTCTATTATTTGAAATTCTTATTATTGCATTGAAATTTGATGGTAGCCATTAGTTTCTAAAGTTAATATAAAATAAAATAAAAAATAGTGCTAAATCTGTAAAAAGCTTTGAATGATTTTTTTTTCATTTTAAATAAATTTTAGTTATAATAAATAAAGTTAGTAGCTTTATATTCAAGATTAATAAATTTTTTAACAAGCTATTAAACTACTATTAACTGCTTTATTGAAAGATACAAAAAATCGCAAAATAGTTTGCTGTAGCTAATATATTTATTAGTAAATTGCAAAAATTGAATAGATTAGTCACTAAACATTTCACACTTTCAATGTTCAATATATTTTGATGATAATAGTCAACTAAATATAAATACCTTTTATGATATTCGGAATTCAAATTATTCACATTCCATTAAATAATAATATTTCTATTATTTAAGGTTATTTAAAGTAAGGCAATCTTTGTTAAAAATACTAGCAATTCTTTATTCTCTCCAATTAATAAATTAGATTAAAATTTTCAAATAGATTTATTATTTATGAGTACTAAATTAAACAAAAAGTAAAATTGAAAAACTACAAATAATAATTAGCTAATAATAGATAAATTCATTAAATAGCTTGTAAAAACTAATCTATTCATTAATTTTCAATAATAGTTCTTAAACTATACTCTTTATTAAGTGTTCAGTTTGTCACTTATCAATTGATTAAATTTGATTTTTACTATGTTAAAATTATTATTTGTATTTAATTGAGTGACGATATACAGGTTATTTCAAACAATATAGAATAAGAATACTAACTTTTATTATAAAATGCTAGAAATAAAGGGATAAAGTAAATTCATATTAAGTAAAATTAATATGAATTTACTTTATCCCTTTATTTTGTTCTATAATTTTTGTTTTGAAATAAAGTTTTAAGTAAAATTTTAATTATTTAACAAATTAAATAACTGTTATTTGCTGGATTACTAATAATAAATATTCTATGTTATAAAAAGAATTAATTTTCTGATATTAACTTAACTACTTCTTGCTAAATTACTCTAATAGTTATGAAGTTTCATTTTATACATTCAGTATTATGATGATTTTGAACTAAATGTTTTCTCCAAAATTCATATTATTTATATAGAATTGCATGACAGTGTTTAGATTATTTAAGATAATCTAAAATAAAAATAATCATCGCTAAATGGATAAAATTTTCTTATACATTTGCTTAAGATTAAATAAAATTAATTTAAAGTTATTATATATATATATATATATATATATATATATATATATATATATATATATATATATATATATATATATATATATATATATATATACATACATACATACATATATATATATATATATATATATATATATATATATATATATATATATATATATATATATATATATATATATATATATATATATATAGATATATATGTGTGTGTGTGTATATATATATATATATATATATATATATACATGTGATTACCATGTGAACTTATCACTTAAAATTACTAAGTTAGTTAAGACTAAGAAATTAATGGTGCCCACTTTGGTTCATCATCATTTGGTTAGCTATTGTCTAGGACAAGTAGTGAAGCTGTCCATTGGGATTATTATAATCCTTCAACTGCCTATTGTTTATTGGAAATATTTATTGTGCGTTGTTGATACGCAAATTATACGAATTAGGTTATTTTAATAAAAACACTTATACTTTGTCGATAATGATACAATGATTTTATCGACTATGTTTATCTGAACATATTTTTCTATATATTGTTAAAGAGATTTGGTATTTATCTAATGAAACAGTCAATTTAAGAAATTGAGGGTGTCAGTTTTGACACATCATCATTTACTAGTTATAGGTTTGAACAATAATTAGTTAAATGTTAACGAATAGGGAATTTTTCCATTACGACGATTATAATCCCTCAATTTCCTATTATTTATCCTGAAATACTAGTGAAATGTTAGTTTACAAATTATACAATATATATATATATTATACAATGATGATATATATATATATATATATATATATATATATATATATATATATATATATATATATATATATATATATATATATATATATATATATATATATTATCTTGTATAATTCTGTACAAATAAACATAAACATATTTCCTTTCCTAAATTGCAAAAAATATTCTTATTTTTGTTTGCTATCAAACGAGCTTTCATTCTATTTTACTGAAAGAATTTCTATATATATTTCTCACTAACATTATTTCAGAAATTGATGCCATCTATTTTGACACATCCTCTTTTATGTAGTTATAGTCTGGTACAAGTAGCCAATCTCTCCATTTCAGAGATTATGGTCCTTCAATGGCTCATTGCCCATTGTGAAGCTAAAGCACCGAGTTAATGCACAAAGATCTAAAATAAATCATTTTAATGATTCGAATAGCTATGCATAAATAATATTTTATTATCTATGAACAATCTTTAGTATTAATGTTATCGAAAAGCATTCCTTATTTCTCTCAAACAACTTCTGTTCGCATTGCACACTGAAGTATGTCTAAGAAATTGATGGCATCTGTTTTGACACATCATCATTCAAATAGTTATAGTCTTGGACAAGTAGTGAATCTCTCCATTAGGGCGATTATAATCCTTCAACGGGGCCGATGAGTCCGGATAAAGCAAATCTGTACTCAATTTGTGCCCGATCCCCATCTGTCCCCCTCCAAGCATTCATGGAAATATCCAGTGGCAGCGGCGGCAGAGTGTTCGGATTTCTGGCCATCGTAATAGGAAATTAAGCGTCTCCCGACGTCGAATGACCGAACCGGATCCCTGGAAGTCGGATTAATGCTAATAAGCGGCCTTCCCTTTGAGCACGTGTCAAATGCTCTACAAAGGGGTCGCAAACACACGGGAAAAGCCCTAAAACGATGCCTCTCCCCTCTCAAATCCGGGAGACCCGCTGTCCGGCATTAGCGAAGGAAAGGGCTTAGACGCGCATTCCATCGCTTCTGAATGGCCGGACAAAAGTTATATGCGTCACGTATTCTGTATGAGCCGGATTATTTTCGACTCACAGGCTTCTAGGAGCGAGACACACACAACGGAAGATTTAAGGGACTTGGAGTGGGATGAGACGGGTCTTGTAATGCCTTCGCATCTGTTGCTCGGTTTTGTCTCAGCCTTTTAGGGGGGAGGTTGCCTTGCCACTCACGTTTTATTACAATCTTTGTTGTGGCTTGCTGAACCTTGACAAATGTCAGTGTAAAGCCATTCGGAGGGTTGATATGCAGATCACGCTTGGTAATGACGCAAACACACCAACACGCGCTTGCGACTTAATTTTAACACACTGGGAATTACTTTCGCATGTGTTTGACGCTCGCTTGATCTTTTTAATTGATATGCAGATTGCCTGTATTGTTATGACACTCTGTCCATACTGAAATTCGTCACGCAATGGATAAGTTGACAAAATACAAAGTTGTTTAAAGAAAATATATTTAATTTCTATTTTAGAAGGGCCATAATTTATTTAGTCGATTTAAGTTGTTGTAATATATTATAGTTGCATAAAAATGCATAACACATTTTTAGTAGCATATATAACATGAAAATCATAGTTTTATTTCGCTTATTGCGTCTCCTGTAACTTGACTGGGAAAGGCGGCGTTAAAGGAATTCGAAGATAATGAGTTTTATAGTGACCGAACCGAAGATCTGTCGTGTTTTCCACGTAAAATAAATTGTGGTCTCAATGTCTTCGAAGTGAACACATACTTTTGGAAAGGGCAAACCCAATATATTTTATCTTCTGGTGGAAATGTTCATCGATAGTTCATATTCACACACACTTCGAAAGGCAGGGAATCTGGAAAACACACCTTGACAGAAATGCAAGCTTAAAACACTAATATGACCACCAGTTCCCACTGGTCAACAGGCTATTGGAATTCAACTGGAAACCATACCACCTCGAAGTGCGCAATCATCATTAAATGCCACGACTTCACATCAACTTATTATTGTGTCAAAAACGAACTTTATCTTTAAAGAATGGTTTTTAACAGATAATAAACGCCATTTTAGTAAAACAGCGCTGTTACATTCAAAAACTGAACTCGTGTCTGATTACTTTAGTGTCCCCGGCCTTCAATTCAACAATTCATTAATAAACTAATTTGATTCAACAGTTAATTTGATTTTTCCGATAATCCTGGGTGTTTGTCGTAGTTCTGAATCTATTTTAAGCCAAAAGCCCTTGTTGAATTAGCTGTCGTGGGCAAAAAGTGATGGGGAAAAAAGCTTTTAATCCATTAATGTTATGTTCAATCCAATCAATGAATCTTGCATTAGAAAAACAGTAGAAAGGGTTCATTATTCTACAAATAACCATCGTTTTGTGGAAGTGTATATATTTTAATAGTTAATGATTTATAATTACGACAAATAATGGAATAAGGCATCGCACTTGTGTCTAGAAATTAGCGAGATTGTTCTATAACCTTCTTAAAGGTCGTCGCATTTACTCGTTAACTGTATAGAATTCTTGACTGGAAATGTTAATTTTCATATATTTAGTCTAAGTAAAACAATATCGGTCTTATAAAATTTTTTTATTCCAAATTGTTGATATTGCGTATAGACATTTCAATCAATATTTAAGTGTGTTCACAGTATTTAAATAATTAATGTATATTTAATCATCCCTTAGTGTAACAAACATCGTTAACATTAATTATTAATATTCTTTTAGTATTAATTGACTCTCTGTGTGATATTAAAATAAAACTTTTTTTTACTTACTTACAGTGCGAACTTGAAATTTCAGGAGAAATTATTGACAGGCCAAAACTATATATGTTGTGAACATTATCTTGAGTGTATCCATAATTATTTCCCAAGTCTTCTTAGATTGTACCTGATAATGTCTCTATTTAACCACTAATCATATAATCGAGTTTAAAAATCAATATGAAAAATGCTTCTTCGTCATTAGACGCACTATTTATTTGCTTATAAATAATTTGCCGACATTTTATAAATATTTCTAGTACATTTATTAAATTAATAAAATCATTGCTGTTAAAATTAAATTGTAATAATATAGCAACGGCATGTTAAGATATTTAAAATTTGGTAGAAATATTGCCATATTTGCGTAATAAATCGAAATACAAAGCGTTAAATTGTTTGCTTGGGTAAACAATTCATTAATGTACCGCAAATTAAATATTTGAACTTTCATTGTTTACATTAAGAAAATAATACTGAAAAGTGTATATCTCTTACCATTTACGAAATTTTAAAATTTAATGGGATATTAATTATAACAAATGGTTTATTTCTTTAGTTTCTTAATTTGTTTTACTTCCTATTTGTGATTTTTATAATTTATTTTCTTCCTAAATGAAATTTTGTAATAGTCATCATTAATAAGTTTCAGTAATATTTTTAATGATTTTATGTTTATTAAAATTTGCAAATATATAAAAATATCCATGTAGTATATATAGATTTTTAAAATTTTATATCCATTATTAAAACTTTTTTTTCTAACCCTTTAAGGAAATTTAAAAAAATTTATTTTGAATGAAATAAATAGACGCATATTATTATACACAATATTTTTTAATTGCATTTCAAAATAGTTTACATAAATATATAATTTCTTGAATTTATAATTATTTTTGATGCATTTCATTAATTCTACTTACAATTTTAATTGTAGTTTTACATTAATTAAAATATTAAAAAATATATTACAGCATTAATAAAAGTTATAATTAGCAATTTCTGATAAATGTTTGGCATTTTATCAAATAATTTCACTTTTTCTCTGCTAGAACACCCTGTGAAGAACAGATTTTATATCTACTTACGAACAGAAATTCTTGCTTGTAAAGTAGCTGAATATAGATATTTGCCTGTAAAGTGATTGAATTCGATTAGAAAATGTTAATGCCTTCGAGTCAGTTCATTCTATTTATTACACTTGGAAATGATTTTCGTAATTATGAAATTTCTTGAATTTTTTTTTCCGTTTATTTTCTTAATATTTGGTTGATTCTATCTCAATTTTACTTCTGTTTAAAAAGATTTGGAGCAAGTTATTAAAAAAAATACATCACATAAATGTGATAACATGATGTGTAACGCTTTTTTAATAAATGTTTTACATGATCTCCTGTGGTTGCACTACTTCTCCATTAATTAAAACACCTTTTCAAGGGCAGAGCGTGAACTATCCTCATACAATCGGCAACTTCTTGCTTGTAAAGTGATTAGGTACGCTTTAAATGAGTGCAAAAAACAATGCTGGAGCGGTTATCATCTCAAAATAGCGACAGCGTGACAAAACGCATTCCGTCTACTGTACTTCGCATAAGACATGGTAGACAACATCGGCGGCAAATATTTACCAGCAAATGTCTACCGCTTCATCTGTCACAGAAAAAGGTGAAGTGAAAAAAAAGAATTAACTGCAACCACGTGGGGACAAGAAATCCTAATAATAAACTTCTCACAAGCAATTAAAATCCATCACTCAACGCATTTTGACGCTTGTTTTTCTTTTTAAGAACTCATGGAATATTTTTTTCTGGATACTTTTTCTTTCTTGTCTCTTTCTCCGGTCGTAATGTCAAGCGAAAATGGTTGTTGTCTATCGTAAATTATTTAAAGTTCATCTGCTTTTACCCATTAAGTAAACAGTTACTAAGATTGAGTATTGAAAAATAATTTACTTGTTCACAAATAATTTTCAGACATCTTTTTCTTCCGTTGGGAAACTTGCCAAAAATTATTCCAAGCTTGTAAGTCCTAGCTATATATGAGGCTAATAATAATATCCCAGGACAAAACTCAAAAATGTCGAGTAATACGTTGAACCATATTTATATTTCATTATGATTATGTGACATGACCGACACAGGAGCTGGCATTCTTCTGTCAATTTCTATTATATTTTTCGGATTTCAATTAAGTAATATACAAAGATCATTTAGATACAGTTGTTTTTGGACGAACTCATCAAAATCGATTGTTAAAAGATATGTCTAGATATTTTGACGGATCTTTCAGAAATTGATTTTAATAACAATAGATTTCGATCAGTTGTTATAGAAATGATGAAAGATAAAATGTGGAGGACATTTCAAATATTTTGTTGAAAAAATTGATAGAATGATTTACTTTTCAACCATTTCAACAAAGAACAATTTTTTTATGAAATTAGATTACATATTTTTAACTTGTGATAACAAGATGGAAACAATTAAAATTTATCAAGTGTGGAAATAATTAAAATAGATTTTTACTAGTTTTCAAGATTATAGCAGCTATTTGTGCATAGTTTATTAACGTTAGTGCGTTAACCCATATTTATATTTCCTTTTATAATATTGGCAATTATTAAAAGTAGTGGCTATAAGATTATTTTAATATAAAAGAAAATAATTATAGATATTTATTAGTTTATTTTTTCATTATATACTCTAGTTTAAAATCAAGGATTTTTGGAGTACAATAAACTACAAGTTATCCGGACGCAAGAGTATCCACAATATCTAAATTCACAAAAAAAATCTTTTTTAAAAATTGAAAAACTTTAATTTTTTATAAAATTCCATTTTTAGTTAAGAAAATAGGAACATCTGACTGATTTTTGTAAGAAATAAATACACAAATTTTTAAATAACGAATTATTTTATTCTTCAACTAATAACTGTATTCTTGTTATTTATAATGTATTTAAAGCGCTCAAAAATAAGAGAGAAATTTTAATTCGATTTTCGCTTTCTTTTCTTATAATTTTGCAGATTTGAGAAATTGGATTGTCAAGTTAGCCGAGACTCAAATCAGCTAATTTTCGAAAATTAGCTATTTTTGTAATAATTTTGGATGATATTACTTACGAAATTTACTATGATTTATTTACATTAATATTGACACCAATTATTGGTAATTTGAGCAAAAAACATAATCAAAAAAATTGCGATAAAATTGTTTAGAAGTTAAATAATATTTTTATTGTGAATCAGTATTTATAATAGTAAAATTGTATAACTTATTTTAAAAGAAACAATTAATTAACATATTTAATAATTATTTAAAATTAAGCAATTTTTCACACTTATTTAATTTTAAATATATAATTAATTCTATGTTCACGTTAACGTTCGCAATGTTCCGTAATTATTGTGAAATTCAATATATCTTCTAACATATGGTTCAAGTAAGAAAACACAAGTTTACTTATTGCTACATCATGTTTTGGCTTGTGCCGTTGAAAACTTTCTTTATCCAGTGGTTAAATACGATATTCAGTTTGTATCATCTCTCTGAATACTCTTGATTGGCGAAAAATGTAAGCATGTTAAATCGCCAATTACGATGATGACGTGTTTTCTTTTCTATTTAAAAATGAACATAAGGTCTTCAACTGCGTGAATAAAGTATGAGGGAATGAAGTTATTTACTCATTGACTTTATTGAGCCAAGCACGGTTAATCAGGAAAAGGTCGATGATGTGGGCAGATGAATCGTGAATGCGGACTTCCCTATTAGGGATTGGACTATGTCAGAGGACTCCAGATAAGAGCTTCCACGCATGACTTTTCTTCTGGAAATAGTGCTATCACTAGTTTTTAAGCATGAGGTTTTTTCTTGTTCTTATTAGCGATCGATATCATCGCGGAAAAAAAATGTCGCCAAAAATCTCAAGAATCTTTAATGAATAAGATTAACGAAACTAATAAATATATGGAATTATAATTCGTTTTAATGTTATAAAAGAGTCTTATAACTTTAATTTGTTTGCTGCGATTTTGATGTTAAGTTATTTATAATAAACTATATATTATACCATTGTTTTTTAAATTGTGTGCATTCGAAAACTATGTTTTAGATAAATATATAATTTTCATCCCACATTTGAAAGCTACATTTTAATCATTCTATTTAATATTTTAGTTCACTGTTGAAAAATTACAGTAAAAATTCGTTGAAAGAGAAATTTAATGAACGGTGGTTTATTTCACTCTTCCCAAGTAATTAAAATTAATAAATATTTTTAAAAACTTTATTTATTTTTTCAAAAACTTTATGTTGATATTTTTAGTAATTAACATTTTTAAGTTTTGTGCATTAGTAAAATAATTCAGCTTGTATTTTAAAAAAGCTTATCGAAATCTAATATGAATCCTATTTATTTTTAGATTATTTGATTATTATTTTTCATCGTAATTTTTTTTAATATTCCAGTTTGAAATGTTCATCAAATGAAATGGAAAACTATGATTTTTTTATTATAAAAACAGTTTGATTTTTTGATTTTTTTGTTCACGATTTTAAAGTAAAAATTTATATTTATAATATCTATTATAAACACTTATACTCTTCTTTTTGACTTTTAAATATTGCTTTATGATATCAATGAACGAGCGATATATATTTTTAAGTGCAGCATATATTTAAAAATTATGTTTTGTGATCGTAAATGTTAAAATAATAATAGATAAATATTTACCCGAACAAAATTTATGTTCAAGGCAATCATGTTTATGTTTCATTAAAAATGTTTGAATCTTACACAGTTTACCACAATTTTAATAACATTGCTATCAATGTTAGTCTAAGTCGTTATTACTGTATGTCTGCTTGAGACAAGATTTCTTTTTTGATACTTACAGATATTGGAATTTCTTACTATTTAAATATTGACAGATATTTGATTACTTTATTTCTTGAATATTAACACATATTTACTCTGTCTTATTTTTAAATACTAATTGATATTTGATTTTTTAAGATGTTACAGTGTGATATAATATATATTTAATTATCAGATATCTTTGGAAATCCTTTCCTATGTATTTAAAAGTTAGATGCATGCATTCGACCGAGTTCTGGAATTTTGCACCACTACATGTCACTACCAGTGAAACACAAAAGACAATATCTTTATATTACCAGCCTAACCTTTCACTGCATTTAAAAATTATTTTCATCTCTTATTCTTCTCGTCTTTCTTTCTTTTTTTCTTCTTGTCAACGAGAGTGTGTCTCTTTTCTAAACTTATCTCGGCGGGAGCGAAAGCTTTTTATAGCCCCTCTCACATTTTTCTCGCTGAATCACCGGGTCGCTTGCTTTGTCACTCAACTCTTTTTTACTTCGTCGACCCCCACCCGTAGTTTTAGTCTAAGTGGCGGAAACAAACTCTAAAAACAGATTAGAGATTTCAGCGGGCGAATGAAGGAAGGAAAAAACTTGTCCGCGTGGCACAAAAACATTTATCCAGCCTCTTGATAGAGTGCTCAACTCGGAAATCTTTTTCTCATTCCGCTCATTTTTCTTCTGTTTACCTGACAGTCTTTCAATTAGATGTTTCATCAATACTTACTTCTTCGTATGTAAACACTCGTATATTTGTCTCGGTAAATGGACTATGATGTACTGGTTTCTTTTGAAATTATTTATAGCTACTTTTCTATTTTTTTTTCACTTTAAAATGTCAAATTCAGCCACTTAGACTTCTTGAATATCATGTTGGTTTCTTTTTTTTAATTTAACAAAATTACTGAACATAAATTTTGCGTGTATTTTAAAATCTTTGTTGTTTATTGTCGATTTGCGTTTTATCTTTTTAATTAACTTTACATTTTAGAAACTGATTTATATTATTTCTTAGCATAAGAATCACGATTATATATTTATTGAATTTTCAATATTTATTCTCAAAACTTTTCTTCTTTTAAAGATCAAATATTAGAAGTTTTTTCTTTCTTTTTTCTGTGTGTATTTAATAGCAGTCTCACCTATTAAACTAATAATTTTTTGCTGCAAAAATAACTGTGGTGATTAATAATCGAAAGAAAATTATAAAAAATTTTTTAAATTTTTTTTTAAATTTGAGATTCACATGTAATCGAACTTTTGTGTTTTCGACAGTTAAGTTATATATTTCAAAAGTTTTTCTTAGAATAGTGCATATAGTACTTTTATTTTTCAAACTTAGTTTGATTATACAATTTTAAACATACACAATAAATAACAAATGCTTATAAATAAAAGAATATATCTTATAAATAAAAGAATATATATATATATATATATATATATATATATATTGAAAAAAATGTTATGTATAGAATCTATGTACCAACCTCTACACCTGACCGCGGTTCAAAATTACAAGATAGTGGCTGTACTTAGCATCTTTGTTTGTACAGAAACGTATATTACAATAACCTAAACTAATTTAAAAGATTTCTAAATACTAAAGTTGTAAAATTTAAATTGATTACCCTCAATTGATTACTCTGACAAGTTGAGTGTAGTTCTTGAATAAGGAATCAGAGATTTCTCAATTCAAATCCTCTTTAAGCTAACAGTTAAAATAACGCTAATTTTATAATTCTAAGTTTGAATAAAAAAGTTTTCTTGATTTCGAATAAATGTATGCACTAAATATACTATTTTATCAACGATTACTTTTAATTAGTATGATGTTTATTTACATTGTTCAGTTTCTGAATTATAATTTAATATACATCATTTTTCTTTGTGTGAAATCTGCGTGTCAAAGTGTTGTCTTTAATTATTCTCAAATTAATATATCGTGACATTTTTAACAACATTTTCCCCTAAAATAATATATAATAATAATAATAATATATATATATATATATATATATATATATATATATATATATATATATATATATATATATATATATGTATATGTATAGATAGATAGAGTAGAGAGAGAGAGAGAGAGAGATTTCGTTTGCAAAATAAATAGTTTTAAAATACATTTACATTTAAATATCAATCTTGTACATTTTTCTTTTTAATTCGTTGATTATAAATTCTTTATTTTCTTTGTAGATCCTAATTTGTAAATAGCACTGTTTTCACTCACCTATTTTGTATCTCTTGTAAATATGTTTTGTATCTGTAATCGTATCTAATCAATAAAGGCCAGGTTGGCCCACAAATCTTCCAGTCAGAGTGGGCTCAATGGAGCGCGTTTTGTACAACACCCACTGGAGACTGTTTGGTGCCTTGCACTTTATCCTCCTGTACGACTTCATTCATTTTTGTCCAATGGACCTTTGAGACTTTTCTAGTTCGACTTGTGTCCACTTTTGCTGGAGCTGGATTACTGACGCAAACGCTCCTCCACCGTATACCTTCGGGTGGGTCGGTGTCATCTTTGTATGTCTTATCGTATTGTTTTATTAGCTTTTACTTCCACTATGATTTTTAAAATAAAAAAAATTTGTTTGTTCTCTAATATTTTACGTTACTTTATTATGTTCTATTATTTTGTTCACGTAAAAAAAAAGACATGGAGAAGTAGATAAAAAAAAGAATGTTTTGAATTTATCTTATTTTTTAGAAATCTCTATGAATCAATAAAAAATCATTATCATGTATATAGTATTTATTTAATATGACATACGAAAAATATATCAAAATTTAAAAAATCATAGAATCACCCCAATCTAAACTTGGAGATGTGGAATATATTTTAAAGCTGTTCAGCTAGCTAGGTTGATATGTTTCCATATTTTACCAGCTTAATGATTTTTATTTATTATTATAAATTATTATTACATTTTTACCTTTTTTGAATGGGAAAAGGTAGATAAGCAATAGCATATAAATTATTCGGTCATACATCTGATTTAATGTGGCTGTAAAATTTCAGCTGATAGGCAATTCTATGTCAAAGTGGTAATTATCAATTATTGAATGACGTCATGGGAGGGAAATACCACCATGGATCATTATTACTTAATCATGCTATTCATAAACTTGACAGAGCCTTAACAAAAATTTTCCTTTCTAATATTAGTGTCTAATGTTTTCCCTTTCTGAAGGCTTTCGTGTGGTTTCTTAATGGAAGAGTTACCGCAAAGTGAACTGAAATCCGCCAAATGGTATTTTATGTCGAAAATGAAATCTGAGACAATGGAACTTAGTTCTAGGTTTTCGCAAATTGAAAACACAAATGTATTCAAAGTAATTAACTTTAAATTATTGGTGAAGAAAGTAGAAAATTAAATGGTTTTGCTGTTTTTATGATCATACTGCATATGTAGAACATTTTGTCTTTACTTGTAACTTTTTTAATCGCCAAAATTGTTTTAAAAAACATTTAACTGCATTTTTTAAGCAAGATATTCCCAATATGTTACAATAATAATCAGAATGACGAACAATTCCTTCTATATTGTAAATAAGTAATTTTAGTTACGTAAATATTTTTTGTATATTATTTTAGAAATAATGCTCAAAATAGATAAACAAGTTATTTATTTCACTTACCTATTACCATTTACCCCAGTGCCGTTTCCCTCTCTCTATTACTATGACCTATTACCAGTTACCTAAGCTACACTATTAATTTTAGTTGTCAGTGTTCTCATTTTAGATTGGTTTCAATGATAATTTTTCTATTTGCGGCTGATAGTGCTGAACCATTTTATTCTTGAATGTTATGGAGTAAATTATTTATATCATGAAATAATTCTTATATATTGTTAATTTTATAAAGCAATAAAATTACAGAAATCGCAAAAAAAAAAAAAAAGTGTTTGTTAAAAATGCTTTTACTGCGTTTCAAGGCATTCATTACGACGACGAAGTAATGCTTAGAACTATTTTCAATTTCGCAACAAGCCACAAATTGCGGCCGCTGTTTTTCTGGCAGAGTAAAATATCCGGTTATTTATTTTCCTTCCGGATAGCATTTCCGAGTGGAGGGAGAGGGTGGGAGGGCATCCATTTCTCTTAAAAACTCTAACTTGAAAATGTACGAGCTGAGGAACATAAACCTATCTCCAGAGTCCTCCACTCCCGGTTGTACCCCAAAAATACCCCATCCCACGACGGCGGTTGCAGTGAGCTGCTGATGGCTCTTCGCACCATCCCGCGATTCATCTCGCTTATTTTTTATAATTAGCAACACATCCCCAGCATTTTCCAGCGGAAGAAAGAGGCCTCTTATTTCACCGAGGAGCTGCTTGGAGGAGTGATTTGACAATCACTATCTGCGACAGTACGAGAAAACACGTCTACCTCTGGCTGCTATATCACTGGGTCGGCTCACCCCCTTCTTTCTTTCTTTTTTTCTCTTGACTTCTCTCCTTACATAAACACGTCTATTTTAAAACACCCGCTTCCTTTTTTTTCAGCTTCTTTAAAAGAGAAAATCATTCTTTTACCCTCCTCTCGAGATGACAAGAGCCTAATTCTCATCCCATTCAGACCCCCCATCTGGTGACGCGGACTTGGCACTCAAAGAACTCCGTTTTTCTTCGTTTCATTTGAAACTAGGGGGGTTTGGCACTGAGCCCCATTCGGAAGAACTGATAAGAATTCCTTATAAACGAGTTTGGTGATGAGTAAAAGCTTAGAAGAACATTTGTCTATTTTCCAGACATTTCTATCCGCGTATTTTCTTTTTTTTTTATTCTTAATTTTGTTCCTTTGAAATCCCCACCGCCCTTTTGAGTCAATTTTTACTTGAACGCCCGTGGAAATCACTGAAGCCTATATGTTGAAATTGCTTGCAGAGTCGTTTTTCCGTTATTTGTTTACACTGTCGCTCTTCTCATAAAGAGACATTTCCTACGAGAAATATTTGGCGGAATGCCTTACATATGCCGCTGTATTTTCTTTTAAAATAATAACTTCTTACTAACCAAATTCTTCATCTTTTCTGTAGTGCATTGAACTTAAAATCTAAACTGTAGATTTCTTTGTTTGCTGGAACGTTGTGATATTGCCTAACTTATATGAATACAATCTTAATTGGTTGAAATTTATCTTACTCATCTTTGATGTCATAACTTGAATATTTTCCTGTAAAACAAACTAAATGAATTGTATAATAATTTTAATTATGAAAATCACATGATCATAATTATATTAAGTACATTTAATTGTCATTGATTTCTTATTTTAGGCGAAAGTTTGAATCTGTAAATCACACTAAAATGAATTGTTTAAAAGTATTTGCGTCACGAAAAAGATGTTTTTTTAATTTTTTTCATTTAAATTCTCTTAGAAAATGTATATTAAAATATTCTCATAAATACTTGAACTATGGATTATATGTACCTTGAAACATAACAGTATCATAGTTCAGAAAACAGAGCTAATATTTTAAAAAAGTTCTGAAATCTTTACTACTCAATTTGCGAATAAGTGGATGATATACCTCTTTGTGTTTGAATGTGTGCGTGTATGAAACGGTGGCAAAGCTATGTAAGAGTAATATTCAAATAACTATCTTCATTTGCTGAGAAAATTAGCAGTCTAGAAATTAGAAAATTATAATAGTATGCCGAAAGATTTTATTTGCAGTCAAATGATTCATGTAAGAGCTTTTTTACATAAATGATTCGAGTTTTAAGAATTTCTCGATAAAATTAAAAATTTTTTGATAACCCCAAAACGTACATCAGTTGATATCAAATGCTAATGGGAACTGAAAAATTTTATATTCAATAATAGGAGTTGATAGAGAATACAATATTCCTCGATCCAAAGTGTCTTTTTGAGTTTATATAACTTCTATAATTATCTCCTACCGTGGACAATTCAGTGCTCAATCACACTTTCTAAAATTCAAGAAATACCATGATTCGATAAATATTAATTATTATAATTTTTCTGACAACTTTCTTCATATTTTTGTTCATTAAAATTTGGCATTGATGAAACACATAAACGGTTGATTTTGATGATTTTGCTAAGAATACTCCATTGTTTGTAGAATCAGCGCTGAAATCTTAAGTTCTAAAGATATTTGTTCATAATTTAATAATTGGGAAAACGTTCCTTCAAGTAACAATTTTCGTTGATAAAAGCTGATGATAGATGATTATTTTATTAGATCATGGTTTAAAGATATCCACGATCAATCTATAATGACTCCATTAGAGCGATAGCTATTTTGGCAATCATTAACATTAAATTTTTCAAGTAAATAGAACATTTCGCAGATTCAACATCCTTACAACTAGTGAATTCAACAACAAATGTTAAATTGTATGACGAAGTTATCCGTTTCTATCAGGAGTCTTGAGCATATCTGTGCAACACTAATGATTGGGAAAACGTAGCTTCGTCAAATAAGTCACAGTTCTTATGGGTTAAATCTGACCGTGAAGTACGAGAATGTTGTTGTTGTTCTTCTTCTTAGAGTTGGGTTTGTATGTCATTGGGCACCTCTGCTTTTATCAGTATTTTGTACTGTTAACTCCAAACTTAATGTTTCCTAGTTCCAGTTGCTCGGGTCACCCACTTTATTAATAAAGTCCGATAACCCTTTAATGGAGTCTAGGTGTAACTCTCTAGTATGGATGATGCCTAAAGAAGTTAATATAGGGAGAGCAAGAGCCTCGCATTCCTAAATGATATGCTTGGCCATTTCCTCTTGCGTATGACATTTCCTGCAGATAAGGTCTTGCTGAAACAGTCCCATTTTATGGAGGTGTTTTCTGAAATAGTAGTGCCCAGTTATGAAGCCTACAATTAAACGTATCTTCTGCCTAAAGCATCTAAGAATTTCAGAGGCAATCCTCGCTGATGATAGGCAGATCATACTTTTAGCGTGGGTTTGACCAGGAGTGTTGAGCCAAGCTTCATACATCTTCCGTTTTTCCCATCTAAGAACATTGGTTTTTGCGGTCTTCAAATTGATCCCACAGAAAGGTTCTGGACCAATGGGAACAAAAGACGATCCTTGTTTAGCAAGCTCATCAGCCCTTTCATTACCTTCGATACCTTTGTGCCCTGGCACTCATACAAGGATCACCTTGTTTCTAGTTGCCAGTTCTGTAAGAAGGTTTTTACATTCCAAAATCATTTTAGATTTGATTTCGAAAGAACTGAGCGCTTTAAAAGCGGCTTAACTGTCACTAAAAATGAGAATCCGCTTACCAATGTTGTTACTTATGACTCTTGGACAATCTAGCAGAAGGATATACAAAATTAAGTCAGAAGGGTGTGACTTTCATTTAATCAGAGCACCACGAAGATGAAAGTACGGCTTTGCTCTAAGACTCCTCCGATAGATGGCACCACCAGAGGATCCGCATTTTCAATTTTGACTTTAATCTGGAGGGGGAAGAAATTTCTCCAGACCATTACACTCATGGTAACTGAGGACCAACCATAGGACTTTCGATTCTACAGGTTTAACGTGCTCGTAACCGCACGTACTCAGTGGGTTTTTAACGGCATTGACAATCGAACACTGCCCTTCCGGACGAAGGACTGATGCCATAGCCCCTAAGTTACCATGCCCTCAGTACGAAAAGGGCAAGAATTTCCTCTTAAAGATGTTCCCGATTTCTTATCCTTTCTTAATGTATGAAGGAATTCATTTTATCAAATTGAAGACAAAATTATTAATATATAATTTTGTTCGGCCACTTGAGGAAGATATTTGCTCTGGCACTTATTTACTTCACATGTTCAAATATTATTAAATTGCTAATGATAATAAAGCAGCTTCTTACAAAGCGTGACACTTTCGCAAATGCTTTACGATAGGCAGACATGAATTCCTTTAGATATGTATTCAGATATATATAAGATCTGCTGTCACGTAAAAAACTGCTGGTAATTTTTCCCATATTTTTTTATATATATGTAACTAGATACAGATGGATAGATAGATATATCCCAATGTATGTATATATGTGTGTGTGTTCCAACTAAAACTTTGAGCATAATTAAAATATAATTCAAATTTAACTAAATAAAACTTTTGTTTTCCTTGATTTCAAGTAATATTTATCATAAAGCTTGAAATATTTGTTGCATTAATTTAAAAAAAAACTGCTGTTTAAAATTTTTTTTCAAATTTTTCATTTATATTTAAATTAATATATTATATTTACGCCTTATAACTTATTATGCTTTTATTTTTCTTAGGTATTATCTTCTTTCGAGAACTTATTAAGTGATTTTTGCACGTTGGAAATGAGGAAAAAATTTACTTTTTATTAAAATTTCGCTTTATGCTAAAAAAAAAATTCAACCGTTGACAAACTAGTTAAATAAAGTAATTCTCGAACCACATCTCGGATGAAAAGCTTGTAAAGTAGGGCATGTGTACGTGCAATTAAAAGAAGATTGGACAAAACGAGGAATTAAATCTATTATATTCACTATTTTACTAACATTTCCTGTTATTTCTGTTTAAAAGCTTGAGAGTGAATACAGCAATTTCACTAAAGGTAAATTTTTTTTCCTAAGAAAAAAAAATCTCATTTTTTCAATGCCCCTTGGTTTTAAATGGGAAAGACTGAAAAAAAAATGGAGCATGCTCTTAAGTTTATATCTACTCACTCCTTTGGCCCTTGCTTTTAAGACAGATTAGTTCGTATTTAGAACAGAGGTGCCACAAAGATAAGGAACTTTCCTTTCTCATTCGCTGCACCCATCCCCAACTCACGCGCGTAATTCTTTTTTAAACTTTAACGTGTTAGGAAATTTAAAAAAAAATTCGAATTCCACCCACCCCGTGTGTCTCTCTCGGCATCGTTTTTTTCTCGTTAGCCGCTCGTCTTCTTAATTTTTTTCCACCCTCTTCCACTAAATTCTAATCCTGAAATGTTCAAAAGTGTTACAAAAGAGCTAAAAGAAAAAGATCTGAAGGGAAAAAAATTTCCTAGTCTTTCATAGGTATTTTTTTCAACTTTATTCTCAACCCGCCCCTTTTCTAATTTCATCGTTGTCTCCACACTTTATGTATTCCTTTAATTTTCCGGATTTTTTTTTTGTTATACTTTATTATTATTTCACTTTGAAAAAGAAGAAGCCGTAATGATTCAATTTTTTTTAATATATATATTTCTTTTCTTTTTTTTTTTTTTACCTTTTGCTCTCCCCTTTTTTACTTCCTTCAATTCATTCCTTTACTTAAAAAATGTAAGAAAAATTTTTTTATAAATAAAAAAAGGCTTTCGCTCTCCGCGTTTTTCGGTGTAAGAGAAAAGTAAGCAACAATAACAAAGACTACGATAAGGCACATTTATGAAAAAATAATATCCACCGTGAGTGAGAGAGAAAGATGTGGTGGGTAGGGAAAAAAAGGGAAAAAAACGGGAGGGTAGTAGGGGAAAAAAAAGAGTAGAATCTTTGAGGCGCGGGAGTCTGGTACAAAGAGGTTGTTTGCGTTTCAAAAGAATAAAGGAGCTTATCTAGGAGATTGGAGGACGCAAGAAGGGATAAAATATTAATTTTGGGAGAATGAGGGAGCTTATCGTTTAAATATTGATTCGTTGCGAATAAAAAAAGGGGGAAATGTGGCGACTAGTAAAGGCGATAATTAAGTGTAAAGCAAAAATATTCATCTCAGCCATTGAAAAATATTTTAAATGCTTTTGTTGACATCACTTTATTGCGCGGGGAAAAAATTTCATGCTTGAATTCGAGTTGCCATTTTTTTCCCTTTTCATACCAATTCATAGGGAATTTGATATTCGGGGATCTAATGGAGTAAAAAAAAGTTCCTTTTCTTTCTTTTATGAGCGATCAGTTTGAGATTCGAAACACTTGTAAAAGTTATCAATTTTCTTTTTCATATTAGCAAGTGAAATCATTGATTATGATGTAAAGTTGAATATGTTTGCTTTTATAAATACAAATTCTTCCTCTATTGGTATTTTGCGTTAATTTTTTTTATTCTATATATTCGATGCGAATCTAAATGTGTGTTTTTGTTATATTTTTAAAACTTAAAATGTTCGCTTAGCAAAAATATTGTTTTTAATCCTGATAAGACAGCCTTTAAAAAGAAATTATAATGCTAATAAAATTAACTGAAAATTTAAAGAGAATATAAATTATAAAGCTTTTATTCATATATTATAAAATACTTTTTCTTGTATAGTTAAAATACAGTGCAAAAGTGCATTATGTTATATAAAATGCTTTTTGATGTACTATATTATATATAAAATTACTTTTTGCAAAAAAAAAAAAATTTACCTTTTGAATTTATCAATTGTATTTAAGATTAGAGCATTAATATTGTTCCTATATCTTTAAGTCCAACCTCAATAGGCGACACCAAATCAGTAATTAATTAATGTATTTTTTCCTAAGTTTATATATTTTAGAATTTAAATAATGGTTTTTAATCCTCTGCGGTGTATCAAAAAATTTGTATTTCTCTTGATATTTAATGTAGACCTTTCTAAGTAGGTTCCCACTTTAAGACTATGTCTTGCATGCATTTAGTTTCATATGTATACGAAAAATACTAAATATAAAGTTTAACATAAATATACGCATTTCATTGAAGCGCAAATCGCTAAATACGTATAAAATAAACCTGTTCCGTCAAAAAATATTTAACGAAAAAAGTAAAGCTAGGAAGAGATTTCAATAAAAAATTGACTTAACTTTTATCGGTTGATATGATAAATGTTCGTTAAAACTTAAACTTTTTTAAATGAACAATTCTGCTATAAAACTAAAATTAATTTTTCAAATTTTAATCATTATTTTTTGTAAAAAAGGCAAGATATTAATAAATATCAATATAAATTACGAGTTTTAACTATGATAAATTTAACGATTTTATTTATTCTTTATAATTTTTTTATAAATATAGACATTTAAATTCAATACATTAGACGAGGTACTTTAACAAAATTTTTAAACATAAATTGTCAATTTTTATTGAAAAGAGGAGTTTGCGATAAAAATTCAAATTATCAATCTTTTCCAATTTCACTGTGAAAATTACACAAAAAAGCAATCATTTTAATTTTATCCCCACTTTTATTATTTTTATTTTGACATTTTTTCCCTGACATATTAATAAAAAGTTATCGCAATTTAAGATTCTTAAAGCGTTTAATTGAAAATTATCAGTTTCCAAATGAAAGCGAGCGTGCCGCCATCTGCAGGTGACATTTGTAAATGCTCCATCATTTCCTTTATAAGAATCTGAACTAGTCTGGTGCATTATTGATAAGAATAAAATTTCCTTTAAGTTGTCAATTGGAAAAAATATAAGAGAGTGAAAGTCACTGTAAGATATATGATAAAGTGAAAAGTTTGATGTGAATGAATTATTCTTCAGTCAGTTTTATAAAAATATTTTTGCAAAGATTTCTTTTATGGCTTATTTTTTGTTATATAATTTGAACAATTTCATTTAATAAAACCAATTCACTAATAAAAGCTCCAAAAACAAAAATGTTAAAATCTAAAATTTAGTTTTAAAAATTCTTAGTGAAAATTTTGTTTTATTTTACTATTAGGGAAAATTTTAAAATCTGAATTTTTTATTATTAATTGCAAAAAGTAATAAAAACTAAAAAGAGTGTGTAATAGTTTACAAATTACATAAAAAAATTACAAAATACAAAATAGATACATAAAAACAATGATTTTCAATTCAAGATAAACTACCGGTTTTTTTTAAATTTGGCCATTATAAAATTTGCGAATTTATAGTGATAAAATAAACGTACGAGATTAATATTGCTGCATGACACAATGACTAAATTATTGGTACTTATTTTTAATAGATGCAATCACATAAATTCAAGTTTTGTTTGATGTCATTAATTTGGTAGTTTTTTTTTATTTTTTGTAATATCCAATATTTGGAGTTATGATAAGGTAAAATTTATTACGATATAATTTTATTAAAATTTATCAATAATATTTTTAAAAAATTGAGTGTTTAAAATATTAAAAACATCGAAAAACTTACTCACAAAACATTAATTACTGCCAAACAGAAATTTTCAGATCTCAAATCAATGAACTTATTTAACATTCTTTAGAAAGATGTTTATAAAATATAACATTATTAATAAAAACTACTGATCCTGAAGATAAACATTATCATGACAGTCATGATCCTATTGTACCTTCAGCGTTTGCCATCAACCATATTCCAACATTATACGCACGACTCCACACGTGACCGATCATGTTCTTCACCCATCACATTCAATTTCTTTCTTAGCCTGCTTGTTCTCTCAATCTAACATTGGCCTGGTATATGCCACCCACTGCTACACCTGATCAACTTTGGCAATATGTGGAAGTCGCTTTTTGATTCTATTCGAGGCATGTGGCAGTGATTATAGCCAACTATAGCGGCTACACTAACTGCTGACTTTGTCATCATCTATACTTCACAAAAGGCTGTGATTTTTATTATTTGGTTTTTACGTACGATATGTAAAAAGCAAATAATTAAAATCACAACCTCTTGTGAAATATAGATGATGACATAATGAACATTTAGTGTAGCAGCCACTATAGTTGGATATGCTCACTGCCACATGCCTCTGCTAGAATCAAAAAGGCTTTAAATATATCCTTCGGGTACAGTAGTCCAAGAGACTTTCAGATATTACCAAAGTTGATCGGGTGTAGCCGCTATAGTTGCCTGTAACCACTGCCACATGCCTCTGCTAGAATCAAAAAGGCTTTAAATATATCCTTCGGGTACAGTAGTCCAAGAGACTTTCAGATATTACCAAAGTTGATCGGGTGTAGCCACTATAGTTGGTTGTAACCACTGCCACATGCCTCTGCTAGAATCAAAAAGGCTTTAAATATATCCTTCGGGTACAGTAGTCCAAGAGACTTTCAGATATTAACAAAGTTGATCGGGTGTAGCCGCTATAGTTGGCTGTAACCACTGCCACATGCCTATGCTAGAATCAAAAAGGCTTTAAATATATCCTTCGGGTACAGTAGTCCAAGAGACTTTCAGATATTACCAAAGTTGATCGGGTGTAGCCGCTATAGTTGGCTGTAACCACTGCCACATGCCTCTGCTAGAATCAAAAGGCTTTAAATATATCCTTCGGGTACAGTAGTCCAAGAGACTTTCAGATATTACCAAAGTTGATCGGGTGTAGCCGCTATAGTTGGTTGTAACCACTGCCACATGCCTCTGCTAGAATCAAAAAGGCTTTAAATATATCCTTCGGGTACAGTAGTCCAAGAGACTTTCAGATATTACCAAAGTTGATCGGGTGTAGCCGCTATAGTTGGCTGTAACCACTGCCACATGCCTCTGCTAGAATCAAAAAGGCTTTAAATATATCCTTCGGGTACAGTAGTCCATGAGACTTTCAGATATTACCAAAGTTGATCGGGCGTAGCACCGCGGGGTATATACCACGACAATTTTTATGCAAGCAGGGATCACAATTTTTATTATGTTATCAATCAAATAAAAATGGCTTCTATATTTTTAGTCTTTCGTGGTGTTGCAATTTAAATGGCCAGTAGTGAATAATATTTCTTTTTTATATTATGGAAATTTGAAACGACAATGTATACATTTCTATTTCAGAAATCTTACTAATAAATTTTTTCCTGTTCTTAAAGATACTTTCTTTGGAAAAACGAAAGACGAAAATATCATCTGTGACACAATACAATTTAAATTCCTTTCAGAAGCTTGCCATGAAATACAGCAATGAGGTATATAAATAAGGAATTAAATTGTTATTATGCATAGTTTAACAATCTAATCGTAACAGCATCTAGCAGTTGACAAATTTCAGTGGAAATATATTTTTTCTCTTTCATACGATATGGAAATTTGACGTCGATAACGAAACGTAAACATTTCTCTTTCAGAAACTTTACAAGCAAATTTTTCCTACTCCCAAAGATACTTTCGGAGTTTCGGAAATAAACAAAGGACGCAAATCAAATCAAATCGAGGATATTGAAAGCCATCCTGGAGTAGACCAAGTTTTCTCAGACAATTATAGCTTCAGAAGAAAAGAATTGCGTTCAGTGTTGACGTAAAATGTCTAAAATAAATAAACAAAGGGAAACACTGAGAAAATGGTCTTTTGCTTAGGTATCTAACGCTGGCGCATATTTTCCGAGATGTTGACCGGTATTTTTCGAACTGTCTTATCTCGACAACGTTGAAATCTTTGGGAGATCTCTAGAGACATTTCGAAGAAAACAAAGAAGCTGCAAAAAAGGAAACATGCGAAGAGAGAAGGGGGAGGGAATCTTGAAGATGAAACGATTCCGAAGAAAGGGACCGTCCGGGGACATCCATGAGCAAATCTACGCGTCAGAGGCAGTTCCCATGGAAACGAATCGGTCTCTCTCATCCCTTTTTCTGCTTTTCATTCTCTTAACCCCAAGAGTATGGTTTGTCCACAGTTTTATTTGACGAACACTGCCAATGTCCTCCGTTTCACTGTGCAAACTCGCCAACCGCTATTGGAAAAGGAAGGTAACGGAGAGTTTATGTTATGGTCAATTGTGCATTTTCCCTCTTTGTTTGGATGAAAGAACAGGAAAATAGTTTGAAAATCTATAGTGGGAAATTTTTAGTTTTTTTTACAATCATATATATATATATATATATATATATATATATATATATATATATATATATATATATATATATATATATATATATATATATATATATGATTGATAAAAAAACTATTTAAAATATATATGTATGACATTCGCTACATGCTTTTATTAAATTATTTATTTTTTGATGAATATATAGAAGAAGAAAAACAGTAGTTTGAGTGATAAAATTTATAATTTTACCAATATATAAAAACTTATAGAGTTTTATATGGAATAAGCTTGAATTTTATTAAATGGAAAGAAGTTTTAATTTAGTTATTTCAGCAAGTACTAATTATTTTTACAACTGCAAATGTGAAAAGAGTTGTATGCCTATTGTTTTGTTACAAGTTTTTTTATACTACTGATAATGAGTATGCCATAAATTCAACTAGCCATGAAAGATTTTTACTGACATTTTTCTAAGATTTTTAATTTTTGCAACTTTTTTCTTTGGCAGCTACTATTATTGTATTATAATTGCAATTCAGTTTTCTCCTTTATATTGGAATTATGAATAATGAAGCTGATACTTTTTTTTAGTCTAAGATATAATTTATTTAGTAAATCCTGGTTCGAGGCTTTTGCATAGATCATACTTTCTTTCAATATACTAATTTTATCTTATCTTTCAGTATTCTAATTAAATCTTAAGGAATAAAATATTAGATTATGGAGCAACTATATTAATGCGTTTGATGTTCAAGCCACTTAGAGAACAATTTACTGTTCTCAAAGTGGCTTAATATAGAGGGAAAAGAATTTTTACTACAGAAGTTTCATCGATAAAAATATTATATATTTGATCAACTGGTATCACAAAATCCTTCTTCTGTTTAACCGATTACCACAATAATAAATATATAGATTTGATCACTTAAAATCTGCGCTATTTAGGTTTTTGATAATTCAAATAGATCATAAACTTAATCAAGATACAAAACAATGCCCTTTAAAGCATTTGTAGAATGTTTACGTATTATAAATAAATAGTTTTTCTGTTCTCATTGAAAAATACGCGTTCTGACTTTATGTTACTTTAAACATATATATTTTGTGTTAAATTAATAAAAAAGATTAAGTGGAGCGGATACCTAAAACATTTCTCTTTATATTTGTATGATGTTGGTGTTTGAGGTATATTTATTTGGTAAAGATTAGAAATTTTCCATTTATAAATCTATCCTAGAAAAAGTTCAATTACTTACTCCCTGAAGATTCATTATGTTCAGAAGTTAATCTCTTGAAATAAATTTATTTTCAGTACTTATTAGTAAAAGTAACATTTTCTTATCTTAACGTTTCGCAATTGATCGCATACTTCCAATCACTTCATCAATCCCAAGTTCCCATTCCCTTAACACCAACTTATATCGACAAGGAACTAAAACATCACCGTAAGCTCCTTATTTTTATAAGAGGCTTGAAAATATGCAAAACACCTCCTCTTCCTTGCTAAAAATATTTCACTAGACGTGTCAACTTTCTTTCTTTTTTGATTTAACAAAATAAGCGAATAGGAAAAAAAACGCATTTTCGAGCGTCTCGTAACTAAGGAAGAAATCTGACTAATAGGATTCTGAATCTGTCTTTTCTGATTACGGGTAAATGCCTTTCATCGAGACAAACAATTAGGAATAGAGGGTCCTCATTTTTTATTCAATAATAATTCTCTGCATTTTTTTTTGCCTTTTTCCCTTTCCTTATCCTTGTTATGTTTTTCATCCCTGGAGTCCCAATTTTCTAGGTGACAGGATTCAAGGCGTCTGATAAGATTATCATTTGCGAAGTGCTAAAGAAACGCTAACAACATTACTTCTTCTTCCTCTCTCGTTAAAGATTTAACATTTCGCGCCTTTCTTGATTTACTAGGAAGCCATTACCCTGATGTTAAAACCACCCTCTCAGATTGGTCATGTGGACTTTGCGCCGCCATTTGTGGTCTTCTTGAAAAGTGCTGCCACCTTTTATGGAATTTTTTCCCAGATGTTATCTTTCAGACACGATGACTCTTGTTGCTTAATGACTCAAATGCTCTGGAAATTGCCTAACAAGCACACGTTTTGGAAAAAATGACAGTTTATAAAGATAATATAAAAGTAATGAATATTTAGGTCAAAAAAATATACTTTTAGCAAAATGTTGGCATTTTATAGTATATTTATTGTGTATACAAGGAAAATATGAAATATGAGAATCTTTCTATACTTTTTAGAAATATTATATGTAATGTTTAGCCACACACCACACATTTTATATACTGAAAAATGCTATTTACATAAAATATGAAAATTTTTAAGTACATTATTATTTAAATGCCACTTAATACTCAAATTACAGACTTTATTTTGAAGAAATAATGTAAATATATCTTTAAAGTATTTAGATTCAAAATACGTGAAAAAAGTTGTAAAAAAAATTTACGTCTTACTTTTTAAATGAAATAAACAAAAATATGATTCTACTTGTTGTATTAAGAAAAAGAAATAAATTTGTTTTGAATTGTTTGTAATTTTATTACCTATGAAAAATAAAACAAGGTCATTCAAAATCGGAAATATTTTTATTAATATTTCTGATAGTAAATAAAGGATGTTAAAAGACTTTTATTATTTACTAACGTATTCATCTTAAGTTATGAAATCAAGACATTTGTTCCAACAACTTCTGAACTTAGTACTGTTAATTGCAAATTCAATTTTCTATTATTAATTAAACAAAAATAAATCCTCTGAACTATTGTACATATAATTAGTAAATGCATAATTTTGACTCGTAATTTCTTATATCTGGCACTTATAACCGAAGTATATAATTTCTTTCACTGTACACAACATGAAAATTTTAAGAGAATAATTATATATTCCCATAATATAAGTTGCATGTATTAACAGCAAATGAAATATTATGTATTGTATTCTGTGTGAGTGAGATAAAACACAATTATTAAATATAACATTTACAGAAATCGACCCATTTATGGATTGTAAAAAGCAAAATTAAAGAATATCGATGTGAACATTTTTCGAAGACTAATACTTTGAAATATACGAAAAAAGAGCACATATATCGTTTTTTTTCTGAAGTTTAATCCAAATTTTATTAGTAGTTCACTTTTTCATGTTCGTATTATTTATAAAAATTTCATAATCTAGCTACTTAGTGATTTTTAAAACTACCAGAAGATTACTGTAAAAAGGTACTTCAAACGTACTCTTCTAACAAGTTTCTCAAACATAAACTCCAAAAAGTCCTTCAAAAAGTGATTTCAACAAATTCTATTTATGAAACTCTCTCCAACAAGTATTGATACTTCTGTTTGGCATAGTTGTAATTTTAATTTTATTTACATCACACTGAAAAAATTTAGTCACCAGGAAAGAAATCTGCAAAAATATTCGGCATGAAATTTAGTCTTGCATCGTATAAAATTTTTTCTTTACTTAAAACAACGGTATTCATGATGAATTTTTGCTGTGTAACTTTGGTCATATGATTCAAAAAGTCAGAGCAATATTTGATTGCTCTGATTTTTAAATTTCTATTTCTTGTAGAACCATATTTTGTAAGAATGTGATACTATTTTTATATAGAATAGAGAGCGATTTTATTCATTTCGCTAAGTTCAAAAATATTTTTAAGCTATTTTAAATTAAAGTGTACACTTCTTTTATAATATTTTAAGCTAAAAAGCTATCTATTACATATTTACTTGTTGTCCCGAAAACTTTGTTTTAAATTATAGTTTTTAAATAAAAATATTTTAGTATTCTTTATTAGAAGTTTTATTTTATCTTAGGATTATATATTTTTTTTAGTTAAATTGTGCCGATATTTGTATTAAAAGATAACTTGTTAAATTAAAGTAACTGACTTTGTTTTAATTACTAATTTTTTATATTGTTATTATCTTTCAATTACAATTAAATTAAGGTTTTAAGAAATTGGTAATTATTTTCGCAATAGTTTGAGAATGGTTTCAAAGGATAGGGATCAATTGTTGTATAACTTTTGATTCATAACATTATTTATTGAAGTAAAATATATAAAATTTGCCTAATCTTCTTCTGATATTCATTGATATTGTAGAATAGTTTCGTGTGTATCGCCATTTTTTATTTGCTAAATAAACGTGACACTATTCTATTCTCTAAGTTTACCTATTTACTCGTCCCAGAATTTACGACAGCTATCATTTTGAAGGAACACAATAGAATATAAAGTCGAACTAAATATTTCTTTGTCGTCAACATCACTACTGTAGTTGACTATCATATTTCAACTCAAACATGTAAATGTTTTGGTATTATTTGTCGCCTAAAACGGAAGGACAATGAAATTTAATATTTCCTACGTAGCAAACAAACTAACAAAATGTCCTTGCAAACAAACGTGTTCAGTTCTGTTTTCTAAAATGCTACGCTTTTGAAAAGTACAACCATTTAAACAAAGCCAATTTTCACAATTGCAAATTGTTCTTGCGAAGAGCATTTAAATCAATTTGATTCGTATTGAGAACACAATGTATATGTTTATAAAAACATGGCAATCACAAGATATTATAGTAGCAAGAGTAACTTTATGTTTAATGTTTATGTGACGAGAATAAAGTGTGTAGAATCTTTTAATTTATCCTTACATTTTGGCAACACTTAAAATCAAAAGGAAGCAGAACTCAAAGAAGTAGCATTCAATATAAAATGTATGTTTAGTATTTGTTAAATTAGAAACAATAGATATCACCGTTTTATATAAAGATGAACAATATAAAGCTGGTATTCTGTGACAAAAGCCATATTTAGAAAATTATGAAACAACAATTTTCTAATTGTTAAGCTCGAAAAGAAGAGAATTTTTTTTCTTAAAACTTAAAATTCAATAATAGCATTGTATTCTTTTTATCAAATTTATGACTAAGTGTGCTTTTTAATTAAGTTGCTATTATAACTTAATTCCATAAATTTGTGTAAAAATAGCGAATTCTCTTTTATTAAGTAATAATTAATTAATATTACAATTGAGAAATATGTTTTTAAAATTATTCGATATTATAAAATTTCTTATGGGAAAGTTGATTTATTCATTATTAAACATGAATGTTAATTTTTAATTTGATTAAATATGCTGATTTTTAATTTTGTTAATGCTTTTATTGAATTCTAAAATTTCACTGAATGTGAATTTTACATTTTGTATTTAAGTCAATCTATTAAAAAGTTATGATCTGAATAAATTAAATATATAAATGAATCATTAGAAATTTGACAAAACCTTCAAATGAGATTCAAATACTAAATATTATTGACTAAATTTTTATAAATATTTTAAGTAAAAAATGACAACTCTATAACAGGATATGTTGAAGATAAGAGGAAATTTTATAGTAAATTAAAAAAATTTCTTTCTTAGCTTAGATAAATTGTTCTAGCTTAGGTAAAAATGTTTCCCTTTTAACTATCGAATAATAAAGAATTTCACAAAAGCTTCTGTCCCAAATTGAAACCTTATTTCATTACTATTTGAAAAGGAGTTACTCTATTATGATTTAACAAATGCTATATCTGCTTTACAATCATAGTAGAAGAAATCAAAAGTCTTGTTGCAAATTAAAGTTTCATTTTAATATTTATCAATGGCATATTATAGCAGCAGGGAGTGTAATCGAATGGTAAGAAATTGGACAAAATATCTATAGCAAATTCAAATTTCATCGTTACTATCCTATAAATCAGCTACTATATTAGGATTTTACAAATAATTTTTGTATCAACCTTGTAAAAAGATTTAAGAAGCTGAATAAGATTACTGTAACAAATTATTGCTTTATTTTAATAATATCATCCATGAATCAATGCTATTACATTTAATAGTTTAATAAAACTCTCGTACTTGCAATCAAATGGTAAGAAGCCAAATAAAAGCTTCATAACAAATTCCTATTTCATTATTCTAACAAATTCAAATTTTCATAACAATTCACTATTTCGAAATTCACTTTAATCTTTTTTGTTGAGCTGCTCAACTATAATTTTTAAGTAATTATCATAATTGATTTTTATATACAACAGCCTTACTGATTTTCAAAGTTTAAGGAAATATGTTTTACCAAGCTTGAAACAGTTTGCTATAACTTTCCAAATTTTACACACACACACAAAATTGACATTTCCTGATCTGTACGAAATTAAATAAAATAACTTTCTTTGCATTTATCATTAATATATCGCATAGTTAAATTAAAACTAATCTTAAAATTCGTAAATAGAAACAAATATTCTAAAACGATATGACATTGCAATGTGTTATTATATTTACAGTGACTGCATAAATCTCATTTTTATACATTTATCTTAACTTTATCTTAATTTACAAATAAAATTAAGTACAAATAATAAAAAGCTAAAAACAAACCACTTATTTTACCAAAACTAGTCCTAGTGAAAGATCGAATATCACGCTTTGTGGGATTTTAGAATTTTTACTCATTTGTTTTAACTATTATTGTATTCTGGAATCTAAAAAAGCAACACCTTATAATATTATTATCATAGTTATTAGGGCTAAAAACTAAAATGTTTACTTTATTAATTTATTCCTAAATAAAAGATCTAGTTAATAATATAATTTCGTTATGTAATCTTTAGCTTTCGCTTTAAGCTTAACTTTGTAGTTATTTTTAACAAAATAAAAGACTATGTATACGAAGAAAAATACTGAGTTGTTTGAATAATTAGTTTTTGATGAAATACATTAAGCGATGGGCAACCGAAACTACAAACATATATCATGTATTCAGGGATAGATTTTAAAGAAATTAACTTAATTATATTAACTGATATATATATATATATATATATATATATATATATATATATATATATATATATATATATATATATATATATATATATATATATATATATATATATATAGAGGCAAAGAAACATTTATTTTGGATGAAAAATCTATTAGTTTCAGAAAATAAAAAACACACTTTATTTACTATTAATTGAATTTGATGTTAGTGTGGTACATTATTTCATGTTGTTAAAATCACTCTGATAAACAACGTGTACTACAATGGCAGCTATATCGCTTTATTCAGCATTCCAAAGATTTTTATCCTCAGTGCATTACGTTCGGGTCTCTAATCATTAAAAAAACAAAGAGAAATGTCCGTAAAAGCGATAACGACGCTTGGCCCTTGGGGGAGGCGACAGATAACTTTTTTCCCCTACTCCGTAGTCATTGTACCCCGTACCGTTATTTTTCCCTTTTTAATCCCCGCCGTCAGAGACGATAACATTTTTTGCACGTCATCGTTATCTCAAATTATTCCGACTAAATAATTACCGCGAAAACGAAGGACTTTACAGCGGAATTATACTTTTTTTTCTCTCTTTTCAAATAAAAACTAAGGGGGAAAAACAGGGAAAAAAATCCTTAAGCTCGCTTGTGACTTGTCATCATTAATATACAACTCAGCTTTTCCGCTAAGATGAAGCGTCATTTTTTTTTCTTTATTCCTCCATTTTTTCCCTCCATTTTTCACTTTCGCTCTGCATTATTATAATTATTATTGTTATTATTGTTATTATTCATTCTCTTGTTTTCTGGGAGGAATTTCCGAGCTATTGTTGTGCATGTACCGCTCCGGTTTCAATCCGCTAATGGAATTTGAAACAGGTATAACGAAAAACGCGGACGCGCATAAATGAAAGAAAATTACTTTCAACGCTATGCCGGCTTTCATACCCGAAAACCTAATAATTATGTAAAACTGTACAACTATAAAGCCTTTTCTAAATGACAGCTGGGAAACGGATCATACAGTGCAAAAAAGGAGAAAAAATGATGCAAATTCCCACTCTCGCCGCCATTTTGTTTACTTTCCCATTATTCTTTTTTCCCTTTTTCCCCTACGTTTCCCCAGATCCTTTGTGTCAGCCGTTTTGCTTAAACACTACTTTTAATTTAATTATATTTATTATTTCTTTTTAAAATATATGAATTTCTGAATGCTAAAGTTTTTGTGCCTTTTCCATTCTTCTTAAGGAACGAGTTAGGAGGTGAGGTGGAGTAAAGTAGGGGAATCACACCTTTTTGGTGATAAGGTACAGCGAGTGTATTAAAATTTGGGAAGAAATCGTGAACGCCAAATACTGGCATTAACCTATTATCGCTGTGTTTGGGTTTCTCTGACTTATTTTTTTTACTACTTGTTTTGGAATACCGTCGGCTTTTTGAATTAATGCGGCGATGAAATTACGTGTCAGCACAAAAATTTATTTTATTTACTCGTGATTTTTTTGTATAAATGTCATGGCTTTTGAGAAGGATAAAAATTGTTTTTGAATAAAATATGCTTATTGTGTTTGGAACGCTTTGTTTAAAATTATCATGAGATAAGCTTAATTGATTCCACTGCGCTGTATTTTTTTCGAAACCAGTTGTGATTTTTAAATTCCATCATCTTATTTTTCGCCTTTTATTCATATTTACGTGACAAAAACTAAATTAAATCTCACCTTGAGTTATGCTTAGAGCACCGAATTCATTTACACATTATTATTACTGTTATTGCTGTTTTCTTAAAGCATGCATTTTAAAGGCTGCATAATATTATTTTCGAAAACTTTAATCTATCAGTTTTTTTATATTTAGCTATTATTTATTTATTGTTAAACGTATATTCCACATCATTAATATATATTTAACAAAATATTTTACTCTTAATTTGCCAGTTTACTTTGGTAGAATGCTATAATTTACATCCACCCTACTTAATGTGCATGCATTTTTAAGAGTTAATAGCATATAAGTGTTTTCTAAAATTTTTAACAACCTACATTATGAAATCTCTAACAAAAAATTTAAAATTAATGTTATTATATTAATGATAATTCTCTACATTAATGTACCTCTTAAGTAGTATTACGGAGTCTGATTCTTATATCAATGATTAATATGTGGTAAAATATTTGAATACGTTAAATTGTTATGATAATATGTTGAGATTAATATGTTTTGAAACGAGAAGAGCTTATTTAAAAGCAATAGATTGCTTGATAATTATATTATTTGAATATATTATTTTGCTTGCAATAGATTATTATATTGCAATAGGACCGTTATATATGCATAATTCTAAAACAATCTTATGCATTCTATTTTTTACTGTTGAATAATTAGTGGGTTTTCTTTCTATGTGAAAAATAGCAACATAATACAATGATCTTACAAATGTTCCTACCTTAAATTTAATAAGATTAAAATATTTGGCAGAAATGAATACTTCTTTCGGAAACAATATGTTAATTATTCCGCATAAGCATTTTGTTCTTTTAAATGCTATAACCAGCACCATTGTCTTTTTGTTTTAAAATAATATTAGAGATATTAATTCTTACCACTGATTTATGTATGATATGAGGTTTGCTCTTTGTTAAATTTGTCATCTAATTATATTAATATGGTTTGGTGAGTATATTTTGAAACTGAAATCTCATTTTGTGAAAGATAAATAGTATTCTAGAATTTAAATAATATCATTGAGAAATTACATTGATTTGCGCTGAACGCGTATTGTGCATTTTAATTTCATTAAAATTAGTTTACTGACAGAATTGTGATCAAGCGAAAATTTTGCTACCAACAAAACTTGTTGCAACAAAACACATTTTTTTACTCATCAATGGATGTTGAGTATAAAAATGTTAACTATTTCTCAACTACTGCTGTAAAATACATATCGATTACTTGTGTGGAAAAATGTTTTTAAAATATCAAAAGGCAGTATTTAAATGTGATCGGAGAGAAATCGAAAGATCCATCATAGATGTTGCTTTCTTCTTAGATTCGAATACTTAAGACTATTTTTTGACACATCAAAAGGCTATTTATTTATTATACAGTTCAGTGATCCTTTGGACGATAAAGAATATTGTTAGATATCATAAAATATCTCCAAAACATCTCCATTAAGCAACAGCCATTATTAAATAATAAAAATAATAAAATTTTACTGCCAACTTATATACACCGAATTAACAATTTGCATGAAACGTGACTGAAATTTTTTAGTAAATATTTCCTCTTCATTTTTACCTTTAATCGTATCTAAAAATCTAGTATCAATCTAAAAGATCTAAATATCTGATAATTTAATAAATCTATCATCAATAGCCAGCCACTATTACAGCTGCTATAACTAATTTATATTAAAGAATGGTTTGTAAAACTTGACAATTATTATCGTATGGAAATGAAGTGTTGTAAAATATATCAAGCAAATATGTTGCTTCACTTCAGTTGGAATACAATGATCTGCTTTTTAATAATCTCCTACCATAAATGAAAGCTTATAAATCGAATCTTCGATTCTATCCAAAATTGTTATAGTGTTAAAAGAACATTTGCTAATTAAATGTAAAGTTTTCTGTCATGCGGAATTAAAATTTTGAAATCTTTTATTTTATGCACTATCGCACACGCCAATCGCTTCAATTAAATCTATTTTAATCCACTTCCTCCATCGAAAATTTCTTAAATAAATCTTTAACTATGCCAAGAATTGTAATATCATTAATAGACCATTTGCTAATTAAGTACAGATTAATATTATACGCAGGAAAAAAATTTAAAAGAAAAGTTTGTGAATGAAGTAATCATAGCATATACAAATATCTATTTTATCCACTTCATAATAATATGCTTCAATAATCAAAAATTTAATATTTTAATCTTCGACATTGATAAAATTTACTATAAGGTTAATGGAGCGTTTGTTAATTAAATGCGGATTTGATTTACGATTAGGAGGAAAATTTTATATATATTTGAACGAAAAACTATCAATTTTATGCAAGTACTATTGCCAAACTGCAGTAGCTAATTAAGAGCTGATTTGTATCAGAATAAAACTGATAATAATTTGGACGCATTTCAGTTATCTGGACGTATTTATTTCTCAAGATAATTTTTCTGTAATTAGAGCTGTGATGATTTGGTTGAAAAGGATGTATTTCAATAACCGAAAATTTACAAAAACAAAACTTTGACGCATACAAATTTTATTAAAGTCTTGAAAGAGTTATTCCAGATTAATATCGTGGATGGCTTGAAAATAATGCAGGTTTAAACCTGATGATGCATCTCATGGATTTATCTAGTTTTGTGGTAATTTAACTACATAGATATCTGCGGTAATCTGTCTAAAGCTACGGTAATCTGCTTCCATTACTGATCATTTACAAAACCTATCTTTGACATCTACAAAATCTGTTAAAGTGGTAACGAAATATTTGTTATTAATTATAGATTGCTGTAAAGGGTGGCATAAATTATGGTAAAATTGCAACCATACTTATGCAACCCATGTCAAGTATGGTAAAATTGCAGTTTTAAACTTCAACAATAAACTGCTTTAAACTAAAGTCTATGTTTCAGTGCATATAGTTCCATTTAGATGCAACTTTTGAGATCTGCTCTAAATGTAAAACTAAGCAGGCTTCTCCTAATCACATCCTGGACTATTTGGGACTTTCCAGAGAGGATATATACTCATCCTTCTTTCTGGTCCTCGATTTCCTTAGGGTCAATGGTCTGATGGACCTTGTCTGACGAATTCAGACATTTGGAGAATAAGACACAACAACAACACCATTTGTGCTAAAGCACATACATTTGGAACTATGAGGATCCGTTTTCGTACCCGAAAACTTATAAAATGAATCTTTGACACTGTATAAAAGTTCTATTGAGTTAATAAAACATTTACCAAGTACAGATTAATGGCATACATGTGCTAAAAAAATTAAAGATAGGTAGAAAAGTTTTTTTTAATTTCGTCTGCCGTTACTTCTTAATTTTATCTATAGATTTTACTTATTAACTTTTATATGGATTCAAACTTCATCAATAAACTGCGATTTAAAGTTACAAAGCAAAGCTATCTTTAGTTGCATCTTGCTTTATTTAGATTTATAAAGGTCGACTTTATGATAATTTGTTTCAATAATAGAAATTTTTAAAATTGTCAGAAGTTGCTCTATTATTAGTAGAATATTTAGTAAGTAAGTGCGAATTAGTGTTATGACCTGGATACATGTTGAAGGAATATGGAAACATTGTACTTCTAAACTTCATCAACAAACTATGATTCGAATCTATAAGAATATCTATGTACAAAGCTTTATTTAAAGCTATGAAAAACAACCTGATAATGACCCACTTCCATTATTAAAATATAGTACGCATCTGTGAAAATATTAAAAGTTAACATCAGTAGAGCATTTTTTAATTGAATGTAAATTGCTGTATTGCTTGGGAGGAAAATTAAAAATAAAAAACACGTTCCGGATCTAAACTTCATCCATGGACAGTCACAAGGCAGTCTTTGGATGTATCTGGAACAAAGACCATATTTAATATTATTTTACGGTCTTGAAAATCTTAAAAAAAATGAAAGGTTCTATTATAAATAGAACTATATTATTTGTATTGATAAAGATAATATGTGTGAAAATTATTAATAAAATCTTAAATATTTTTTTCTTTTTTATCTAAAGCCATTTTGCGTAAAAGTCTACTTCATTTTATTTTTAAAATTGTAAATATCATTCAATCTGCTTAAAATTTAATTTACTACTGATGAAAATTTAAGATGATATAAGTATATTTATTACTTAACAAAATATGAGATTTAATTGGTGAACTATATAGTTACTTTTTGCAGAATATTTATATTTCGACTGGAACCTCTATTTTAAAGTGTGCTTCTCTAGATAATAAAAAATGTTCTTTACTAAGTAAGAATTGAACATGAGCACTAATAAGCACATTGTGTCTACTGAAATCGTCTGGATATTTTCCTAATTATATGCAATCATAATTATTGTTAATGTTAATATTATCGTTAAGATAATTACAAGGTTATTAATATTTACATAAAAATGACTTAATATTTACGAATGATTATATTATCGTTCGTAAATATTATCGTTATGATAATTATAAAGTTATTATTATTTTCATAAAAATGACTTCCTCATTAGGAATTACAAAAATGCTCGTATAAAAAAGCTGTATTGTATAAAAATATCTGGATTTGCAATTTATTCTTTTTCTTGATTAAATTTATGCACAATTTATTTTTTTGTATTTTTATATGCCTTTATTATTGTTTCAGTTCTTATGTGTGTAAGGGAAAAAATATTTCCAAATTACATAATAATGAAATTCATAAATAAAACCATTAATGATAATTAATGAAATCATCATTACAATTATCGTATTATAATTACAAGGTTATTAATATTTACATAAAAATGACTTCCTAATTAAAAATTGCGAAAATGCTCGTGTAAAAGCAGTGTTTCATAAAAAAATCTGGATTTTTTAATTTATTCTTTTCCTTGATTATAAATTTAGGAATAAATATCTTATTAGTGTTTCCTTGAATTTTATAATTGTTATGCGTGTGAAAAAATATTTCCAAATACATAATAGTTTAATTCATTAAATAAAACGTGATTAATTTAGGTTTATTTTAAATTTACATTTATCATATTCAAATTAATAAGAATTAAGAAATACTTCATTAGCTGAATTTAAATTTCCTAATCCTTCTATTTAAAAACTAAACTCCTGCATTTAATAGGCTCTTTAGTTGTGTAATATATCATCTGTGGTATTCTGCAAAAAATAAAAACTATTTAAACAATTAAATGAATACACATTTTCTAAGAGGCTCTTAACTTGAAATACCACATTTAATATATTTTTAACAAGGCAGAAGTATCACTTTGAATTAGAAACACTTTTCTCCTTTTATAGTTCAGAAAATTCCAAGCCATCGAACAAAAATAAGAAATACAACTGACACAACCAAACACCCTTGACGACACGGAGAACGAATAAAAATTCCTATCAAAACACCCGGAAATTAAATCCTAATGATTAATTAGCAGCGAGCATATTTAAGTATTTTACAAGGCGTGTAATTCTATTCACTTGTAAATTCCACTTTACGAAATTGCGAAAGGATGGGACGGCAGTAATAAATTCCTTTCCGACGGTTTTTCGCGTTTCTTTTTTCCAGCGAAAAGAAAAAAAAAAAACTCGTTCAATTAACTGACTGCGCGACGAGCCGTTAACAGAAGGAAAGGGTTAATGATATTGACCAAAACAATGAGCTCTTAAGAGGGCATTTTCTTTACAACGACCTTTTTCATTACACTCATTAACTTCATATGTGTCGGTTTTCTGTCTGAGGAGCATCCGCCATTTATTGCCACGTTTCGAATTAAATTAATGATTCTGTGCAAGCAATTGATCAGTTATTACTTCATCGTGGATTCATGATAACTTTTGAATTTGTAATTCTTTTATCACCCGTACTTACCAAAAACTTATACTAAAATCTTCCTCATAATGATTTTTTTCTTAACTTAACCACATAACTATTTCAGTAAGCCAATTAAAATGAATCTGAGTGCTTAAGTCTCATTCCGGCATCTAAGCAGTTGTCGCTCTTGCCATCAGATCGACAGTTCACTAGTTCGATTTCCTGAGGGTTTTTTTAATAGTGATTTGGAATCATATTTAAATTGTATGTTCTGATTTAATTAGTCTTCATGAACAAAAAATGGCCATAAAGTGACAGAAAATAAAACAAACTTATATATTAAAATTATCTCGCTCCTTTAAAGTAATGATTTCTATTTATTAATAACACCATTGAGGAAATTCTGACGTAATAAAAATTTCTATTAGATTTTCCATCTACGTAAACATAAAAATCAACCAGCTTAATTTCATGTTAATTTTGTCTAGTATTTTAAATTTAATTCTGTGTTATGTACAATGCAACACCTAAATTCAGTGTGGATTTATTTATACTATTGTTTGCGAACATATATTCAGCAAGTCAGGTCAAAATGGTCATTACATGATTATTATTCTGGTTTTCAGCTTAACGATTAGTAGGTTGGAATCTAACCTCAGGTGTCGATTTTTAAGTGGTTCACAATCTGCTCTAAATTGTAGTTCCTGGTTGAATTAGTCTTGTGTACGAACAAGAACAAATCGATGGACAAACAAATCAAATCAAAACTGTCATTCCATGTTTTCTTCTCTAAATTATTTAACCACTACGTAATAGATAGATTTTGATACTATGCAATGTAAAATCCTCAAGCATCTACCACGAATGATTCTCCGATAAAGCAACACTTATCACACTTTAGTTACTGAGTCGTGGTGGCCTGGTTGGATAGGGCATCTTTCTCATGATCGTAATGAGTTCGAATCTTAGCTTAATCAAAGATCCGTCGTGTTCATTAAGGCGGCAGTGGAACTTTAAAACTGGGCGTGGTCGCAATGTCCTCCAAGTGAAGGGATACCTCTGGGGATGGCAGGGCAAGTATTAGTGGTCTTCTACTTGGTCCTTGCTTCATGAAGACTCAACCAGGCTGCTTTTATCTAACTGGCAGAGCCCAATTCAGAGCTAGGTACAGGGAAGCATGCTAGTACAACAACTCCTTAGTTACCAGCATCTGGGATATAATTGACAGATTCACTATTCTCTTACTAAAGGTCTCATGTTTGATCGCAGTCGTCGTTGAATTACTGGAGATTAATGCTATGTTTCTATTTCTAACATGTACATGTGTTGGAGTATGTGCTTGAAAGCTATCTTGGTTTCTTCCTTTGTGACGTGAATAAGGTCTATCATCTATAAAACATTTCCCGGAAGTTAATGTGCAGCAATTGTTAAAATTTTCTCATATGAGCTTTGTTAAACTGTTCGTTATACAATGTCAAAAATGTGTCGCAAGTTTTGTTTGAGTAAATGTGGTTATGATAAGATCCTAAGCAAATTTTACTGTGGTTTATTATTATGACAGCATTCTTCCGAATTGTCCTGGTTTGTGTTGAACAATGATGAAATGGATGCTGCATTCTGTCTTCTGCATGCAATTTTGTTGGTATGAGTGATTGGGAGTTTTCTGGGTTACCTCCATCTTGATACGTGAATATGGCCCCAACTTAGGGAAAGTCTTACAGGAAAGCAATTTATGTAGAAGGTTTTAAAGTGCCTTACAACCGCCGTTAGACTAGCCATTAGATTTAGTCAAAAAAAATTAATTATTGGAATAGATTAACATAAATCTTAATATTATATTTCTTTAATGCTACTAAAGATGTTAGTATTTCAACAGCATGTATTCTTCCATTCCATTTATTAAAGACGAATAACCTTTTCAATTTTGTGGCCCAAAATGGCGGAGTAATTAAACATTCGTTGTGATTGTTCTTCATTCTCATTAAGCAGGCTTTTATGCGAAGGGGAGAAAGCATTAATTGACTTTTTCTTCCCTTTTTTTCCTTCTTTCAATCCTTTTGTTTAAGCACTTTTTTGAAAATTTAAGCTAAGTAACATGTTTATCGGATGACACGGGTGAAACAAAAGACGACACTTAGTTTGTAGTGTTAGATTCTTAATCGCGGCATTTGTGGAGGAAATGGAAAAAAAAAAGAAAAAGGAGAAAAAAGGGGAATTTCTCTCCTTAAAGTACCTCTTAAAATAAAGGCACAAACGTAAAATCATTTTCCTATTTTTCATGCAAGTTTTAATAGAATGTAATGAAATTAAAATGCGTTATGAGTGTTGGCTTGTTTTTCGCTTTGATGCGTTATTGGGATTTTTATGCTCTTTCATTTTTCTAGAAAGGTATTGTTTTTAGAATTTTGATGGAAAATGTTTGAATTCTATCGAGATATTTTTTTTAATTAAAAGCTTAAATTAATATTCAACAGAAACAAAAATAATTATTTCTTTCATTGAAGTACAGTTGCAAAAAGTTGCATTTTTCAATTTGGAAAATTGTATTTAGTGTTCAAAATTTAAAGCTTGGACTGTTTTTAATTTTTCTTAAAATATAAAGCTTTTCTTAACGAAATATTTTTAAATATAAAGCTTATTGAATTTGCTTTTCTCACTGTTTAAAATTAATGTTGCCATGTTTCTTATTTAAGTATACATTATACACACGCATATATATATATATATATATATATATATATATATATATATATATATATATATATATATATATATATATATATATATATATATATATATATATATATATATAGTACATGTATTTATAAATACATATAATTATAATACAGATGTATCGAGTAGAGCATTTTATTTCATGTTTATCTTTATTCTGTTAATTTATTATATAATTTAAATGTCGTACAAGTTTATTCATGCGATATTATATATATATATATATATATATATATATATATATATATATATATATATATATATATAGAGATATATATAGTAGAAAAGTTTAAAAAGACATTTATATTGCATAGAATTTTAGAATTTATTTCCAAATGAATTTTTTTAACATAACATATATTATCAAGCTTATCTTGAATATAATTTAACAGATCATTTTTATATTATTTTATTGCCTACATTTTTCCTCATAGTTTTAATGTTTATTTTTTAAATTCTAAATTTATCCATGGTACTTTAGCTTGTATGAATAAATCCTTAATCATTAAGATTGTAGTTGTTGTCTTAATAGTTATCAATATCAAAATTTTAATATAGTTTTGTAATAATTTTATTTGTATAAAATAATCATTTAACATATCGCTTTTTATAATCACATTAAAATATACTATTTGTCAATTTACATTATTTTCCATAATGAATTCTACAGTATAAACTATTATCTTTGTATATGGTTATCAATTTCATGCTCATGCCATGAAAATTTTCAATTATGTAATTAGCACTGCATATAAATGATATATCATTAGGTATAACTCTGCAATAAATGTACTTTTTTTCAATTTGCTTCAGAACTTAAATTATTTTGAAATTTCATATACATTCTTTTTTATTTATTTCAACACAGTTTCTTTCAAAGGCAATAACCTTAACTAGTAATATGATGCTATGACCGCTGATAATTGAAACTGGAAAACAAGGCTTGATATCTCTACATTATCTGAAAAGTGTAATTTCTTTACACTTATTATTATTTTCTTGTTTTTTATTGCGGTTGTACTCTAGATGCGAAATACCTTTGCAGCAAATAAAAACGATCTCTTTTCGGTGAAAAGCCCGCCAAAGGGGTTGGGGGAGAAATCGCAAGGATAGTTGGCGTAAATATTTAAGCAGGGTGGTACTTCTCCCCATCCAAATAAAAAAAAAGTGGTAGTGGTGGAAATGTACAGAAAAAAAAAATGGGATTTTCTGTTGAGCTCCAGGAATTCCAGGGAATTTTTGGATTAAAGTCTCCCGGAATTGTCTGGGAAAATGAGGCAAACACAGTAATAAAAGAGGCGATTATTTAGTCTCTTCGTTTTGTTTTATTTTTACTATTATTTTTCCCACCTTTCTTCCGCCTCATTCCTGCTGATAACATCAAGCATTTTCTTTCGAAAATGCCTGGTATGCGCTCTAGCCTTGTTCTGTGGTGAGATAGAATCAACTGCTCTTCTTCTCTTGCTGTCCGCTAAAATTTCGTTTTATTTAAACCCGTTTGAACTTGTGGAGTTTTAGAAAAGGAATTTATATGTAATGGGTAGAATATATTGATACTGTTTTATGTAAATTTGAACAACTGTATATAACTATTATTGAATACATTAAAAAAAAAGTGGACTATAATAGTTTATTAGGAATGTTATTTTTTTAATTGTGGAGTGAAATACATTATTCGGATTTTTTTCCTTTTTTTTACCTAAATTTATAGGCTATGAAAATATTAAAAAAAATTTCAGATATGAAAAGTGTTTTTTAAAAAAAATTTATGAACTTTGATTGTTTTGTTATTACAGATATATGTGATTAGTATAAAATGATATCACTTATAATATATCTTAAAGATACATTTTATTAATTATTTTATGTGTTTAATTTGAAGTAGGTTGTGGAAAAATTGAACGCTTATTAAATATATGTTATTGTAAGTAACTGAAATTAAAATTAAAACTCTGCACACATACACACTTGCGTAGCTGCACTCATAAATATTTAAACCAAAAATATATCTAAAATAAAATAAATATATCTAATGAATACAAATATTGGATATCTAATGTGATGCATTTATAGATATAAAGAAAATGAACTGATTGTGCAATATTTTACAATTATTTACTGTTCTGTACTACATTTATTTATTATTCAAGGACCATTACATATGCATGAAAAGTCAAGAATATTTTTCTTTTAGTTAATTCATCCTAATTTTTACTATGGTTATTCGTGTGTAGAAAAATTATATTTTTTTAATTTTACTTTTCTTATTTTTAACGTTTAAGAGCATTGGAATTTATATACATGTATAGATTACTTTACCTGTAACTTTCATGAATATATATAAAATGTCTTTTTTCTTTGTCCTCTGTTATTCTGAACAGAAGCGAAGCTGGCTACTAAATGCTTAGCGCTTTTACCTCCAAGCCTCCAATTCAACATGTAATATGTTCGATTCCTACCGCAGGCTTGGATATTTGTTTAAATATAAAATCCACTATAAACTTTAGGTGCCTGTTGAATTATTCTTCTTGTTTAAAAGTAACCACTGATCATTGATCGAAGAATTAAATTAAATTAAATTTCTGTAGGTAAAAAGAATGTATATATATATGTGTGTGTGTGTATAAGTATGTGCACGCGCGTGTACACGTTATAATATGCTTCAAATCAATTTCAGCAGCCGATAAAGCACTTCATAAATAATATCATTAACAGTAAATCTGTATTTCTTATAAGAAGTTCTTTAAAAAAATATTCCAAACTTACAATGTTTGTTCTAAATGTTATTAATTATTCAAGTGCGCAATTGTTTTTAATATTCACTTTGAAACAAATCCGTTGCTATTACTTCTTTAAAGGAATGAATATTCAAATAGTAGGAGGAGGCCGGAAAGAGGGAGGCGTGAAGTCGTAAAAAAATAAAAAAAAAGAAATAACAAAACATTATATCTTCTTCTAGTAGGAGGCATTAAGCGTAAAGAAAGAAAGAGTTAAAAATTCCGTAAAAATGAGCGCCGTGATTTATTCGCCGTCGCCCTAATTAGCCTCCATTAAGTGTGCGGCCCATTTGAGGAGTGATTAAAAGGCCGCAGAGGGGAATTAAAAGCGCCGAGAAGCATGTTTACACCATCGCCCTCAAAAACCCCACCCGATTCATTAAGTACTTTTAATTAGAGCGTTAATGAGCGATTCCCCGCTATCTTCCCTCCCGCCTTTTTACGCTTTCTTTTTTACCCCTTTTTTATCATCTCTTTTCCCTTTCGAAGGCGGTTGAAAACATTTCTTTCTTTTTTTTTCTTCCCCCTTTTTCACTGCTTTTGTGCTGTTTCATTGTTTTTGGTGGTGTTTTAAAGAGAACTTAATGAGTTCGGTTTAGAACACTCCACTGACTTCGCTTAAGGATATTAATTACTTTTAATTATCGAATGTGACACCTGTTGAAATGGAGACCGCCATCTCTAAAACTTGCCCTTTTGTCTTGGCGCGAGTGTTTTATATTTATTAGTAATGAATACATTATCTAATTGCAATGGATTAACATTGTTTTGTAAGACATATCGATTGTTAATTAGTAAATAAAGCAATATTAATTCAATTTCATAATGAACTAAATTAAATTTCTGAACGGAAGGAATATTAATTAAAGATTTACATTAAATACATTTATAAGTAAAGTTTAATAATTTACATGCCACTTTCGCGGTATAAAAGTCACGAAGTCAATTCTAATTCATCCTAACAAAATCGTATTAAAAAACTTAACCTAATGTTTGTCCTCTTTTAATCTATTGTTAATTTTAGTGAAGGAAATATTAATTTCATCATTTACCCTGCTACAATAGTGTCGAGAACTACCTTTAAATAAAAAGGTTTTACTGATAGTTAGCAATTACTAATTGTGTAGCTCTAGAATAATGTAAATGTAATATGCTTATAGAAAAGTTATTGAAAAATTCATACTGCTATACTTTTGCTTAGATTTTTTTTCATTTTGTTCATATCAGTTTGCATCAGATTAAATTATATATTTTGGTTTAAAATTAGAACCTTTTTATGTACATCACTGCCGTTTAAAAATCTTTTAAGAATATGAAACTTACCTCCTTCACACACACACACACATTTTATAATTATGATGACGTATATAACCTTATAATATTAAGTCATATGTAAATCAGAAGCAAATAAGATTATTAAGTATCAGCTATATTTAAAAGTGATACAATTTTGTAAAAATAGTATAAGAAAACGAAAAAAAAAATACTCAAGTTTTTATAATTGATATTGTTCTTATCTCAAATAAATTTTTTTTCTCAAAAATTCATTATTTTGAAAATAAAATAATTATTTTCAAAATTACGATTTTTTTTATTTGAAGATGTGTAATTTACTATTTGTAGTATTTAGCATCAAAAAGTCATTCGGGTCATAAAATAAGTATAAATTACACTCTATTTTAGAGTGGAATCCAATCTATAAACAGAATACATTTTTGATGGGAATAATATAAAATGATAACGTAGAAAACCAAATTTCAGAACTCATTTTGATTTTTTAAATTAAAATTTGCAGAACATACATATCGATGAAAATTGTTTTGGGAACTATATATATGCTAAACTCAACACCTTTTTAATTTCCTATTATACAGTCCACCCCAAAGTAAATGCCTTGAGTCCATGTTTGGCGAAATGTATCGCTCCAATTAGGGCTTCTTGCTCGTGAGCACTCTTGTTCGTAATGCCTGCCATAGATTTGCGAAAGCTCCCTCTCACAGGGATTTTTTTTCTTCCTCTGTAGGCTCTTTTTATCCTAACTCCTTCCATCCACCTCTCTTTTTTCCCCTTTCTCTTCTTTCCCCATCCCAGGGCGTGAAGACATAAAGCTTGCGTCTCGTGTAATCCCATTGGTCAACAGGGCTTTCGGGCAATAAAGACGCGAACAAGTTCCGGCCGCCAATCTGATGGGCAAGATTAAGTAATCCGGGCGCCCACCGAGCCGGCACGAGCTCTCTCTTAAGAGGATTGGGGCGGAGACTTCCACTATACTACTCTCTTCATCCACCCCCTTCTAACCTGACCCCACCGCCGCCCGCCGGTGGCAAATGCGGCGCGTAATGGCAGCTCTCTCCTCTTCCTCATCCCTCCTCTCGATGCTCCCCAAGCACTGGCGCTGCTCTGTGAGAAAGCGTTTCAGGTGATGTGGAGAAGGGGGTGGAGGAGAATTCGGTTGCTGTGGCTTGCTCTTCCCCGTCGTTATTTGCGATCGCCAAGCACAGCTTTAGAATGCTCTTTAAATTGGCGATGATCGATTCGCAGAAAGGAGACTCTGCTGGTCAAAACTGTTGCCCACCCCTCTTCGCAGAAAGATGCCTCGTCGTGTGGGCTGCTTGTTCCTCTGCAAGTGTTGACGAGTTATAATTTATGTAATTGATTACGACTTCATAATAGCAGCCTAATGCCTGTAGGATCCCATTTCTTTTTCTCCGTGCATCCTGTTATCGATTTCTGGTGTCGAGGCTGTTTCCGGTATCAGTTTTCAACGTCTGAAAAGAACTTTCTAATTTCGATTAGCTGACTCTAATCTGTTTCGTGGATCGACTTTATTTTCTGAAGTCTTAGCGATTTCTTTTATACTTCCTACCTCTTGCTTTACTTCTTCAATTTTGAATCATTTTCTTATCACACTAAAAACGCAGTCAATGCATAATGTTTCTGCTTACAAGCTGTTGAACATACGCCATAAGGCAAAAACAGTGCCACTGTTTCTCAATTGTAACATTCTGTCATTTTTAATAAAAAATGGATGTAATAATCATCTACTGCCTACCTATTGTTATAACTATTTTTGTTATCAAGACTAATATATATTAGCTCATATTGTCGAATCGGTATAGTGTATGATTTTACTTCCTCAACATTTAACAGTTTTTCTTACGCTGCTAATATTGTTAAATCGGTATAGTATGTATGGTTTTATTTCCTCAACATTTAACAGTTTTTTTACACTGCTAATATTGTTGAATCGGTAGAGTGGTATGGTTTTACTTCCTCAACATTTAACAGTTTTCCTTACACTAACCGATATCTGTACATCAAATTTCTTTTTACGGATAGATTAATATAAGTTACAAGGTAAAAACAACTCTACAGTTTCTCTAATGACACATATTCACATTTTCAACTTAAGTATTACGAGGAAATTATAAGCATTTTTCTATAGATATTTTTGACTCTAGTCTACTTCCGGTATTAAATTTTAACAAGAAAGATGCAAATCTAGAAATAAAACTATTTTCAGCCTTCGCGCGACTGATTAATTCTATTTTAATCTGTTTGATTTTAATCCCTGAGCATTTTTCTATTTCCTAATCCATTGTTTTACTTCCTCAACTTTTAACAAGCTTTTTCATACGGGTCTAATCAGTGCATTTTATTTTTGCTTGTAGATACGTTAACATATACCATGAGTTAAAAACATTCGTATAGTTTCTCTAAAATGTAGTATTCTTTCGCTTTTTCTCTGGAAGTCATATGGTAAGAACTATAATTATGTCACTGTAGCTGTTTTCGATGTAGAGTCGATTTCCTATTACCTTCCAACAAAAGCCACATTTGAGAGATATCTTTAACTCTTCAATTTACCAACCTTATCTACTTTAGTAAAATTAGAAGTACTTTTCTCCCAGAAGAATTAACGATCTTTTTTTCACTTCCTGATTGATCATGTAACTTCCTCAACTTTTAACCAATTTTTCTCACACCTACGCAATCAGTGCAAAATATTTCTGCTTATTGTTTGATCAACGTGTGGCATAGAAAATAAGGTTACAAACAATCACATAGTTTTTGTATCTTCGAATTCTTTCAATGTTAGAATTATAACCATACTGCTATAACTATTTTTAATGTCAAGGCTATATTTTCTGTGTTAACTTTGAACAGAATTACATCAAAAAATATCACGCTTTTAACCTTCGATTGGATAACATAACATATCTCTACATTTCAAATTGGATTCCGAACCGTCACATCAGAACCGAGAGTCGAACTCACTAACCAATGAAACAACAAACCACACATACACGGCGCACTAGTATTCAGCTACCAGCTTGTCTCAAGTTAGTGTTATAAAAAGAATAGACTACTGTACAGTACTTTTTTAGTATTTTATGTATGTAAAATATTCAATTCATATAATAAAAATACAAGGCTTATATGTAAATGTCCTGATTGCGTTCACGCTGTAAATAGCCACAATGTTCTATAATTATGTAATGTCTATGAAATATTACAGGTGATTTTATAATTAAACGATAATATCATTTATATTTATTAAAATTATCAAATTATATTTCATATGAATATAATTTCATATGATATTCAGAAGCTTTTTTAACCATTTGAATTAAGATTCTTGACAATTGCTTAGTTTAAGATATTGAAAATTTGAATTGTTTTATGATATAAAAAAGTATTTTAAGCTTTTTGATTAAAGATTCTTAATATTTGTTTATTTTATGAATATAAAAATTTGAATTAATGCAAAGACAAGGATTGGAATTTTTTGAAAGTTAAATCTTTCCGTAATATGCTGAATTCCATAACATGTCTCTTCCATAATGTTATATGCGTTATAAGAAATGCTTGATGCTTAAAAGTTTTATTCCTTGTGATATGTAGATTTGGACTTTTCCATTAAAGTGAAAATCTAGCATCCAGTAAAATGTGGAATATGGAAAAAACAATTCTCATTTCTGTTCTCTAAGAAATAATTTTCTATGAATCCATTGTTTGAGCTGTACATGCTTGTCGAATTGCTAATAGAATTGTTAGAATGGGGAGATAAGGGATAAAAGAGTCAAATATGCGATAATATTCGTCTGCATTTTCCTATTCCTCTCGAAAGAAAAGAAGGTTTAGAAGAGGAAAAAGTGAGCAACCCCTTTCACACATCTTTGATTCGAAGGAAGGTGATGCACCTCTTTTTTCACGAGCGAGAAGGGGGAATACATCAGGGCAACCCTGTAACTAACCACCCTAGTCTATCCAATGCCAGATACTGGGCTCAATGTGGCGTGATAGCGCCAGCAAATCCCTTTCGCGGGAGGGAAAAAAAGAGAGACAGAGGGAAAAAATAAAGGAAAGGTAAAAGGGAAGGGGAAAAAAATAGAATGAAGTAGTGGGAAGGGAAAAAAATCTCCAGGCGTGATTCGAGTTTTCTCTATGCTCTTTTCTTTGTGCGTGGTCGCGAGAGAACGATAAACCCCTCAACTCCGCACGTCCAGGTCACGTGAAAGAGACCACTGGTGCACGGGGCGGGGGGTGGGATTCTGCAAGGGGGCCATTACCCTGCCTCATTATCATCTGATGGATGCTGTCGTCTTCGGCTCCCTCTTCAGAGAAATCGATAACCACTGGGATACAAGATCCTACCTAGGCACGAGATTTCTTTTTTTTTTATATCTTTTTTTTCTTCTTTCCGAAGGGGTCGGGCAAAAAAAGAAGGAGGATCTTAAAGTGTTAGGTCTCTTTTGTAGTTCGTTTCTCTCCTTATCAACGAAAGTTTTTTTTTATATTTTTTTTATTATCTTTCCTTTGCTTTAATTTGCAAGTGGCATTTTCTTGTTCCATTCTTCACCCCATTTCTCATTTTTTTTCCCTCGTTACTTTCTTTTATTACCTTCCACCCGGAATTGATAGTTTCGAAGACGTACCGCGTAGTGATATGGTTGAGATTTGCAATGGAGATACTATGACTGTATTTTTATTTTCATTTAGGTAATAGAAACAGGAATAATTTAGTTAAATGAAATTCGTAACATTAAAAGTTGTTAAACTTCCATAAAAAATCCATTGTGCATAAATCGATAAATTTTATTTAAAAATATGAATGCATTTCGTAGTAAGTAGCTTTTTTATTCATTGTACTGTAATGCAATGCTTTTTAAATTATTTTAATCAGAAAACGAGATATATTTATGAATAGTATAAGTTGTAAATAAAAAGTGCTTAATGTAAGCATGAATTTTTAAATATTATGTGATAAATTACTGTATTCTTTTTGTATCTTTATATACTATTGACAAAGAAGATTCCAAATTTACTATTCGATTGAAGTGCTACTGTAGACCGTGGTAAAACAGTATGTTTATAAAAAATTTAAATTTTTGAAAAGGAAATTTTAATAGTTACTTCTTATTATTGTGACGAATACTGAATGTTAATTGTTGCATTTTAACCTTGGTCTATTCATATTTCGAAATATGAACTTAGAAGTTGTTTCAGTTTTTTTTGTGGTAAATAGAATTGAAATACTGTTTGGTAATATTTTCCTTTCTGAATTGAATAATACATGATTATTTTGTCAAAACTAGTGCCCTTGTTTGCTCTGATTGACCATTACACACGTCATAGATATTAACTCTTAACTATATTAACAAACTTACATTAATAAAAAATACCAACACTATTCAACATCAGTGATATTTATTGTAATTTTTCAGATTATTAATTTTTTGAATTTCTTACACACGCATTTACACATGCGTTGGTATTAAGATGATATAATTGATAAATTTAAAAAATGTTTGCATTCAAACGAAAGAGATTAATATCTTGAGTTACCTCATTGAACGATAATATAGCTTGAAGTACGGTTTTCCATGTAAGATTATGGAACATTATACTTATATTAGATAGTAATTAGTTTTTGCTAATTTTTCATGCTTGAATATTCTCATTGCGAATATATGAAAATAAACCAATTAATTAATTCATTGAGTTTGTGATTTTGTTCAGTTTCATCAGTATGATACTGAGCTTATAACTATTGAAATTGCCTAAAATAGCGTAAATAGTTGTTTAAATGGAAACTGTGGTGTGTAACATGTATCATCGAGTAATTTGAGAATATTTCCCTTGAAATGATTGCTTCTAAAGTAATTGTTCATAGATTATAAGTACTCATGAAATAATGTTTGACAAATTAATTTTATCAGGCAATTTTGTTAGCATCCTTGTATATTATAGAATCTAAAATATTACTGATCAAAAAGAAAATATTGGAAAAGAATAGATAATTTTTATTATCGTATCTTAGTAGAAGGACTTCAATCCTTAGAATAGTAGGTCCCAGGCTAGCACCCAGGATGGTGAACAATAAGAAATAAGTATTGCATTTCTGCAATCGCTTTAGAATGTAGGTTCTCCACTAAACTGTGTCCAAAAAATTAAAAGAATTGGTAAAACATTATTATCCTTTCACTAGTTACCATTTCTTGATCATATGTAATGAGCAATGAACTGCGATTGATTGTTAAAAAAGAAAAGGATTAAAAAAGAATTGATTATACAAGTTACCATTTAGATCTTTTACATAATGAGTTATGACTTGCAAATAATCCTTAGAATAGTAGGTCCCAGGATAAGTAAAATATAAAGGAAATATTTTTTGTACAAAGAATACAATAGTGTACCAACTATGCTCACATGAGACATTACAATGGATACATCTGAGCTCGTCAATTTTTTTTTCATCGATAAATGGATGTCGAGAAAAGAAGCCAAAAAGGGGAGAATTTGGCGCACTCGAGAACTCTCAAACGGCATCCGCACACAAAGTAGACGTAAGCCTCTTGAGCATGAGTAGTTCTTTTTCCACGTTTGGGACCAGAGAGGAGAGGGAAAAACTTATTCCAGGCGTTTGTGGATATGGGACCCCTCCCCCAGGAGACACGACTGAGCAAGAAAAGCTGGAAGGAGGAAGAGATGAAAAGATGCGTGTAGGTATTGGGTAGATAAAAAAGAAGAACTAAGAAAGAGAAGTGAATGTTTGTCTCCATCTATTTCTCGTTCAGGGCCCTCTTGCCTTCGATCCGTCCACCCGACCTATTTGCTTAAAAACCTACGCCACTGGAAAAAGGCACTGCGCCAGAAATTGAATTACAACGACTACTTTCTTCTTTGTAGGACCCCCCTGATGAAGAAAGTCCTCTTTTTTTCTTCTCCTCATTGCCTCTTCTGCATCAGTTTTATTCCATTTCTTTTCCATATTCTTATCTTTTCCTCGCATCGCTGCCTAGAAGCGAATTTACCTAACTTTGCGCACCTTTTGTTCGGCTGAAGTGCTACTTTTGGCATTTTTGTCGCCAACTTACTACTTTGCTGTTTTCTGTATTCTTTCATATTTAGGTATTCGATCTATCATGCTTTATAGCTATTACACTGAAAGTTAAGATGTACCTAATTTTGATCCCATTTTGTATGACTCAATAGTCACTTTTCAAATTTTTCTCGTTACCTCATATTAATATTGTTCTGTTTGATTTCATATTTATCTATTCAATATGAAACCATATACTCACTGTTATCTAATACATCCACAGTATAACATCATCACATTCAATACATACGGACTACTACATCAATACAACACCCTCGCTATATTGTTTCTATAGTTTCATATTTGTTTATTCCATTTATATTGCTATTTAAATATCACTTCAATCTTTCTGCTTTACAATTTTTACGTTAGTATTATTTTTATTTCATGTAAATTTTTAATTTTAGTAATTAAATCCATTAGTGATTTCACTTTATTTGATAATTGATTTGTTGAAGTTGGAACTTATCAAATTTTATGCACCTTTAGTTCAGCTGAAGAGCTATTTCTGATATTTTTATCGCCTATTTAGTATACTGTTATTGTTCAATATGGTTTCCTATATTGATTTATGTAATCTATATTGCCGATTGTGGATTGATTTTTCACTTTTATGTTAGTAATTTATGATTATCATTATTTCGTCTGACTTTTCAATATAAGCAATCAGACTCATTAATTTGATCTAATTTATTACAATTACTTCCCATAAGCAATTCCATTAGCAACAAGTTTTCCATCTCAACTAGAAGGAATAAAGCTAAGAATAATGATTTCGAATTTCATGTTATAGATTTCATTGCGTGTTATTACGCTCTAAAATTGGTTAATATTTTAAAAATAAAATTAATTTTGTTATAGATTTCTGTAATAAATCCATTAAATAATGAGTATTTTAATAAAGAAGGAAAATTCTTTCCTCACTTTCGTTAACGAAGTAAATTTTTCTTATTTTCATGTTGAAAAAAAGCTTTTCTTTTTTTCTTAACTTTTTAGTTAATGAATCAATTTATTGGCTGGATATTTCTTCAAAGCATTTTTTAATTTTTCATCTAAATATTCATGGATAATACATTGTAAAATAACTACTTTTTAATTCATTTTTTTTGTAAAATATAATGAAACTCTAGTATAATTATATTACCGTAATGAATGTGAAAGCTTAAATTTTGAAATACATTTTCCTTTTAATAACCATTAGTATAGATTCCTCAGCTTTATTTTTGTAGCCTTAGTTTGGTGTATGTGCAGGAAATGCAAAATTTTACATAATTAATTCGTTAAAGCTTGATGTGAAAAAAAAAAAACTTTTCTACCACTAAATTGTGAATTTGGCACCTGAATCATTCAAAAATTTGGTTTTAACTGCTAACCGGGACGTTGACAAAACGAAATTAGTTTATTAAAAATATTAAAGAGTGTTGTGATAGCCTTTTGGGGGAAGGATCATTCTCACGTTTAGAAGGTTATTGGCACAATACCTGTACCAGTTATAGATTATAATTTTGAAGGAACCAATGGACAGAATATCATTGTATCTTATGTCTCTCCTCTGATGTAAGGTCTAATGTCTTCTAGAGGCGACAGTGCTAGCTCAAATATTGATCTCGTCATTTCATTGTTAGCTTCAAGATTACAAGGCAGTTAACTGTTTTTAGATATTTTGATTATTAGAAATAAATAGTTCATAAAAAATTAATTAAGCAAAAATATTGAAATAATGATTAGGAAAATATAATCACTGTAAACTGTCTCAAGGCTATAAAAGGAAACAAATATTTTTCAGACTAATATGCTTACATACAGTTTCAAATATGTTTATTTAGTTTATTAATGAATACATCAAATAAAACACTTTAACTTCCACTTCAAAGCTTCACTGATGAAGGTCCTTATAAATGACACGAAATTAAGTTTATATAAATATTTATATATATAATCCAAACTATAACAATCTTGTCATTGGTAATCTCCTTTATTTACAAACGTAATAACATATCTTTAGCTGTGTAATTTTTTTTCTTTGGGTTTTACGATGCCTCGTAGACATAGATTTGCGCAAACTTTAAAGAAAGATGATTCTTTTTTTGCAATATTACATCACTGCAAACCATGCTACAGAAAACTCTGGAGAGAGAAAAAAGTCTTCTTAAGCTGTTTTTAGGTCTTCAAATATTTGCTGAAATCTTAGGATAAGACAAAAAAAATTTCTTTTCCAACAGAAGAACGATTGAGCCAGGATCCAATATTTACTCGATGCAAGACTAATTTCACGTGAAGAGGTAAGAAAATCTTTGTCATATTTTAGCGTTTCCATCATTTTCTGGAACGAAGGTTTTTATCAATATCAGAAATTTTTCAAAAAATTGTTTATTCTATTTAAACCGGTACAAACATTTTGCAAGCTGAAAAGATTAAAAAAGATGGCGAAAAACTAAAAAGTATTTTTTTTGTTAGGATATAAAATTAAGCCCATTGAATAATGTTGACTTGGCGTCAATAAATGCATTTTTTTCCTCTGAAAGAAAAAAAAATCATGTCATGTTGAGGGAAAGAAATTTCATGTGTGCTGAGAAAAAAAGAGTTATTTAGTTAAGAAGGAACATCCAATATCTTCTCCAAATAATGAAGTAAATGAAGAAAAATAATCATAAACCATTATGAAGTTAAACTGTGTACACTCGCGAAAATAATAATATTTGAGCATGTATTTCTACCAAACATTACTTTTTGAATAGAATGATGTTGTACAATTATTTTGTAAAAGCTAATTTGTTATTAGAAAGAAGTTTCAATAAAATATAATATTTACATAATACATTTATATAAATAGTTTCCTTTATTTGTATGTCCTCCGAATATTGATTCGGGTTGAGTATTGAAAACAGTTGCTTTGAATGGATTGAATGGATACATAGGGTCTTTTGTTGATTAAAAAAAACTGTTTCATGTCGACAATTTTGTGGAATTGCAACGTTTTTTCTAATTTATACCGTAACATACGCTAATTTTATCACAACGTAGGGAAGAGGCTTACGGCTTGTTGTAAAAGGTTTTTTAATTTCACCATTTAAATTAACTTCCAAGAAGAATTTTCTTAGATAATGAGTACAAGTGCAAAATTCATTCCCGTTGTTCAATTATAGATGCAATTGAATCTGAGATTTTTTGCTCTTACGAGAACTGTCCTGCCATTAGGTCTTAGTGCGTTGATTTAAATTCACAGTAAAATTGTATGTCACGATGTATAGCGTTCTGGAACTTTGCTCGTTAAAAAAAACAGGCGCGGAAAATTCTCTCGTTTTTAAAATTGTAATCTATGTTTAATCGTGGTGATAAATGAGAAAAATAAACAAGGCAGGGATTCTGCGTTCTGTCCACATATCCATCATGTAATTTTTATAAGAAATGAATTCTTCCCATAATTGGAAAAATACTGCTTGCGTATGCAATGGAAATGGAAAAATACTGCTAGAAAATGCATTCTCGAAGGTAATCTTCGAGAATGCATTTTCGGTTTTCTGAATAGGCCACTGATCGGTAATGTATTACCACGCGAGCAGAAACAGCAAAATGGAAAAGTTAAGACAAAACATCCACTTAATAGTTAGTTTAAGTCGGCAAGGGCGATTTAAATTTTTAAAAATTTCATTAATTAATAAAATTGTAAGAATTGCAATATTTGTAAACAATTTCTTTTGAATCTTAAGACTATTGCCTTGCTTACGCCAACATTAAAATATTTTTTTAATTTAATATTGCTGAAATAATAAAAAGCAAACTGGTGTAAAATATAACTCAAAAAGTTCGTTGAATTTCTTAAATTTTGGTTTCATTGCTCTAAGGTCTTATTTTATAACTCATAAAAGAGTTTTTAATAAACTAAATAAATACCTTTGAAAAATGGTAAATTTAATTTTTTTCTGAAAGTTAGCACAGAATATCCATTGGAATAAACGATCTGCGATTGCTGATTTTCCTAGCCCTCTAGTTATAGATAAATATGTAATATTTTAATGTTTATATTATATAATTTTTATGGCTCTTTTAAATATTTTGTAAGCATGTTTCAATTGTATGTTATAATGATGATGAAGATTCTTAATATGCTCTCTCTAATAGCAATAACATCTATTTGTTTTAATTTAACTCTTCAGTTGGTATTTTGCTTCTTTATGTAAATTAGATTTTGTTTGCTTAATTTCAATGATCATTTATTATAATTTTTGACGATATGTGATTGAAACTTTTTATAGAAATGTTACAAACATTCAGTAACAATATATATGGGCGAAACTATTTACACATATTCTTTAACTGATATCTCAGAGGGTCTAAAATTTAGCCTTATGGCTATTCTAATATATTTATTATATTAACAACTTAATTTTAATATTCACTAAATGCTAAGTATATTGATAATCAAATGCTTAGTGAATAGGCATTTGAAAATAGATATTCTAGTAATAAGATTGGTTGACAATCTTAGATGTTATTAGTTATGTTATAGGTAGATTGATGGATAACAGTTATTAAAGTTTCATGGTTTTTTTATAATATTATAATGACAATAAAGTTTATCTATACAAATATTTTATAAACTTAGAACATTGTGTTATTTTAAATGAATACATAATCTTGACTGAAAGCCAATATGTTGAAGTATAATTTTTATGCATATTGTAATTTACAAGTAACTATTTTTAAAATGCTTAAAAAATATTTTTCTGAAAAAATAAATAATATGTTTGCTAGTATCTATTCAGCATTTCTCGGGAAAAAACTTAAATTTCTTTTATTTATTTATTATCTCGATTTTCCAAATCTTGCATTTTTATCTAAAACTTCTCTGTATTTTTGTATATTTTTTAAAGAACATTAAGATGATTTTTTGTATTTTGAATTCTATCTTTTATGAAAAATATTTTATATTCAAATTATGAAGACATTTATTTGGTGAAAAAAGGACATTTTTGTTGTAAGTAGTTACGTAGAAATCCATCTCTATCGCTTCGTTTCAGTCTATTGCTATAAAACTTTGAAGTCTTATTTCATATGCATATTAATGCGTTCTATTTTCATTTCAGCTAAAATTTGGTGAAAAATATTTTGCAAGCTTTACAATATATTTAATATGATTAGCAACCTTAAAATCCAATTATATTCGTCACCATTCAAAGCGGAATTTCAAGGAAAAAAATTTCATTACATTTACTCTTAATAAATTCAGTTGAAAGAATATCTGAAGTTAATTACTTTTTAGATTATGTATTCCAATATGAAAAAGCATCTAAGTAAATCTAAAATTTTTCAACATTCATGAATTAAGAATATGAAATTTTACAATATTCTTAAATATTGACTATAAAATTATACTATATTAATTCTTGAAATGTATTATACACTGATTTTTTGCATTAGTAGTAAAGTGATTATAATATTAAATGTGAAGTTTTAAAGGCTGTAATAACTGTAATTCACGTAATATCATGTAAATTCTTTTCATTACATTATTTCAATTACGTGTTTTGTTTTACATTCAGTAAAATGACTACATTTCTATGTGTGTTTTCTGTTCTATTATTATTGATTGTTACAAATACTATTGATGAACTATTGTTCATTCATACAGCACATTCATGCAACATTCAAGTTCATTCGTGCAAAAGAACAAATAAGTTTTATTTGTATGAGTTACAATATAATTGCAGTGCTTATTATAATGATTCAGATTTTGTACCCATATATTATTAAAGTATCTTACATAAAACCAAGTATATTTCTTGATAAGAAACTATCAATTTGACTTTATGTTATGCAGTGAAAACAACAAAAATAAAATTTTTAATTTAAAATGTTGGATACAGTCAAATAAATCTTGTATCTGATAACTTTGTTTTCCTTATATATAATATTATTATTCTTATTATAGTATTTTTCTAAAATATTTTCTGTGTCTTTGATTTGTATTTGAGCTTTTGTATGATTTTTAATTTTTTTGATATCTTGATTATTTTCTCAAAATTGAATCGTAATACTTAATTTAAATTGAATTGTATGTCTACTGGTTTCATAATTTAATTCTTTTTGAATTCGATATCACATAGATATACCTTAACACATGAAAAATTTTAAAAACCATTTTAATATTCACCCTATTATTATTGCTTTCTGGGAGAACATTTTTATAGTGAGTTATATTCATGTGACACAAGGGAAGAATACACACGCGCATATGTTTAACCAGAAATCTTGTATCAGTTTCTTGGCAAATTTCTCCATGACCATTTGTTATAGATGTGATCAGCAAGTTACAGTTATATATTTAGATTCGAGATAATTATTTTTAAGCAATTAGGGATTTTATGTATAACTGCCAGCAACAGATGCGGAATTTTTAATAAAATATTTCCTGAAATTTTTATTCCGACCCCCTCACCTTCTAAAACAGTACCTTATGCATGCCCTGGTCTCCCTAATTTATAATAGAGCTGATGGCGTTTATTTCCTATTACTCATGAATATTCGTGTGCCGAAGGCAGTTTGCAAACTCCAAATTGATTAACATTGATTGGCTGGCACTATCCCTTTAATATATATACTAAACATATCTGTCCTAATCGAGACTGACTGTCGCCAATTTATCGTCAATCTGCCGCCTATTGAAGAGACTGCTGAGGCAACCCTAACCCTTTCCTTCAGGAAGAGGGAGATGAAGTCAACATTTAATCAGGGGTGGAGGGGATGATCGAGGGAGCACCTGCAGGATTCGAAAGGGTGGAAGAAATGAGGGGGTTAAGGGGGTGGCTCGCCTGATTCGTTACATTCGCCGTCTGCTCGTATAAAGTGATTGGGGAATTGGGGCGACCTCAAATGAAGCTCTCTGTGTCCCTGGATCTGGAAAGGGAGATGCAAATCTGAAGCTTCAGAATGGGGATTTTTCTTTCTTTCTGCCCACCCCTTTTTTATTTTCCCTAAGAAAAGGGATTTTGCGTTAGTTACTGTTCTGGAAACATGCTCGAGAAGTTAGATTTTTCTTTAAATCAGGTTATACGCGTGTATCGAGATTACTTCGGTAAGGGGAACAAGAGTTAAGAACTTATTCTGCTGAATATTTATTTTCTAGTAACGTTTTTATATTCTGAATGCTTCTTTGTTGCTGGAATAATATTTGAAAATTTAATAGTATCATACAATAAGGAAAATTATTTAACTTAAATGTTAATAGCAGTCCATACAAAAATAAAATATGTGAAAATGAGCTAAAAAAATATTTAAAAAATTATGGATTTATTTCTAAATTAAGTACATATAATCTCTTGTGAATTTTATTTCAGAATTTTTTTAAAAAAAATGACACCTATAAAAATGTAGGTAAATTCTCTTATGAATTATCTTTTGCATTAAGAATGGGAAAATGTATTTTTAATTATGATTATGTCAATTTCCATCATCCAATTTTAGCATCAAGTAAATTTTATATATGAATATTTTTAATTGGGTGTCTAATTGTAATTTGTTATTTTTCTCATTTCTTTACGTAATAGTATCTCGTCATAAACGTGTCTACATTTTAAAAATTTTGTATTTTAGAGAAATTAAAATGTTGAACAATCATGAGTGTTTCTAAATTATTAATTTTTATTTAATCTGTTATTTATTCATTATAAAATGAATACATCATAATCTATATTGATTAACTAACTACTAAATGCATTCAAAAATTTTAAGCTTTTCTGAAAATATTCTAAATTAAATTAAAGTATTCTAAAATGTATCAAATTGTCAACAAAACATAGATTTTTGATTTGAATGATACAACTTATATGCTTATAATGATATATATACTCTACGTACTCCGTAAAGTCTTTAATATTAATTTCCAAAATATTTGCAATTTGAATGGAGAAATCTTACTAATATAACTGAGTTTGAAAATCATCAGTTTATTAATGTTGCAATGAATACAGAAATAAAATATAAAAAATACAGAAATAGAAAAAATATTTATTAATCATCTTATCTTATCCGCTTTAAGTTATTGCGAATATTTCGAAGACATCATTCAAAGTTTTCACGTTTTTTTTTTCACCCCAAATATTTTTTTTCTGTTAATAAAATTATACCCTGTTTATTAATTCCTAAATGATTTACCTAATTTTTAAAAATATTGAAATTTAATGGTCTTTAATTTCTTCATATATCTAAACTACAAGAAGATTAAAAGCACTTAAAAAACTTGTCCCCATAAAAACACTTTTAATCTCACTTCCTTTTTTCAATTAAATAAAGCTGCTACGAGAGAAATCTCCCGTACTTACCAAAGGAAGCCCTAGAGTGGTCCTTTTATATCCATGAAAACCCTAGAGAGAAGTGAACTACCCTAGGCCTCTTCTCTCAGCACAAGGGTCCTCGTGCGTTTTATGATCAAGAGCGCCTCGCTTCCTATTGTACTAGAATAGAAAGAAAGGAGCAACTTCGGGTCGCAGAGAAGATAGATTAGTCCGCCTCTACCTAAGTTAAATAATATTGGAAAGAATGTGGCATGTTGTCGATTTGTAGAGCTTTTTCAGAAGCAACCAAGCGTGTTTTCGAAGGTTAAATTAATATCAACCTTTGAATTACGTCTACACTGGTCGCAGGGTTGAATTTTATTTATTTTTAGTGCTGTATTTTTTATGATTTTATACGAGGATTTGGATTTATTTAATATTGAAAAATAAATTTGACACTGAAGTTTTTTAAAGTTTGGTGAGATTAATGTTGGAAAAATAATTATCTACACATGAAATAAATTGCAGTATTTTTATTCCACATTTTTAAGTGCTATATTTTTCTTGGTATTTTTTTACAATTTCGTGTAAAGATTTAAATTTTTAGTTTATTGGAAAATATATTCCAGCATCAAAATTGTTTATTGGGTTTCGAATTTGGTTCTGGCTCTATTTTTTTCATGCGAAGGTATTCCTATTAACTTTGGTCTTAAAAATAGGTGAATTTCAATTCATTACAAGCATCCTGACCCATGTGACACGAGTTAAACCCATAATTCTTTACCTGAAAACCAGACCACTAACCTTGTCAGCTGCAATCTCAGACTGAATATGTTTAAACTTATAAGAAACAATGTGTAAAAAACAACTGTCTACACTTGAATATAAATGATGTACTTTTTAATGTATTGTTTTACACTTTTTTGCGTAAGGATTTAAATTAGTGTATTACTTTCAAACTAAAGATGCATAAAACTATGAGACAAATGTGGGAAAAACAAATGTTCTTTCATAAATTTAGGTTACTAGATAAAAAAAAATAAAATAAAAGTATTATTATATACTTTAATACATGTTTGATTTTTAAAATGTGTCAAAATTGTTAAAATGTAAAATATCAGAAGAAATAGAATTTTTTTAACCAAAAAAAAAAAAAAAAAAAAAAAATTCAAATTTTCAAATTAACTTGTAAAAAGGAAATAGAAATACGAAACATAAATATTTTTATTGATTGTACGTATATATATTATAATAAACCAGAATGAATAAATATCACGGTATAGCAAAAATCTATCAAAATTAACCGAATAATTGATTGAATACATAACAATGAATGATTTATTAATTAATTTCATCTAAAATTTCCCAAAAGTTACTTTTCATCAAAAAACGTAACATTGTACAACCTAAAATTAAAAGTATTAGATTAAAAAAATATTTTGCTAACACATTATACAAAGCATAATCAATCGTAATGAATTAGGAGAAAATGAAATTGAAATCTTTCGTTATAATTCACAATAACCTATTGTATGAGCTAGAGTTAATTCCAGATTGAGTGGAGAAACATTTGATACATAATAATTAATCTGTAAAAAAAGAGTATATTTTTAAATATATTTAATGTCTATATCATAATATACATTAATGATAAATACAATGAAGTAGTTTATATAGATATGAACTTGTATAAATAAAAAGTTAGGTTCGTATTTAATAACGTGATATAGATACCAATAAAGATTATAAAAACGTAAAATTTTTTTTATTTTACTTACAATTATATTGATAAAAGTAAATACTGGGAAAGGTTATGCTATTATAATATAGTAATTTTTTTACTAATAAAATTTTAAAAAAACACTTTTTCTTATGTTATTTATGGTTTTAACACTATGATAAAAAATTTTAGAACTATTATGAAAGTAAATTTCTTCTTAGATTTCAATCATTTCAAACTAGATTAAATATAACTTTATATTTTTTTACAAATGAAATTTTCTCTTTGACAATAAGGATTATTGGAAAACGTATTTTAAAATTATTTTAATATCGAATTTCTCTCTTTTATATGAAATTAATTTAATGTTTTTCCAAAGCGTATAGAATAAAAAAAACTAATAGAATCCAGTTAAAGGAAACCCAAATCAGAACTCTTTCAAATCTGTTATCTTACCCGAAAATAGTTATTTGTAATAATATTTATAAATAAAAAATTTTTTAGAAATGAGTTGAAATAAAATATTATTATATTAAATTCGTTATTAAAATCAGTAAATATCACTTTTGATTTCATTTAAAAATACCACACTTTTAACAACTTTAATTAAATATTTCCAAAAATATAACAAAATAGATAAGTTTTACATCAATAAGGTAATTATACTTTAAATACAAGTTGGTGTTTATTAAAACTTTATTCATTATACTCTATTACATTTGTATCTTCCTTTAATTAAAAATGTTGATATAATATTATTTTTTCTTAGCAATATATGAAATTCGTCAAATATTTTGATATTTTAAAGAAAGTCTTTGATGTGCTGAAAACATAATATATTTTTTCTCTCAAAGTTTTATTTAAAACTATTTTAAACCGTTTTATAAGACTAGCAAACTTTTGTAAGCAAATTAGTATTTTTTATTGAAATGTTTTTAAAGTCTTTTAAAAAACTATATATATATATATATATATATATATATATATATATATATATATATATATATATATATATATATATATATATATATATATATATATATATATATATATATATATATATATATATATATATATATATATATATATATATATATATAATTATAATTTATAATAATAGTGACTAATTTTTATAGTGAAATAGCATTTAATGTTATATAGAAATTTATAGTTACTAATTTCTCTCAAGTAATTATTACTTTTCATGAAACTACACTAAAATTTACATCTTAATTCAAGTTCCATTTATGTAACTCATTGTGCTGTATGATCATTTGTAGCATTTAAGATGTTTGTATTCAAATTACCTTGAATATAAAATATTTTGGAAGAATAAAATATTCAAATTGAGATGCGTGTCTGTGGTTTACATAGAATACTTTTATGCTTAAGTTATTCACCATGAGGATATTGTACATAAAAAACTGAATTATTTTGATGTTTCATTTAATCTATTATAAGGAAATATCTTAAAAGAAGATAAAATGGAGATTGTATCAGGACAAATATAATTCTCCAACAACAATATCGTCCTTATTTAACAATTAATCATGGTAAGTAATTGGAACATTTTATGGTTTCTTTAATGCCACACAATATCCTTGAATCAAGACGGAAGTGTAAAACTTTCCCTAGAAATCTTTTCTGTTTTGTTTCCCTGCATCAAGTGTCTGTTTTGGACATAATACAATTTTAAAATCATCAGTCAATGTAAAAATTATTATTTAGAGAAAAAAAATCAGTTGTCTCCTATCAAAATCTTGAGGTACTTAAAACACATTTTAACAACATTTCTGCATTGACTTGTGTTAGGAGAAAATTCTTAGAAATCGATCGAATCTTGTTATTGTTAAAGGAGATGTTGATAGATATATTTCTAATCCGGGATAAATACTTAAGAGTGTGTCTCTCGTAATTTCCATCCTATTGGTAAATGTAATAAATTTCTAAAATGAAGTCCTTATCATCCAGTATATTTGTTGCCCTACGATAAATGTTTTGCTCATGACATTGTTTGACGGAAGGGTTATGAAGCTATGAGATTGTTTGATGGAAAGTTTTTGAGGCTACGAGACTGTTTGACGAAAGGTTTTTGAGTTTTTTACACATAAGATTGTTTGACCCTTTAAAAGGAAATTTGAACCATTGAAAATCTTTACACATGCGGTAAGTGTCGATCTTCGAGCAGTTAAACTGAAAGAGCGAATACTTACCATGCAATTTTAAATCATATATAAAACCAGTATGAATTGAATTTTTTTAAAAGAAATAGAAAATTGTTTACGCAATTCTAGTGTTTTAATATCATAAGCAGTTGCAAAAACTGCTGTTTCATTCATTGTCTCACCAGCTAAAATATCATGAAACAATTTTGAGTAATTGATTCATAAATTAATTAAATGCATTATTTGAATTGCAGTAATAAAAAATTAGCTTATACATATTCTATACAGCGGAAATAAAAGGATCTACAAAGAGAAAATGCCATAACGCGTATCTTTCTATTTGACAACAAGGCATTAGAATTTAATCGTTTTAGATTACTTTAAGCTGTCCAGTTCATTGTGAACTGACCCCTGCAAATCTGTAAATAAGCATTATCCATGTCTCAGTAAGCGAAACGCATGGCGTACACAAGGCGGATTTCTCTTTCAATCCACCCCCACCCCCTAATGTTCATAGGAGTTGAAAGTGAAGTCGATTTTCAGCTGGCCAGTTTCCCCTGAATGGCGCCCAGGTAAAACGCCCCCATCATCTCCCAAAAGAAGGGGGGAGGGAAAGGAACTAAAGTTGGATTGTGGGTGGAAATCATTAGGGCTGAACTGGACAATACCCTCCCACGTGACTCTTCAAAGTTTCTCCGTCTGCAATCGCGTGCTGGCCGATGATGCTCGAAATAGGGCCGTGACCTAGCGTTTATGTACTGCATTCAAGCGCGAAATCTCTCTTAGGAATTATTGTTATCTTTTTTATGTGACGTGCCCTTGTTAAATTCGAAACTTCAGCTCGTTAATTTTACGCTCACAATTCCCGGATGATTATATTGATTCGAGCTGGTATAAGAAATAATATATTGTTGTCATTATTTACATTCACCAGACTGATGCATTATGCCTCTTTGTCCTACGTATGAAGTTTTCCAATAACATAATATTTATATAATGTGGTTTATATTATTGTTAGTTTTTGCCTATTGACCACGAAGTCTTTTATTCTTTCATAGTTCTGATTATGAAAATTCATTTCGGTCCAGAATGATTATTTCAAATTCTTAAATTAAGAGATTTTAAAAGATTTTAGTTTATTATCCATAACATTGATAAAGTATCGAAAACATGAATTGGATCATTTGCATATACTGTATTATATATCAAAACTAGAAAAAATGGCGTTGTATTTCTTTGCAATGGTCACCATCATTATCTAGCGAATTCTTATTACTCAATGCTTATTAAAAATGGTGATCTAAAACTGAAATAATACAAAACTTTATATCTCTTAGGTTATCATAGTTTGGTAAATTCTTATTCATGAGAATGAATATTAAAATGATGATTAGAGTTACGGTTATTATAGATTCGGTTTGAATTTTCCTATCTTGTAAATTCTTATTATTAAATGTTCACTAAAAGGATAATAATGAGGACAAACTATTTTACGGCGTTAAATGAACGTAATCAAAACTCTTCAAAAAATTCAATAACATTAATAATAGGAATTGAAATATTATGTGTCTTAATTATATATAAAAAAGGATCAAAAGTGAGTTTTACTTAAATGGTTTGTGCTGTGACCATCAATTCAGTTGGTAGTTTATGATTTCGATCCTTAATACATTGTGAGAATGCTTTTACTGATTCGGAATCCACTTTATACAATATTTTTCAATTCAATCAATCTTGCTGTGCAAAATGTGATCGTAAATTATTAAACTAACCAAACTAAACTTATGCATCATGTCAAAGAAAAGATATTAAGTACAGTATATAATTTCAATTTTCTTTGTCTTCTTCTGACACAATCATAATTTTGTATAATAATTATTAGTTTTTCACAAATAGAGTAAGAAAACTAGTTTAAAAGTTTTAGTTCAAGAGTTCATGGGTTTGATTCCTATCTGAATTGTGGATTGGGATATTTATTTTGAAGTAGATCAGAATCCATTTAAAACTTTTAGCCCCTGTCGAATTAGTCCTCGTGTGCAAAAGTGACCATAATATGACTAACAAACAAATCAAGCAGTAGATCGAAATTTAATTTTTTTATTTTATATATAACCCCTCATGCTTCGGGCAGAAGGATTCTTCTCTGCCTTCTTGTTCGATATTTCGTTAACCACTCTCGCTGCCCATCGATCTCACCAGTGGAAACGGTTTCCGCAAAAGCAGATTCAAGCGAAAATCGGACAATAGGCACGCTGCTGCCTTTCCTTACAACATTTCCGATATTTCTCCTACTGCATTTCGCTTGCTTCCCCTTTCATGGGGGTGCGGCCGGGTGGGAGGGAGCGGAGCTTTGCCCCTTTTCACTGGCAACGGTGCGTTCATCGTTTTAAATGTTTCCTATCTGTGGAAAAGGGTGGAAGGAGCTCAAATTTCTAAGAGATGGAGTCCTCCCAATTTGCTTAATATAATATTAGTGGGGTTCGCTCTCCTGCGTGTTGTTGCCGCTTTTACTTTTGATCTTATGGCCTGACATGCCATCTGGTCCTGGCGCAGAAAGCAACGTAGCATCTCAGCTCCTGATAACTCATTGGAAAAGGAATTCATTCTGTGTTTCGACTTCTCACGCTAGCATCTTTTTAGTACAAATTGTTGCAAATATTGATGAATTCTGAATTGGCATTTTGCAAATCATATCACTTTAGAAAATCCTATTGTATCTGATATACAACCGTGCCGTAATGAATTTTTTCAATAATGTAAATTAGGAATTTAGTGCAATATATAGTGTACAAAATTCCTTATATTGCTGTGCTTATTGATAGTGATTATCTTCCATTTGAACTTGCATATTACGTCTGAAATACAGTTTTAAGTAAACACTGTAATAGATGTTGTTTTATGGAACTTATCTAAATTTATTATTGTTGTTTCAGAGATGCAGATTGATTTGCAGTTTTTAAAAAATAATATAACAAATTTTAACTCTGGAACATATTTAAGACTGCAATTTTTCAATACTTAAAATTTTCATATTAAGCTCGGTATACAATCTTCAATAAGCAGTATAATTTTGCACATTTAGATAAGGATAAAAAAGAGATTAAACACCAAAAATTTTATCATTCTCTCCTGACTGTAAATCACAAATGTCTTAATATCTTTCAATGATCCATGTTACTCAGAGTTGTATAGTGAGTTTAATTTGTGCAGTTTTAAGATAGATAAAATCCTTAGAGCTATATATAATGTACTTTTAAAATTTTAATCATGTATTATTACTTTACAATTGCCTTTTGGCTGTGTATGTAATGTTAAATAAGCCAAATGAAAATTTGTATATTTTGATAGGGATAAAAAATAAAATAAACATCAGAGATTGCATTATTCTTCCTCACTAAAATCAAAAATGCCTTAAGATTTCAATAAATAGTATGTCATGTTTACAGTCTGTATTTGTTACTGCATTTGTATTAGAGATAACGTAATAGTGTCTTAGAATCACTCTTTAATTTCTGAATTTTTCAGTGATAAAATATTCTTTCGATATGAAATTTTATTTGTATCGATGATTTTAACATGCAAAGAAATTTTCTCTTGATTGTTGGTACTAAAATATTTCAATATTGAGCAATATTTATATATAATTAATAAATAAAATTTTCTTAATTCAGAGATTTATTTTTCAGAACATAGTATAAGAAAATACATAAGACTATTTTTTAAACTGTATAGGCAGAAAAATAGGAATAGAATTTTTTTTTGACATAAGTTTAAGATTTTGATTCTTATTCTTGAATAATTAACATTTGATTATCTCTTTCAACTTTCACTACAAAAAATTAATTAAGTACTTAATTTAGATATATAATAAGTTAATATACAACTTTAACATATTTGAATCGTATAAGAAATGCCTTTTCTTTATATGTTTAAAAAGTTTATTGTTTTTCTGTTTTATAAAAAAAATTATTTATAAATTAAACTCAATGTGAAAATTTTTATTACGTAGAGGGAAAAGTCACATAAGAAAGTAACATAAAGTTTGAAAATCGGATTAAAATAGTTTCAAGAATATTTATTAAATCAATTTTAATTTTCAGTATCAATTGAATTTGAAAGGAACAGTTACAAACCAAAATGTTCGAATTCATAAATTTTACTCAGTTGAATTAATTTCTTTTATATTCTGTTACTTGTGACAAGAAAAATAATTGACAATATATAACTAACATATTTTCTGTATGTTGAGAAATAATTCATTGCATTTAAAATAGTCTATAATTTTACTTAATCTGCATCGCATTATTTATTAGAACTACTTGATAAGAAAATGAGGCAAGTGGTTAAAAGAAATTTCGATTTAATTTTTACCATCAAGAAACTCTTTTCTTTTATTGTCACTCATTATCTGTATCAATGTTTCATCTATAACCTACCAATATATTTCTGAACTAGATATAATTGGATTATCAGTTTCATTATGCGGGTTCTCTTTTCCCTCTTCTTAATTCCGTTCCATTAATTACCTTAAATTGAATTAGTCTACTTAGATGTGGTTGGAAATCTCCTCACTCAAATTAATTTTTACTCTCCAAGACGCCATGTATCTTTCGATTACACAGGGAAGTTGTCAGACTGATTATTCTTCGAGCTGCCTCACCTATGGTTAATTAATTTATCCACTGAAAAGACACAAGTGGGAGCCTTTGCTCGCGAAAAATCCTCCCCCATCTCGTTCTTACAACCTAATCGCTGCTTCACCCCATTCCCCATCGGACGTCAGAAGCGATCCCATCAAACACACTTCATAATATCGTGGAAAACTTCAAAAACCTCTCACTGGGGGCGCCACTCACTCCAAAAGTGCCTTTCGTGTTAACTCATTAATTAACTTCTCTTAAATGACGCGTGAAAGATGTAATACAAGGTGGAATCGATAAACTATCGACCCGAGAGAGGTCCTCCATTTAGGCTAAGATGTTGAAGCAAAAATGGAGAGTTCTGTCCTTCATTAAGAGCCACCACCTCGCTAGAAGAGGATGAAGCGCTTTTTGAAAGCTTTTAATTAACAAAACTGATTTGTTTTACCTCTTTTAACTAGCCCCTCTATCGCCGCAACTCCTCCCCCTCCTATTGTTTGGATGGGAAAATAAAAGACAAAAAAAATTTGTTAGTAAATTTATTGGTATATGTATATAACATAATGAACATCCCTAAACTTGGATAACGATGAATTATGTGTTGGCTGAAATTTTCTTTCTTATATAGAGTTTGTACTACATAACAACAGTATTTAATATTTAACCAAAAAAAGCTGTATTTATTTTAGTACAAAATATTTGAGATTTTTATTTTTATTTTTTCGTTAAGTAATTTAAGTGAGTTATGCATACACATTTAGCAGAAATCATATAATGTTTATGCTATTTAACATAGATTACTATATTATTCCTTAGTAATTTAATAACTAAGATTTTATATTATTGTTTTTTAAAATAAAGATAATTTTAAAATACGTAAAAGTAATCAAATTTGATGCATCGTCATTCCAGAATCATAAAAGTTCGTTATACATGTCAGGCAACTTTAAAAAATATGCAAATTTATCAAATAAATACCTATGAATTAACGATTTCTTAACAACAGCTAGTAAGTTAGATAATGCAAGGAAATGGTTAGCAGTTTATATATTAATACAATCAAATATAAAATGGATGATTGGATCAACTCAAAACAAAAGATTTCTTTCAAAGAATGATCCTTGAATATTCTTTGTAACATTGTTTTTTCCTTTGTAAAAATCAAATTCATAAACCAATTTTTAAATAAATTTTCTTTAGATCCTCCTTGAAATGCAGCCTTCGTCGCCAATCTCCCGGCTAACATGCGTGTTTAATACATCTGCCATGCAGGGAAGGCGTCAAAATGTAGTACCATACAAAATATAAGTCAGACTGCAAAAGGCTTCTCATACCCGTACATTTCGCATTCTTGATCCTTCAGTATAATATCAAACCAAAGTAATATTCTTCTGGCGACACTGTTTAATTCCAGATGCCTGGTATTTTGAAAGTTTGGTATTTGTTTACTCAGCACACCCATCACCATCCAGCGAATAAGAAATAGAAAGGATATATCAAATTTTCTCCCACCCCCGCACCCTTTTTCATCTAACCGCTTCTTCTTTATCTTGCTCTTCTGTATGCATAGGAAGATGGAAAATGTGACCATAGCAAACGCTATTGTTTTTGAGTGCAGATAAAGCTGTTGAATTCTATCTTTCGTATACTCACCATTTTATATCGCCGCCATGTTTGGTTTCATTTCTTTTACAAAATTTTATAGCTTTTAGGTCACGAAAATTCTTTATCTATACTCTATTTATGACAATTATTTAGTTATTTCCTTCACAAAAATTATTCTCATTGAAAATAATCATCTCTTTAAATAGAATTATGATCTTATTTATTAGAATTTCTGCCAACAATGCATTTATGATTACGAGGAATATTTCAAAATAAAATAAAATTGCTGTTTACAGTTCAAAATTTGACCTTAATCAAGATTGAATCTCAGAAATTGCATGTAAATGGAAATTACTCTCTATATAATTTCGTTTACAAGACTTGATTTAATAAGTTTACTCTTCTAAGGTGGATTTTCTTAGTATAATTATTTTTACATCTACTTAATTTTCTCTCATATATCTTTTATAGTAAAAAACTACACAAGATGGTAATAATTTTAAAATTATGATCTCATTTAAATTCTTCCAAGAACACACTGCTTACATTTCGGAAAGTTATAAAATGAAACCAAACTGCATCGTATATAATTCAAAGCTAAAATCTGAATAAAGATCTAATTTTGAAAGGTACACATCAATCGTATAATACTATCTTATAGTTTCGCTCTGATAAATCTATTTCCTGATAAGTAATTGTTCCATATCTTTGAACTTGCTTTCCTTAAGGTGTTTTTTATTACAATTAAATAATTTTTTTTCATGAGCCTTTCAAAGAAAATACCATTGCTATTAAAATAGAAATGTATAAAAATAGTTTTTTAGTAAAAGGATCTGACAAAAAATAAAAGAAGATACTGAAATAGTTTTAAAACTTACGACGAAATTAATTGGTGTATTAACGATAATTTATTCATCTTCGTAAATCCAGTCCACAAAATCCAAATCTTTTATTCATCTTCGTAAATCCAGTCCATGATATCCAAATATTTTAAGTGCTTAAAGTGTGTTTTTCCACTTTTCGACTTTAAATTTTCCATTCCTTATCAGTTTCTTTTTTCCTTTTTGAAAAAAAATCAAAATCTTCTTGAGGTTATGTATATGAAAGTTAATTTGTTATGATATGTTGAAAGGAATAAAAGTAGCTGTATTTGTTATTTTCTGACACCGAATCTCTCTAGGGAGTTGAAAACGCATTTTTCCATCTGTCAATCATAAGTTCTTGTAGTCAAATCCCTAATTTTATTTTTCTAAACCATAAATTTCTTCCTTAGACTGTTTATATGTATGTATATATTGCAATTCTTTTTGTTATATTCATAAATATTTTGGAAGTTCAAAACGTATTTTATAAATTTCATCCATAAATATGTCCAACTCAATCTCTGATTGTGCTCGAAAAGAAGAAAACCAAACAATCTAACAGTAAATATTAAAATATTTCTTAATAATAAAAAAGTGCACGTTTTGTTTATGTATTTGCAACTTTGAATGTGTACTAATATACATAAAAGACGCTTTTGTTTATAAAAATAAATCTTCCCCAAAATAAATTGCCAACATATCTTTTATTTGACTTGTGTTCATTAAGGTTTCGGCCACTTCTTTATCTACCAATTACTGTTTTAAAGCGCAGTGTCGATGCACGAATATGCGTGATTTCTGGAAGTGTGTGCGAAGTGTAGCTTCTCCAGTTACGAGATTGCAGCTCTGTTAATGTTCCCGGATCACGACACGGGAACGGTCATTTTGGAAACAAGTTATAATTTAAACGCAATGTCACATTCGTCGCGTGAGAAAATAAGCAGAGTTTTAACAAGTAAAGCGCGTGTCAGGAAAAATCCCACTGCTTTATTCTCCAGATTTATTGTTGGTGTTGAGTGTGAGTGTTAATTTATGTCGTACATTTCATTTCGGTTGAATCGAATGTGGAAGGAATGTAAATGAAATAGTACTCTACGGGTTTGGAATTCCCTGTTAACCGTTTGGAACTGTCACATTTCTTTAGACTTTTATGAAGTCAGTTTGCTTTCCTTTTTCTCCACTTATTTCTGGTTTAAATAAATGTTTCATTACCAAAATCTGCTGTGTTACTTTATTAATTAATTATATTTTTATAGTTCTTGCTACGATGATTGTTAAATGCGTGACTAGAATTTTATTCTTGAGTTTGCCAAGGACTCCAGTTTTGGTTGACTTTTACAGGTCCTGGTAGACTTTTGTATGTTCTGTTTCCTAAAAAGAGTCATAAGTTGTTAAATTAAATGTAGAATTTATTATTTAATTCTGGTTCAAAATAGGGCATTTGACCATCAGAAATACTTTTAAATATATTTTGAATTTTTTTCAATATTTAATAATATATATCTAATGTGATATGTGTATAAAATTAGCAAGTTTAAAACTTCTTTCAATTTATTTTTAAGTGATATTTTTGTGCTTTTTGACAAAATTCTTTTATTTTATTAAGTTATCTCATATTTTGCAAATCATTCGAGATTTTAACCTATAACTTGAGAATGTGCTTATAAGTTTTATGTATCGTAAAATTTCAGGAAAATTTTAATTTTTATAAGATATTTTTGCAAAATTTTACTTAGATAATTTGATAGTTTCTGATGCAGTTTGAATAGCTCCATGTAATTATTTTTATAAATATTTTAACAAAAGTAAGTGTTTTTAAATAATCAAATTATTGAGAACTTATTTTCTTACTTTAGTTTAAAAATAAGATCAGCAATTTTTGGAATTTTTTTATTTGTAATACACAATATTATTATTTTATAAAAACTGTAGGTACATATTTATGTGTATATATATATATATATATATATATATATATATATATATATATATATATATATATATATATATATATATATATAAGAGAGGGGAAACTGATATATATATATATATATATATATATATATATATATATATATATATATATAAGAGAGAGGAAACTTATAAATATATAAAAAGCCACACAGTTAATTAATTACTACTTTCAAAGGTCTTAATAATTCAACGTCTAAAGTTTTTACATAAAGTTATATATAAATCAATCAATATTATGATGTATGGAATTAATATAAAATGTTTTCTCTTTTAATAATAATATTAATGCTACATGAAATTTTATTCTGAAGTGTCTTTTATTCCGCTTAATTAATTGACAATCAAACAGCTATTTTTTTCTAAAATTGTGTCTCGATACCTTTGCAGAAAAATTAACAGTGATATTATTAAAAAATATATTTACATTTTGTAAATGAGAAAAGAAGGAAATTATTGAAGGTTCACTCCAAAACACCTGCTCACCTAACAAAAATTAATAGGCCGTGGTAGCCTATTGGTTAAATTATCGGCTTTCAGTCCAAAAGAGCTGGGTTCGATTCCCAATGCCGCCAAAGACCTACCGAGTACATGCGATGTATGTGCTTGTTAAATTTGTGTTACTAAAAGTCTTGTGGATGGTTGTTGAACAGTTATCATGAGTATAATGATCTGGAGAAAATTTCCTCCACCTCCAGATTAAAGTCAAAAATGAGGGAGGGGATCCTCTGGTAGTGCCATCTATCGGAGAAGTTTTAGAGAAAAATTGTGCTTTCACCGTCCTGGTGCTCTTATCAAACGAAAGATGCACCCTTCTTACTTATTTTCGTAGCCATTGACTAACGAGCTTGGCTTGTTCAAGTTTCATAAGTACAAACAACATATTTAAAAGATTGAATATCTTACTTTAATAGAACCATATTTACCACTAAATCAATATGTGTCTAGTTGCATTAAAATCACAACTGCGTAGTACAAACATTAACTTCCGAAAATCTATATATAATGAATATCCACTAAGCGTTATTGATTTCTAAGAATTTCTATTAGATTGTGGGTTACAAATTTACATGTCTAAGGAATAAAATTTGGAAAACTCCCAAGTACCATCTTAGATGTGTATTCAGAAAGTAGAAAATATTTTCAACTTCAACTGAGATCAGAAACGCTCTTCCATTCTGATTGATTTATCCTCAACAATCGTTTTTTTTTTTTTTTTTTTGCATAAGAGGGTTGATTAAACTGAGACCTACAGCTGAAATAGTTTCCGCACTATTCCGTAACATATAAACTGTTGAGATGGGTATTGAACCTACATACTATTAAAATGAAGACCAAAGTGCTAACCATTAGACTGCCATCTCAGTTCTAATCTCAGCCGATTTAAACCCAAATTGTTTTAAATTACATTGTTCTAAAAACTGCTTGTACAAAGAATCGTATGAAAGAATCAAGCCTTTATCCAAAAAAAAAGCAATAACCGATTGTAAAATAAATGTTTTAAATCTAATAAAACAATTAAAATAATTATTTTAACAGCCTTATGACATTTATTCCCTAATTTGATTAAAAATTTCTCAATATCTAACTGTAAAGTATCCTTCCTTACAATCCAAAAACACTTCCAGCAAGGTGAGACGTTTAAAGTAGAGGTTCGGGAATCCAAAATGGCGCCGGGTTATTTGCGTTGCGATTTAGTATCCCGTGGGGGTGAAGTATCGTTGACATTCGATCAGAAAGGAAAATAGAGTTGTCGAATCGATCCGCCAGAGGGGGGAGGGCTGGAATAAAAAATGCTTTCTACATCTGCAGCTCCCATAAAACGCAGCTACTGCTTTTGCCTTGCTATAGGAAGAAGAAAAATATCTCTCGCTTGCTACTTTTTGTCTTCCCATATGGCGCTTTGGTATTTTCATGGGATAGTTTAAATCCTATTCGAAAATGGTATGTGTTAACGGTAAAAGAACTGCTTTCATAAATTAAAATGGATATATTTACTACCGTGTTTTAAATAGGAATGTTTTGGTTTATTATATATATTAAGTTGAATACAAAAATTGTAATCTATTAAATATAAGTTGTAATCAGCTGTTTTAATGTACATAGAACTTTAATTAATCGTAGTTTGTACATTAACATATTAATATAGATTTTCGGGACTTTTATATACGATTTAAATATCTATAGCTGCTTGGTGTACAATGTTAAGAAGACCTAAAACATTAACATTTCATTCGAGCTTCAAACAATGATGATTATGAAATAAATGCTTGTTAAACTAGAATTCTTCTTTCAAAAGAATGCTTGTTAGACAAAAAAGAAACGTTTATTTATCTAACGCTATAAAAATCAGAATTCCAGTGTTTTATGAATTGAATTCTAATTTCATTACCTTTAAATGGCTTAGAATCAGTAATTTTGGTTGGTTTTGTGACTACCAATTATAAATCCTCCTATATCAAGTAATATAATCAACTAATTAAAACATTCAGGAAGTGATAAAAATTTTGCAAAGAAGAAAATTTGAGAAACGCTGAGATTAATCAAAAGAAGAAAATTTGAGAAACGCTGAGATTAATCAAGTAATCCAAGTTCTTATTCTTTTAACTAAAATTTCAATTTTATGTGAATAAAATAGAATTAAATTGAGTTGATTTTTCTTTGCCTGAAACATATTCGCCGTAATTTTCCCATGATTTTAAAACTTATAAACACTAAAAAATCTGAAAATGAAGTTTTTCATTAAATTAATTGAAATTTAATTATTTTTGTTGACTAAAAAACATATAATCAGTAATTTTATCCTAGTTTTGGGTTCAGCTAATTACATCAGTAATTTTATCCTAGTTATGGATTCACCAAAATATATGTAATTTTATCATAGTTTTGACTTCACTTAAAAAGATCAGCAATTTTATCCTAGTTTTTGGTTAACCTAAATATATCAACTGATGTGCATTAACACAATTGACTGAGCATTGAAACTTTCAGGAAGCGATAAAGATTTTAGAAAGAAGTTGAGTTCAGAATCGGCGGCTAGTCAAAGAAGTGGAATGCCTATTTGTTAAACACTAGAGTACATGTGCAATTTATCGATATGGAAATACAGCACACGATCGATGCTTCCTTGCCCCCTTTTCCTCTTTCCCTGAGAACCCCAGACTGGGAATGAATTATCACTTTTCCAGTTGGCAGCAGCATCTGCAACACAAACGAACACGGAGAGAATATTTGTACCAGTTCCTAGTCCATATTCATGAACTTGAGCCGAATCGTCTGCTTCAAATATGACGTAAGAGGTAAAAGGCCCACACTTCCCGATTCTGGCTTGAGATGGAAAAATAACTCGTCCAAACACGCCCGCCTCGTAAAGAAAAAAAAAGGAAAAAGGTAGAAAAATTGAGGTGGAGTGTTCGTGCAAGGTGCGAAATGGGAAAAGGATATGATTTCTTTATTTGTTTTGCGGAGCATATTTTCTGAAGTTGTAGAAGTTCTTCTGCCTGATTTCTTAAAAGAAATCGATCGTGAATTTAGTAAATTACTTAGCGGAATGTTTCGTTTTGGAATTCATTCCGTCGTTATTAGCGATGGAGAAAACCTCATTCGTCAAACCACGTGATTGCGTTTTCGATAGCTTTTATTTACCTTTTTAGACTTGTAAAAGTTTTCAAAATAAATTACATTATTAAGGGAAGTTTAGCGAAAAAAATTGTTAAATGTAGCAGCACTAATTCGCGACAAAATTAATTTTAAACACTGAAATTGTTTAACGATTTTTTGTAACATTAAAAAATGCTAATTCGTATTATTAATTGCAATTAATTTAATACATATTAGCTGATATACAATCTTACGTATTGTAATATATATAAAAGGAAAATTATTTTATTTGTTAAGTGTATTTAATATTAATTGTTACTAGTTTTGAAAAACAGTGCATCTTTTGAAATTATTAAAAATATAATAAAAATTAAATCTTATTTCACTGTTATTTACTTAAGATTTCACATTTTCATTTTGACTTATATACATATAATTCAAATTATTATGTTTTTTTGACAAAATATTGATTATATTATTTTTTGATACATTATTTAATCATTCATATGCTAAATAGTAAATCTAACCATTATGAAAACAAATTAAATTAAATTAAAATTTATGGATTTTTTGTTATTTTAAATAATGTTTTGAGGAATTAATGTCACTTTACTTTTTACATATTTGTTATATATTTTGAGCTAAATTTGTAAAATAAAAAAATTGCAAATTAGAAACAATATAAAATGTTACATCAGCTTGTTTTTGGTTTTATTGAAAATTAGGTGACACTTGTGAAACTTTGCATCCTGTTAATTACTTGTCTAAAAGAAGCATAAAAAATTAGTTCAGTTTAAAATAAAATACTTTATTTTTAGTAAAAAAGTAAAATAAAATACTCAAATTTATTTGCAGACTATTTCTGGCAAATAAAATTTTTTAAGTATAATCAAATTCTTCGTTTCTTTTTAACCAAGATCATGCAATGTGATAGATATTTGTGTTGGAACCTTTCCTTCCAATTTTCATGCCACAACTTTGAGAAAATTTTGCTTGATAAAATAATATACACAAGTTCTATCTATCTTAATTTGTATTAAATACGACAAGCATATCAACATCCATCTATAAAGCCTGATTCAATATGCTATTATGATACTTTAAAATTCGCATTACTTAAACAAAATTTTGAGATATTTACTATGAAGTATTCTTCATCACTCTATTGAAGGTCAAAATCGTTCTTGAAACAATGTCTCTTTAAATTATTAACTAAACAAAACATTTCTACAAAAATCTATATACGTAACATCTCATAAAATACCATCTTATAAGGAAGGAATATGAAGCTAACACTGGATGAATGTCATTGTTATCAATGAGTCTTAACAAACTAAACCTAGTCTGGAATTTTTATTTGGAATTTTAGATTATTAATTTCTTCATATAACCAACCAGCCAGATGTCGTGCATGTCACATAGAGGAGGAAGAAAATTGGAATATTCTTCAAACTACACCCAAACAAAATCGAGGTGCTTGCATATTCGGTGATTCAACTCGTAATATTTATATGCAAATATGAAGGATTCTATCTTTTTCCCCCCTCTGCTGAAAACTCGCATTCTTGGATGAAACGGAACAAATAAATACACGCAAACTCCCTGGTCGTGGTAAGAAGGAATGGAAAGATAAATAGAGGACAGAATTCTCGTTCCTGCGACAGATGATTTGTTTTCTCATTCTATGGGACAGCATCGTCTGTCGGGCTTTGTATTCATATTTATAACTTGCTCCCCAAGCTGTCACCTCACGCGCAACTCGAACATGCCACTGCTGCCTATTTTTTCTCCTATTTTCGCCTTTTTGTTTCTTTTCTGCGTTTGTCTAACCGTAAAACCACCCAAAAGAAATGTTGTCCATGTTTCGCAAGTCGCCGCTTTTTTGTTGAAACGACTGCTCTCGAGAAATTCATTTTCGACTCTCTTTGAAAAGAATTCGATTATTAACATTCACTTTCTAAATAAATGAGTATTTTCTCTTTATCTGTTTTTATTTTTAAAATGTCATAGTTTATTACTTGATAAAGAATACGCATAAATTAAGTTTTAGTGCTTATTGTTCCTATTCGAAATTTTTGTTTTGTTGAAAGTTTTGTTAAATTTGTTTTTACTATTGGCTTTTCATAAAGGGATTATGCATTCATCTGATAGATAACAAGATATCAAAAATTTTATATATGAATAACTTTATGAGAAAAAAATTTGATATGTGATTTTAAATTCAGTCAAAACTTTTAATGTGTGATAAAGATGGATTTGTCTTCTCTTTTCTGATTTTGTATTATATTAGAAAAATATAATCTGAATTCTTAACAGTGATATTTTAATTTTCTAATTTGAGTTATTACAATAATAATTTAAAGATTTTATTATATTAATTTAACAGTTATTATCATATGATATTTTATACAATTATTATAATTCTAATTTAACAATTATTTTATTAACAACCTAATAATTTATATAAAGTTATTTACATAATAGGAATATTTACTTGTCTATGTACATGAATCTATTATGTATCTGTGTAAAAAATGGGGTTTCTACAACTCGTTAGATTTAAGCATTTTAAACAAAGATTTAAAATTAAGATAAATTATTCTTAATTTTAAATCATATTGTATACATATTCAAAAAGTGTTCAAGCTGGAAATTACTTGCTATATAATAGAAAACTTAAAAATGGCTTCAAATTCATATAAAAAGAAAGAGAAATATATAATTATTTTAAAGCTTATGTAGAATGTAAAAGGTTTTTACGTTATAATGACTTTAAAAATGTACAATAAAATATGAGCATTCTAATGATAAATTGTTACCTTATTTTAATTAAAATTTCTATTTTTTTAATTAGGGTTACTTCCTCTCTGTTACAAGAAAATTATTTTTAATTCCTATATTGTAATTATTTTTGGGAGAAAAATAATTTTAATGCATGTATAATATTTTTATTAATTTAATTAGATTAAACCACTGGTATAAAAAATTTAATTAAGTACTGCAAATTGTGATTTAATTTGAAGTTCTAATATTTCCCCTTTTAAATAAAATTATTCGTGTTTTGGTTCACTACGCCCAGTGAAGCTGAAAATTTTTCACTGCGCAATAGATACTTCGGCAGAGAAACACTTTTACAGGCTGGAAAAGAATTAATTCTATATACTAGTACAAAAACACTTGTAAGTATGATATTTATTCCGATGGAAACATGAACTCATAGCCCATTATCATGTTAAGCAATATTTCCAAATTAAACTAAATAGAAATAAAATATTAAAAAAAGTATTTATCAGTTTCGTTATAAGTGGAATATCGTGGGGGATTGGACTGTGATGTGATATGCACGTGGTGAATTTTAAATCTGACTCAGCAAGTTTATATATTTAAAATTTGTGATGAAAGCACATAAATTTTATACATACTAATATGCCTCCTTGAAAAATTAAAACTTTCTTGCTTATTTTAATTAATCTAGATTTTTATAACAAATTAATTATTCTAATGTAACTGAAATCATTTTAATAAGGTTCTAGGCTGGGTATTAAATTTAGCTGATTAAGAGGTAAGATTATTTAGAAGAATTGTGTCACTTTTATTAAAATATGATTTCATATTATACTTAATTAATTTTACATTAGTGTTAATATTGTTAATAAAAAGTACCTGTGATGATAATATAGGAAATTTATAATTATATCTATATGATTCTATTCTAGAAAAATTTATCTTTTTATTTGCGTTAATTTTAATTTACCTAGGTTATTGTAACATATATGTTATTCTATTAATTAATATAAAATAATAACTTAAAAAAATTTGAAATAGATATTAAATTGAACTAAATGAAATAAAATTTAGTGAAAAAATTTAATCACTTTTAGAAAAACGTACATTTGAAATACACTTAATTAATTACCATTAGCTTTAATATGATTCTATTAACTATGATTACTTTTTAAAGATTAAATTATTTAATGAAGAATATATTAAAAATAGAACGTACATATGAATATAATTTTTTTATTAATTAAAAATGTTATAAAAATGTTTAATAATTGAAGTGTTTATAACTTAGTTATTACGATTTTCAAAAAACACCATTTAAAAATTAGCATTGTTGATTTGAATAAAAAATAAATAAATAAGGCATATTAAGTGGAAATAATATAAAAGGTTCTAACAGTAGAAAATACTCTTTTCCCCATCATTTGTAACCATTTAACCTCGAGTGAAGATTACTTTAGAACATTTCAAGCTTATGCTTCCGTCTCTATTATTCGAATCTCATTCTTCGACAAAGTAGAGTAACTCGATAAAATAATCCCCAGCTCCCGATTTCTGGCAAATATATCCCGCTTTCACCCACATTATTAAAATAATTTTTTGGAGGGAGAGGGAAAGTTGTCGCTCAAGCGCTGCTTTTGTCTTTCTGGCTGCACCGGAACTGCCTAAAAGACGGAGTGCACTTTCCGAGAAAGAAACATCAAAAGAGATATTCCAGAATTTTGAGGACTCACCCCAAAAGTTTTCGGAAAATGTTACGTTCCTGTCTTTTCGTCAGAAGGCAATTAAAAGTCCGTTTCGCGGAAAGGCGGGAAAATTCTTCTTTACTATTTGCAGTCATCGAGGGGGAAGAAATAAATGGCCGATCCTCACAATCAAAGGGATATCCGGAGTGAAAAGTCATGAAAAGTCCCTACTCTTTTCCCCCCTTTCACGGTGTTTTAATGGAATAAAGCATAATGCACGGTTTAATGGATGCAGAAACTTTCTCTCCCTCTTTTGCAGTCGGGAGTAGTATTTTATTATCTTTAAGAAATTCCCTTTTTTTCGCCCTCTTTCTGCTTCAAAGTCGTAGTCTTTTCCGTCGTTCTCTTATTAGTAGCAGGAAACTTCGGGGAGTTAATATGCCGAATCTTCCTTTAAGTTTAGATGGACATTTGAGCTTAATGTTTAAGTCAAGAATAAAGATCTTTGTCCTAAATGAGCATGATCCTACATGCACATTTCTGGGAAAAAAAGGGATTACTTTCATTTCGCATATCATCTGAGATATCGCTAAGTTAAGTTTAACGCTCTATATGTTAATAGTATTTGCTTTGAAATCATTACTTTGATATATATTTCGTAGATATTAATGTCCTTAAAATTTTCAAGAAGTACTTATATGAAATTAATTTAAGTCTATGTTACATATAATAAGAATTTTTGTCTAAATGAGTTTCATAGAATTATGGAGAAATGCAATACTTTTATTTCTTATACTTTTCAGAGATATCACTAAATTAAATTTAACACTATATATTAATAGAAGCAGTCTTAAAAGAATTAGTCTAAATTATTATATTAATTTAGCTTTGAAACCATCATTGTAAAATATTTCATACATGTTTAATGCGAAATTTTCAAAACACATTTATAAAAATTCGTTGTTGTTACTTATGATATTTGGACAAGTTAAGCTCGCTATGCCGTTGGCTATGCAAATTTAAGTCAGTAGGGTGCGTCTTTCCTTTAACCAGAGCACCACGAAGGTGAAAATACGACTTTGCTTTAAATTCATGCGATAGATGGCATCACCAGAGGTTCCACTTACTCAAATTTGATTTTGATCTGGAGAGGAAGGAAATTTCTCCAGACCATTATACCCATGGTAACTGCTGAATAACCGACCACAGGACTTTCAATTCCACGGATTTAAAGAGCATGTATATCATATGCACACTGGGTCTTTGGTGGCTTTGGGAATCGGAATCGAACACAGCCCTTCCGGACGGAAGGCCGATGCTCTAACCCCTAGGCAACCGCGGGCCCTTATAAAAATTTAAATCAGATATGTTTTCAAAGAAATCAGTTTTACAACTATCTATATCATCAATTTTTGTCCTTAATGAGTATGATAAAATGTAAACATATGTAAGGAAAATGCATGACTATCTCCACTTATAACCTCTCAGATACTGCTTAATTGAATTTAATGCTTTGTATATTAATATAAGTTGGTTTAAAATTATTATTCTGAAACATTTCTAATATTTATAAAACATAATTTTCAAAAAGAATTTATATGCTATAAATGTATGCTTATGTTATCTGAAATTGTATTGAATTAAGTCTAATGGGCTCATGTATCTTGATTTATAAATAGGTCCGTAATGAATATAGAAACTAACAAATTAATCAAATCATAATTATTAGTTTATGTACCTTTATTTTTTGTTTGTGATAATAGTCATGTCGGAAATTATTGTTTCACTCTATTGTCAGGATGATTTTAGTTCAAATTGTGTTAAAATTGATTGCAAGATTTCCTTTGACGATAAAATCTATCCACGATTATTTTTCTATGATTTCAATCCAAACTTACATTGATTACTATAATCCAGATCTAGTGTTACATAAATGAAAAATTGAGCTGCCATTTAGTATAATATAAATATTAGGAAAAAGGAAGCCAGCTGTAAATAATAATCACGTCATCATAGTATGATTCAAAACTATCGAGTTGTATTAGGCAACATTTATGGAATATGCAAATAGTGAATATACATTTCCCAATTTCAAATTCTTTATTTAGCATTTGAAAAATTTGAGTTTTATAAATGAAGCTTAAGTACTTTGTTAATATTTTAATCCTATCTAACAGCATTTAATTGAATTTAAAAGTGAATAAAAAACGAAACATTGCTATGTATTTTGTGCTAAGTATTCAAAACATAATTTTACTAAGCATATATTTAGCAGACATTTTTACATTAACAAACTGATTGACATCTGAAGCCAGTTCTAAATAAATTTCTAGGTAATGTATAAAACATTTTACAACAATGCCGCCGCCCAACTTGTCTTGTGGTCAGCGTGCCTGATTGCGGATTAGGAGGTCCTGGGTTCGAATCCTGGTTCGGGCATGGATGTACTTTCTCTATCTATCTATCCTGTCTTTGTACTTTCCTTGTATGAATGAGGTGTGAATGGTTGCCTACCCTATAAACGGGTACCTATGGCATGTGTGTAGAGCAAAGTCGTACTTTCACCTTCATGGCGCTCTGAATAAAAACGAAAGACGCTCCCAATTGACTTAAATTCGCATAGTCAAAGGGCATAGCGAGCTTGGCTTGTCCAAATGTCATTAGTAACAACAACAACACAATTATGCCAGAAATAATGTTATACTAAATAACCATGTTTCTTTTTCTTGGAATTCGAATTTCAACTTACGAGAAAAGAAAGTTATAATTTCTGGAATTTGTGCTAGTTGTGTCTCATTGTAATAAATAAGCCTGAGAGAATTATGGATAACTTAATCATACTAATTTTTGTAATATTAATCACTAAATAAGCTATAATTTTTTAGAAAAACTATATTTAAGGTTGTTGAGAAAAGGAATTTAATTTTTACTTTCATTTTGCTCCTGAGTAATATGTTTCAAATATTCTGAAAAAAGCTTTTGAACTTTTATTTTACAATCATTCAATTGACATTCGTTTTCAAGAATTATAGTATTATTATTAAATTTACATCTGAAAATCAGGTAATTATTTTTCCCATTTTTTGTTTATTCTTAATTTGTTGAAAATAGAAAAAATTGCTTTTTCTATTTTGTTAAAAATTGTAAAAACTACTATTTTTTTTAAATTTTTCCAAGAATAAATTATATGTAAATATTTTGCAATTCAGTGTTGATGCCACTACTCAATTTCTAATCTCGAGACAAAAGTAGGCATTTAAAATTCTGATAATAATTGGAAATAGGTAATTGAAGGGTTTAAGCTTTTGTTTTATCATCCTGCTTACGTCTTTAATGCAAGGAAAAATTCTACTTGAGCATTCACGAGGTTGTGCTTCTTATTTCAAAAATCTTTCGTTGTAACTACTAATACAAAGAAAAACTTTAGCTAAGATGCGTGTGCCTGCGAATAGAGTTTACTTTGCATATGTAAAGAAACTCACTGATGATGTTTCAGCTGGAAAAATTTAGCTTCAAGGATTTTTAGGATTCAGCTGAAAAACATGAAGAGAACATAGGTGCGGGGCATTCATGGAGGAGGCAAACAAAACATCTATAGAACATAAAAAAAATCCGATGATTGGGGCAGATGGGGGTAAAAAGAAATAAAAGAGGCTAAAAATCAGCGACTATGTTAAGCGTCTCTCTCTCTCTCCTCTCTTCTATCTCTTTTCTGTTCTTATTTACTTTTTTCTTAAGGGAGGAAAAAGAAAGATAGACGAACTTCGAGAATGGCATACTAAAAAACCTTGACGTAAAAAAATAAGGTAGAAAAGGGGGTGTCTTAGTGGGCCTAACTAGATCAGATGATCGAGAAGGTGAGGGTGTGTGGGGGAAAAGGATGCACTTTCCTGCCCGAATCGAATTTGGAACGGAGAGATTCTCTCTTTTCTCTGTCTCTATTGGTCTCATTGGTGTGGGACGCGTGTGGGATTGGTCCGTGTGAGTGGTGTGGGGAAACTAGACAGAACGTGACTTCCGTTCGAAAAAAGCCGCCAGGCCCAAATAAGAGTGCGGTCGAACTTTTACTTCTGAAATGATCTTTTTCCTTCAGTTGTACTACTCTCACTCATCCCTTTGAACGCCCCACCAACGTCATTGATTTTGCGTGGGGGTCAGGGGAAGGGAGAGTTTCGACAGGGATTTGAGATATTTGACGAAACAAGATTCGTAGATGGAGTGTTGAGAAAGAGTGAGGATAGACTTTCTGTCTTTTTTTTTTTTTTTTTTTTTGCCCCGTTTTCTTTTGCGTAGTTTCTTCCTGATGCGTCATTTTGACTAAAATTTGGATCGCCATTAAAAAAATTTCCATCGAGAGAAGATTTCCCTTGTGTCAAGCGGCTGTTTCAGAATTCTGATTTTGTGAGGGGTTTGGAGGTGGGATTAAGCATTTATTTTGAATCCTTACCAAAAGATGCGCTGTTTCGTGAATTCACTTTTGACATATTCTCGAAATTGGATATTGATTAAGGTATATATATATATATATATATATATATATATATATATATATATATATATATATATATATATATATATATATATATATATATATATATATATATATACTTTTATTTACGTCAAGTAACATTCCTTTTTTTAACAAATTATTAAATAAAACATTAAATAATATTATGCCATTAATATATTTTTCCTCATAAAAAAGTAGTTCGTTAAACTTTCGTCGAGGAACAATGATTTATGAATGTGAGTAGTTTTTTACTTTTTTGTTTTTCATGATGGAGAAAAGAGTTGAAAATTTTTTTATTTATGTTTGGTTGCAAAATTATATATATATATAATTGTAGAGATTAATATGGAGTCGATTACATAAAATCGACAATTATTATGGAGATTAAATTAGCTTTGATTTTTCAACAAAATTGAAAGTATACAGCTTATTTATATATTAAACCGGAAGAAATTTATTAATCATGATTTAATTTTTCTTTAACCAGCAAGAAATTTTCGGAAAATTTGTATTTTCTGTAATCTAGTGAGATAGGAAATATTTGGACTATTTTTGATAGTTATTGAAACGCATAGTTCATCAACAGTTATCGATCAAATTTACAGAAACCGCAATCTACTAATTGTTTTATTTCGTAAGTTAAATATGATCTAAAAGCGCGTTAAACTGATATTTATTATTTGATGTTATAATTATAGCTTCATTTTCTAAATTGTCTAAGCTTCTAAGCGATACTCTTTGTTAGAAATAAAAAAAAACTTAACAAAACATTTATCACCATTTACTTATTAAATTATTCCCTTGCTGTCTTCACAAGCGAGAAGTATAATTTATTATTTAAATAATCATGATATTCTTTTCCAAAACATTCTTCTTCAACAAAAAATACAAAATGTGCAGCATTATTTCACAGATGTGGTAACATTCACTTTACTAAATACATTCTTGTTTTTAAAAGAAACAAATCATTTATTTTTACATTCAGAAACAACTATTGTAAACAATTGGTATATCCAGAAGCAACCTTTTTGGATTGAGACAATCATTCAATTAATCGTTGTCTCCAGCTATCAAAGCTAACAAAAATCTCATTGTAAAAAAGTTATAGAACACTTATTTTCCTGATCACACATGAGTAGAGATTGAAACCATTGTTGGTCACTCATTTCCAACAAATTCCCTTTCTCTCCTGTTTCCCTGGAAGCATCTCTCTGTTGCCTTGGTAACGGGATGCCGAGGAAGCCTAATGGCAGTAGGCTGAGTAAATGAGCCTGAAACCCTATTCACACTTCATCCTCTCTGTTCGATACGGTGACCACCGAACCAGAACCTGAAACGGACCTAACAAATTATCACACAAGCGAGTAATCTGTTCTCTCCTCTCTTCACTTCTCTTCTTCAATATTTAACTTGTTTACTTTACCAAACCTTTTTTTAAGGAGTCATTTCCAGTCGTTTCTATTTACTTCTTTCATTTCATCAAATGGGAGATTTCCCATTTTTAATTTTTAGCTTACTGCGGTCAATGTAAAAATTATTTCTTAGACTTAAATTAAGTTAGTGAGTAACTTAGACGTTGATTGTTTTCTTTGGTTAACTTCTCAATTCAATAGTTGAATACATTTAAGATAATTTCAGAATATTCATAAAAATCTTTCAATGGGAATTGATGGACTACTTTTTTATATATTTTTTTTAATACTTCTGTTTCGGTAATTATTAAGAGAAATAGAAAAGTATCACTTTATGAAAAAACTATAATCGTAATAACATTTTATAACCTGCCTTTTTCATCTTTTTCACTATGAAAATTAATTAAAAATTCACTTTTTGATCATAGCAATAAATAATGGTGTCAACTATTTTAAAGTAATGCTATATATATATATATATATATATATATATATATATATATATATATATATATATATATATATATATATATATATATATATATATATATATATATATATATATATATATATTATATATATATTGTGCATGTCCCCTTCGTTAAAACACTCCCAAAAATCTAGCACCATCAAAGAATCGTTGTATTAATCATGCTTGGATAGCCACAGGCACTCAAGTATGTGTTCTGGTGTAGATTGTACAGCGAAACAGTTAGTACAGGTCTCGAAAATTTTGATACCATCAAGAATATTTTAATGATCTGAGGTGACCACTTCGAAAGAGGGTCACAGTAGTTTGTCTCTGTCTTTTAAATCCATGAGTCAATGAGTTTCCCGGACGAAAACACTGATATCATTGGTGCTCTGGAGGGACAACCCATGTGAATTTAATCCTGCTTTTTACTTGAAAAGATTTTTAAGAAGATGAGAGGTACCAACGGCTTAGGGATTTCACGAGCTCCGGCCTTGGCCAAGGTGTCAGCAGTTTCATCTCTCTCTAGATCAACATGGGAAGGTATCCACTGAAAATGAATGTCATGGGATATAAATAGCTGTTTTAATTTATTGAGTATCGATACTCCAGTACTGTCTCTCACACTTTTCCAATTGGTCAAGTGCTGAATCGCACTTTTGCTATCAGACAAAATCCACATTTCTTTTCCAGTTGGAAGGGACACAAAAGAATCAAGTGTTTCGTAAATGGCTATTAATTCACTGCGAAATACTGAGCAGTAGTCGGAATTTTTCCTTCTGTTATATATATATATATATATATATATATATATATATATATATATATATATATATATATATATATATATATATATATATATATATATATATATATGTATATATATATATATATATATATATATAATTTCTCAATAAATATTCATAATTTTATCCCTAATGTTTTCAATTTCAAATAAATAAGAATATAATTTGTAATGTATTTCATAATGATTTATTTTTAACATATCGATGACAAAACTTATATCAACATATATTAAGGGAAAATTACATGTTCTTTACTTTTTTTGTCTTTTTTGATATACGTAGATTATTTTTAGATTCAAATAAATTAAATTAAAATTTCTCAAATGTGTTATTTATAGTTTGTTTTCTTTCACAGACGGAGATAGCTAAGCGACTAAATGCCATAATAGCTCAAATTGTACCGTTCCTATCACAAGAGGTATAGTGATTTTATTAATTACATATTATCTTAATTTATTACGTAAATCTCATATTATTATTAATCTTTTAAATAATGCTTTTCATTTCTTATTCATATTTATATCATTTTCTAATAAATGAAACATTCTGTTATTAAAATATGAATCTTTGTTATTGTCACCATGTGTTCACATTTTCTATGAATTTAATTATTAACAAAAATTTGTATTTGCATTGCTAATTCTCGTTCTTTATACCATTATTTAGAACAACAAAAATATTAATGGCATAAAACATTTATTTATGAGTAATAATTGATATTTATTATTTTCGATCACTTATGACAATACAAATACTTTTATTATGTGTTTAGGAATGTACGCGAATAAAAATATAAATAAACAAATTAAATGTGCAAATTAATTTGGGTTAGAATGCAAACAAATCGTTTATTAGGATAAAGAAATTTCAAATGACTATATAATTAATTTAATCTAATTCAGTCATATAATATATATTATATTCTAAGATACGCAACTAGCTATCTAATTATATATCAATATTTTTTTTAAAAAATGTTAGTGAGTTTTTTTATTTTATTCTTTATTAGTCATACCTTAATTTCAATTAAACCAGAATAAATTGCTTTTGAATGTAATAACTTTCAATAAACGAAACAAAATTACGCTCTAAGACAAGCGAGAAAGAAACTTTAAAACTCTGCTGTAAAGGGGCAAAAATCAAAGTAAAGGAAGAAGATGAAGAGGAAAGCGAAGTGAACATCCTCTCCTCTTCAAACAGGTCCCCTAGCCAAGCAGGCGTGGGAAGCTTAAAAGAGGAGGAAAAATAATCTTTAAGGGTAGATTTCATCGCGGGTCGAGGAAGGGAGGAGGAGACAACAGCAGCCGACGTCCAGCTTAAACACTGTTTGACCAGAGGCTCGGTCAATATTGGCCTTTGCTCGTCCTCGGGATTAAATCCCTAGGTCGCTATTACTCTCCAAGCTTTTGGATTAAGTCTCCTTTCAGTGTTGGCATCCTAAACGATTTGCGCCCCGGATTCCGTGTGGGAGTGGGGCAGGGGCCAAGTTGGCTTTCTCGTTACTTATGAGAGAGGATTTTTTTGGCGAACATCTTTTTCATTAATTTCAAAGAGCTTTTTATTTTTATTTGTTAAATGAATATATATATATATATATATATATATATATATATATATATATATATATATATATATATATATATATATATATATATATATATATATATATGTATATATATATATATAATGTATATATATATATATATATATATATATACATATATATACATATATATGTATGTATGTATATATATAAGTATGTATATCTGTGTGTTTATTTTAATTAAAAATGAAGCAATAATAAAATTTATTAATTAACAATGTAAATTCTGATAGCAGTTTTTAGTAAAATAATTGAAAATATATAACAACGGAAAAATAGCCAACTTGTAGTTTAAAAAAATATAAATTTTTGATAACAACTAGATAAATCATTTAGAATGTAAAAGAAATTAATCGGAAGAATAAAAATAGAACTTAAATATAGGAAAATATCGAAAAATGCATTGAAAATAATTTTGAACTAAAAATTTGTCTTTTATAGTCAAAGAAACAGGAGACTAGGAGAAGACATTGAATGGGTAAATTCATCTTTATAGAAAGATTTAAAAGATTAAAAACGCAATACACACAAATGAACAGTTTTCGGCTAATTTGAATTAATGGGGAAGAAATAAAACAGTTGAAAAATTAACTCAATGCAAGAGAGAAAAATAAGAAATGAAAGTTCCATAAAATAAACTGCAAAATATGGTTAACTGTGTACATGACGTGCAAAATGTCTAAAAAAGAGAAAATATATTTACTAGAAAAGTACTGAATACATAAAAAAAATTATTATATTAAGTAAATACATAGACCAGAAGCATTTACAAATTATTGAAAAAGATGTTAAAATCGAAAACTAATTTGCTTGGAGACACAGAGATAGGATAATAAATAGCTTATCACGAAAAGAAAAGAATGTAAAAACAATTTAGAAGTGTTAATTAAACATTACGCTAACTATTTCATATAATAAGATACGAGTTTTCCTTTTAAATATCACATTGTTGCAATTTATACAGTTTTTATTTAACTGGAGACAAAGTGAACTAGGATTAATAATAAACAAACTAAAAAAATTTTTTTATTGTTTATTAAAAATTTAACTGCTAAATTATGACAATTTAACAGGTGAGCTAAAACCTTTATATTGAGAATTACTTAATTATTTTAAGATAAGTATCTAGAAGAAGATTTTGTACACTTTTCCATTTAAGATGCATTCTGAACTAAAGGTGATACATTTTATTATACTGAAATTGTCAAAAACTGTGCAAATATTGAACTTTTGACTTTTTCAACTTCGCCAAGTTTTGAAGATACAGAACCTGAGAGTTAAGTTTGATAAGATTTATAAGATAATTGTAGTCCTTTATTATATACTAACTGCTAAATTATGATAATCTAACAAGAAGTAAATAACTTTCTTTTTGCTGCTAATAAAATTATATAACTATTCTTAGGCTATCAATGTTTAAAGGATAAGTATTTCCCCTATTTTGAATCAGAGTTAGTATTCTTTTATTATATTAATATATTACTCGAAATTATGAAAATATATCCAATGGCAAACACATTTTTCAACTTCTCGAGTTTTGTAGATAATAATCCTGAGAAACGATTTTAGTTGAGATTTATGAGAAATTTCAATGTATTCATTAAAAATGAACTAAAGACTAAATAATGAGAACTTAATATTTGAGCTAAATATGTTAATAATAAGAACCACGTAGCTAACCAAAAGTAATAAGTGCTTAAAAGAGAAGAGTATAGCTACTTGTCCATTAAGATGCATACTGAATCGTGGTTAAAGTATTTTGTAGTATTGAAAAATTATCCGAAATGATATGGATACACCAAACTACTGATAAATTTCGACTTCTCAAAATTTTCAAATATGGAGTGTGTTCTTATTGATAGGAAATTTTAGTTAATTATAAAACACTAATATCTAAGTTATAAGCAGCTAACATTTGAGTTGAATACATTATTGTTATCGAATTACATTTGTTATAATCGCATAACTATTCAAAGGAAGTAAATGCCAAGAAGTAAAATACCTCCACTTATTGCATATTGTTGCATATTGAGTCTTTTTAGCTTATTTTATGGCATTGAAAAATTGTTATAAAATACGAAAATACCGATATGCTGATAAATTTAAACTTCACGAACTTTGCAAATACGGAACTTTAGATTCAAATTCAATAAGACTTTTGAGGTAACTTTATATAATTATATAAATAAAGAAATACCTAAATTATAAGCATCTAATATTTTGGGGTAAATAATTTATTGTTTAACTCGAAATATTAAAAATTGCATAACTATTTGACGAGAATAAACGCCTAAAGGAAAAATAGTATCTGTACTCAGCTTCATGTTGAGTCTGGTTTAATATATTTTATTGAAAAAAGTTCACTGACTGAAAAAAAAATACTAAACTCTGCTAAAAAATTTAAGCTTCACAAGTTGTGCAGATAAGAACCTGAGAGCTATTTTTTGAAGTCAGTAAAAAGAATTGAAACTAATAGTTGAGTCTATGAGAAACTAAAATTTGAGAGGTTTTTTTATAAGCAATGAATGTACTTTACTGCTTATAAAAAATAATCCCATATTTGTAGAAAATACATGACGAAAGGAATATAATTTCCATTTAGTACCATACTTGAGCCTGTGTTAGCATATTTTATTTTATTGAAAAATGTTTCAGAAACTGAAAATATGTCGAGTTCCTGACAAATTTCAATGACTTCACATGTTTTAGCGATAATGAATGAAATGTGGATTTCAATTTTATAAGTCAGAGAAAAGAATGAAAAGAACGCATGAGAAAATTCTGTTCATCAAAATCAAATTAGTAGCTAAATTTATGAGCTGCTAACATTTACTAAATATCTATTGCTAAAGAATCACACAATTCGAAGAAAATATGAGTGCCTAAGGAAGAGAATCCCTGCTTAGTTGCATATTGAGCCTCTGTTAGCATATTTTATTGCATTGAAAAATCACCAGAAACTCGGAAAATTTCGAACTGCTGACAAATTTCACCTTCGAAAGTTTTGCAGATAAGGAACGTGGGAGTTGAGCTTAGTAAGAGGTGGGATTACCGCACACACAAGTCGCATATATTAACGAAATGAGAACGGACTTCCTTGCTTCTCCTTTTCCATTGATTGATCTGGAAAGGTCACTCAAAATTAATTTTCCTTGCCTCCACTTCAATTTCAAACTTCTCTAATACCAGAGCCTCCATATTTCTATCTGCCTTTTATCTTCCCATCTACTTTCATTCCAATTTTGTAAAGACAGCCACCGACCATCCCTGAAGTCTTACAACAGTTTTCTCTGATTTTACTCTTCTGTCTCTTCGAGATATCATCGAGACCTTGCCTCTTCTGTCTCTTTCACCCCCCGTCTTATCCGCAAATTCCTTTCTCCGCGTAATCAAAGTTAGGCCGTGCTCCGCCTAGTCGAGCAGGGGCATTTGCCCGGGGGCCCTTTCGTAGGGAACTATGTAGGATAAACATCGTCGCTCGCCGAATCTCTCCCGGGATGATTTCTTTGTGTGTCGCTTGCTGGGATTTGTTTGCCCAGAATTCGATCTTTTCCTCCCTCTCCTCCCTCGCTTCTCATCCAACCTTCCTAAATTCTGAGGGTGGTTCGTTTTAAATATATGTGGAAGGGATTGGGCTGTGTGAAGTCTTCCCATTCTAAATCAGCCAGAGGTATTTTGAATCTTAGGATTCTTCTGCAATCTGAATCCTTGCCTATTAAAATGGTTTGGAACCGAAATGAAGAATCTGAATGGGATCAATCCCTTTTTCTCTAGATAACGCTTTACTATTCAAGTATATAAAGTACAAATTAGATTTCATTTTATATAGTGAAAATCAGTATTAATTTCCAAAGAATTTTAATAAATAAAAAATTTATTTATTGTTTGTCTTAAAAAATTTGTAAGATTATTGACCATTTTGAAATATATATAATAAAGTGTGATTTTTAGTCTTCTAGCACATATTTATATTCAAAAAGTTTCTATTGTATTTAAACCAATCAATTTTTTCCAACTAAACAAATTTATTAATAATTTGTTGATAAACTACATAAATCGAAAATTCTTTACTTGTAGCTTACATAATTTATAGGTCGCTCTGATAGATATTATTCACTATTAATATAATATCTTCGTATGCTTATATTCTTTTGAATTTTATTCATATAGATTATATTATTATTTGTATGTAAAATCGCTACAATCAAAGTAATTCAATCAAAGGATAACAAACAATATTATAGAAAAAAAATATTTTTCATCATAAATTTGTGACTAGAATAATAATTTTTTAAACTGATAATATACTATACATAAAAGAAGTTTGCTTTGCTATCGCTCAAATGTCTCTCTTTTTTTTTTTTTTTTTTTTTGCAAATGAGATCGAAATCTACAGTTTAATGTGGATTCCGAACCATTTCACACATCTAAGGTGGGATTCGAATCCACAAAGTATTGAACTGAAAGCCAGAGTGTTAATTATTCAGTTTCCAGTTCTGCATGCATAATTCAAGAGATATTCTTTATTGCATTATACGATAAAATATAAATTTTCAAATGTTGGGATTCCATTTCAATAAACAATATTCATCCGCAAAATTTTTAAATATTTTCCCAAATTTTAAAGTTAATATCTATTTAAATATTAAATAAATTATTCGCTTAATAAAATGCTTAAGCTATATTTAATTTTACTATTATTTTACAATTAAAATTTTATGTATTACAATATAGTATGAGAGAATAGTGAAATTTAATTATTTTTTACGATTTATTTTATTTAGAAATAATTTAACCTTAAATAAGTCCATTTAAAAATAACTAAACAATTTACTCACAGGAAAATAATTTGTGAACTTATAAAATATTATGTTATTTTATATGTTTGCAAAATCTTTCTCATGAGTATCTTGCGGGGAAAAAATTTTCTAAATCAATTTTAATCTTTTAAAAATATGAATATTGTGTGAAGGATTAATTTTCTCTCACATTAGAAACATTTTGAAACTTTCTTAATGAAACAATATTTTACGTTCAATTTTGATGTACTCCATTAGGTTGCGCCAGTGTTTCCAGTCGTTGTATTTAACTCTGAGCAAAAGGTGTCATATATTAAGAAAACGGTATTGAGAGTAGACAGCTCCAACTGTTATTCTTCTACACTCTTCCGATATTTCCGATTTTTGGCTAGTATTGCTTGCAATAAAAGGCTTAGAATCTGTTAAGCCATGGGAACTGAGGTATTCGAATTTATGCTTTGCATTAGGGGATCAAGGACAAATTAAATTTTTGTTCTGCATACGAGGGAAAATATTGAAATTATAGTTCTATACTTGCCTATAAATTCTTAGAAAATACATAAACACAATCATAGTTTTGAAACTATGGATTTTTATGTATTGAAAATATCAAACAATGATTTAACGGAGCCATAAAACGGAACTAAAATTCACATGTAAGTAAATTTTAGTTCCCTTTCAAATGAAATTGAACATTTTTCAATAATAAAAAATAATATTTCTTGTTAATTCCAATTATTTAAATCCTAGAATAAAATTAATTGTGCCTGTTTTAAATTCTTATGTTTTTTGATAAAGATTATTGAAAAACATAATTAATTATTAATAAAAAGTTACAGGAACTTGACCCATTTTTCATTTGGGCCACATTATTGAAGTTTTAAATCCTCATTAGCACACTAAAATAAAGTTGTTAGTTTAACAGTTAGTGATGTGGTCTTCAATATAACAAGTCGTGGGTTCGATTTTTACTTCAGAAACTGATGCTTGTTGCGGTTTTGAATTCACTTTAAACTGTAAATCATGGTCGAATTCACTCTCGTGTGCTAAATATTATCGCAGAGCAACAAATCAAGCCTTTAAAAAATACAGAACAACAAAATAACTATCTAGCTCATTTTAGACCAATTTATTTTTTCTAGAAGATTTCTATAATAATTTTCTTCTTAAATATATATTTATAAAAAATTCACCATTAAAATTATTTTTGACTTTACTAGTTTTGAATAGTTTTTAATTATTTAGTAAATATTTTATCAAATTTTATTTTGTTATTTATAAAACACTCAACCAAGTATTTTTTTCATTTGTGTTCTTGTGTGGGAAACATTTGTTCATGCTGTGGGAAACTTTTGTTCATACTGTGAGTAATATATGTTCATCATGCTGTGGGAAACATTTGTTCATATTGTCGGTAATATATGTTCATGCTGTGGGAAACAATTAAATATTGCACACTTTCTCATGAAATTTATCTTACTAGTAATGATTTCTTAAAAATTAGTTACATAATTATGGCAGAAAATATAAAATAATGAAGTCAGAAAAAATTACTAAGAAATCATTATGATTCATAATATTAAAAAATAAATTCATGTTAACATTAATGATCACAAATCTTTTTTATATATACACGTATTCCTACAAAATAAATGCAATTTAAAAAAAACTATGATGTGATTCGTTAAATAAAACTAAAAACACTGGTTGAATTTTTAAAAATTAATTATGTAATATTTTGGATTATTTAAATATTGCAATTCCATCCGGTAAATTAAAGTCACCAAATGTTCCAAATATTTTATTTGTATTATTTTTATATTGGTCTTATTAATTGTTGTAAAATAAAATTTGTTTGAAAAATAATCGACATATTAAATATTTTCATTGTATTATTAACATGGAGTTAACTTTTATCACTTAAATTTCGTTTCATTTTATTTGTAATGTTTAAGATTTGAAGCCCTTCCATTAAAGGACTTTGATTCTATTTTTTCAGCACCAACAGCAAGTCGCAGCGGCTGTAGAGCGTGCCAAACAAGTCACAATGACAGAACTAAACGCTATTGTTGGGGTATGTTCTCTGTGCCTTTAGAATACCATTTTTTTCATAATATCTGTCACTATTTAATAGTGAATTTATATTATTTGATTAATTTCTCTACCCTGTCTTGAATGTTGCTATTTTTAGCAATAATTATAATAGGAAATTTCGAACTCCGTTTTATCTTGAAGTTAATGTATGTATATTAGATTCATTTCAAGATTTTGTTTCTAAATTATCAATTGATCAAATTTTTTTTATTTCTTGCTGATCAATTTTTGCAATAAATATGCTTTTCATTGTACTCTTTGGCCATCTAAAGAATTCATTAATGCTCTAAATTGAAATTACGAGTTTGGTTTCAGCAGTTGGAGATTCACTTAAAAAAGTTAAATTAATGTAAAGCTAACTATTATAATATTGAAATATATGAGTTTAAGATTTTTTAATAATATTTATTTGTAATATAAAATATTTTGGAAATATATTAAATTAAAAACTTTAAATTTTTTAGACTTTCACAAAGAAAAATTATCATAAGTAAAAATAAAATTGCAATGCCAGAAACAATTGATGTTTTTTATGGTTTATATGTAATTAAAAAAAAAAGGGTATAAGAACATATGTTTTTTAAAATATAAATATGAATTTTCGTACAAAAAAATTATTTTTGTTTTTTAAAATTTTACTTTTCTGTTATATAAGTGCATGTTTCAAGGTAAACAAGAAGGTTCATACCTTTTTTTCTTTGCCATTGAATGAGGTGGGAATAAATATACAAATTAGTGAATGACGTGGTTGAGACACCGGTCAGTCGAGAATAGGGATATCAGTCATGACAAAAGCAAATCCACCGTGAAAATTCATCAGTTGTACCACGTACAATAGCGAAGAGAAACGTACTTGTTAAAGAAGCTTGTTCATTGTTGTTTGCTATACGATTTTAACGATGGCTTATCAGTTCTGCATCAAGTGACCGGATATGTCAAGCATTTGGAGATAGTGCTACGAATAAACGTATGGCAAATTGGCTTTACAAGTTCATGTCAGAAGATTTGTCCCCTTGTAAAGAAGCTCGCAGTTGGCAACTACATGCCTTGAATGACAAAGATCTTCAGGCGGCCATTGAGGAATACAAAAATCAAACGTGTGGTGAACTTGCCAGACAATTTAACGGACGGCCCATGAAACGGTTAGAGTGCAAATGTGCCGCTTAGGTAAGGCGTACACGCTGAGCATGTGGTTTCTCCCACGCTTTTGGAAATCCATGATCTACAACGAGTGGCAGCCTATTTATCGTTGCATTCTCACCACTTCAGAGCATCCATATTCAGTCGAGTGCTGACCAGTGACGGAAAGTGGGTCGTGTATAACACTCTCAAGCGTTCCAGTCATGTCATCCCAAGATACTGCCTCGCACAGTGCAAGACCACCTTTGCACCGATGCAAGATTATGCTTTGTATCTGGTGGACTAGTCCTCAAGTTGTTAACTATGAACTCCTACAGACGAGTCAAATGGTCACTGCAAACATGTATTTGCAACAGTTGGGACGTCTGCAACTGAAGGAGCCAGTACTGGTTAATCGCAAGAATGTACTGTTCTTGACCGATAATGTGAGGCCGTATGTCACGCGGGTGGCCAGGAATATCATGCAGTGACTTGGTGTGGGAGACTTTGTACCATCTTCCTTACTCATCTGACCTTCAGATTACCACCTCTTCCCTTCCCTGAACAATCGTTTCTAGGAAAAATCTTTCACCATTAGAGCAGACCCGCGCCAAACACTCATGGGCTTCTTTGCTTCCAAAAGCCTCGAGTTTTACCACGACGGGATTGCAGAGCTTTAGACAAGTTGGCAGAAGGTGCTGGATGCCAATGGTGTTTATTTCCGAGGACTAACACTTGGCTATAATTTCTATATGTCATATTCTTTTGGGTCATTAAAAATGGCAAGAATTTTCTTTTTTACCTTGTATAAATGCAATCATAAGTTTCATCGAACTTTAAAATTAAAAGTACAATCTATATCAGGAATTTTCAGACTGTCGGAATAAAGAATATTCAGGTGTACTTCGTATATATTTATAATTATAATAAACACTTTTTTGATTTTATTTTGGACTGAAATTGATGTATTTTTAAATTGATTTTAAATTTAATTAAACTGCACTCTTGATAAAAGACCATCATAAAAAATAAAACTCTATATTGATGGAAAATGTTAGAAAATCGAATAAAATATGTTTCTTATCTAAATTAGAATAAGATATTATTAAATACTTGTAGTTTTATAAATATATTTAAATATAGAAAAGACCTTTCATGTGAATTTACTTTTAATTAAAACGTTGTAATTTATGAAATTTTGTCGAATGATAATTTTGCTCTCAAAATCATGGTATCCATTAAATTTTATTTTCCCACTCTAAAAAGATTTACAAGCACATCATCCTTTTAAGTAAAAAAAACTTTTTACTCTAAATAAATCAGATATTTTTTGCAGATGTGAATTTCGATATGAATGCAATTTTGACTCAAACCAAAAATGGACAATAAGTTCCTTGTCTTTATTGTTTTGCGACATTTTCATAGAAATACTATTTTAAGGAATTTTATGTAAATTTTAAATATTCTTTATTACAATATTTTTCGGTTCGAAATCAGTACATTATTCTATGTTTAACAATGTGTTATTGATTCAAATAATAATTGATCTCTGTAAAGACAATATATCACATGAAAATAAATATATGGAGGAAGATATATCTTTTACTTTTTAATAGTCATCATATCTCCTGAACTAGACAGACATATCTTCTTAAAATTATGCATATTTGATCAATTAACTGATTAAAAAATCTTATATCTTCTCAAGCAACCATTACTTCTTAAAAATATTAGAAAATGCTAATACGCAGAAAATATTCGCGGGTATTTTCCTTTATTTAATCTTTCCGGTGTAATTTATGCAGTTAATTTTATTTAAGGATTAAATACGCATTCCCGGCCTAAATAATTTCTCGTGAGTATCCTTCTCCATTTATATGGATATTTCCGACTAACCCACAGCGGGTATTTATTATAATCCGTGGAAAACATTTTTTGCTAATGTCTCGCTCCCTCCATTTCAACCGAACAAAACGAAGATGACACAGAGATGGTGCACTGGAGAGGGTTGAACGATAACTCATCCTGCCTGCCGCTATTACGATTAATAGCATCTTCTTCCTCGGGCCACCCTGTATTCGGCTGTAATCCCTCATTTGTTGCCTCGTCTTTTACAAGCGGACACACGGCGTATTAAATTATTTTTCTTTCCCCCCACCCCCGCAGTATGTTGCGGTGTGTGTTAGAGGTCGCGGTTTCGCATTCATCATCGCTCTGAAAGCATTGTTGTTGATGATGTCGTCGCCGCCTCTCGCGATCCTCATCTTCTTGCTCTTCTTCTTACTCTTTCTGAAAGTTCGGGAGATGGGCGAGGCTCTGTCTTCTAGAGCTTGGGCCCGTGATTTATTCTATGTTCAATTCACCGCGTGGTAGTATTTGGTGTGGCCTAATGCAGGGTGTAAATACATTCATTTTTTTAAAAAAATAAGATCACAAAGTATACATTTTTCCCACGTCTATTATTCAATATCTTTTTTGAAAAAAAATTAATTCAATATATTTTATACGATCTAATAGACTAGCAATGAAATAATTACTTTAACTTTAATAATCATGGTTTCCGTTACAATTAGTTGATATTTATTAATATAAACTAAAATACTGGTGTAATCCAGTATTCTTTGTATATAAACTTAATTATGCTTTAACGAAGTTAAAATATTTGGTGATAACTTAGAGTTCATTTTAATGATGTACCTGGAAACAATACCACCTAATCTTAAGCAGCACAAAATGATGAGATTGATACCTTGGTTAAAATATTTCTTCTGCACATTTCTAGAACCGGAAGGTAACCAATAATTTTTATAAGATATATTAGCTATTTCCCAGCCCCAAATAAATAAAAATGTTTGCGCGTACAATAAACTATATGTTAATCAAATTGGCTTTAAAAGCATAGTTAGTATTAAGATTTTATAAACAGGATTTATTGTGCAATATTGAGAATGATTAATCATATAAATTAAATTGGCTTTAAAAGCATAATTAGTATTAAGATTTTATAAACAGGATTTATTGTGGAATATTGAGAATGATTAATCATATAAGTGAAAAAAACTGGTATATGATGAATGCTAGATATTAAAATAATTGAGAGAGGTTGTCTTCTCCATACATAAATTTAACTATACCTTACCAAATCTTAACTGTTTGATGATTATTTATGGTTTGTTTTAATGACATACGCGAAAACAGTACTTCTTATACAGGAAACACATAGAAATGGTGAAATTGACATTTCACATAAAGAACTGCAAGTTTTAACATTAGAAAGTAGTTTGCTAATTTGAATTTATTTTATCAAAATATTGATTAAAATTCCACCCAAAACATATTGATTTCAAATCAATGTTTTCTAATTAAAACAGGATAAAAATATTATATTTTAAATACTATAGAAATAATTTCTCATGCCTTTATGCGAAATAATTGGTATATCTTTGAACATAAATATTTATGGATGACTGATGTTAAATACAATTTTCGAAATTTTTACTTTATTACTAATTTGTTAGTAATTTAGTTGCAGTTTAGGAACCATTTCAATAGTGTATCCAAAAACAATAATTTCTAGTCTCAAGATGCACTAGAAAACGGGGTTTTAACAATAGTATTAAAAAACTTTTCAGTGGGTTTTTAACTTTAGACAGCAGATTGTTAATCTGGTTTATATCGTCAATATAATTAGTTTCTTTGGATAGTAAATTGATCTTATTTCTCGCATATTCATTCATTCTCTGGTCACAAAATCAATGCCTTTATTATCTATAGACAAAATATTTTTTCGTAGTAGATATATTCTTCCAATTGACTGTTGTAAATGAATTTTATTGTCTAATGGCAAAATCAAAGGAACAATATAATAGTAACAAGAGCGTATAATTTGTAAATTTAAATATTTTCATTATATCATTTCCTTATGAACACATGTTAATTTGCAAATTATATTCTCTTTTCACTTTTATATTTTTCCTTTGATTTTGATATTAGGCAATAAAATTCATTTTGAAATACACGTTTCTTAAATTATATATAAAATGCATTTTAAATTCAATTTGTATTTAAGTAATTTCATACCAAAATTCAATCATGCTAAAATAATTAGTTTAATTTTTTTCTATTAAAAAGGGATGTGTCTGAAAATAATTTTTCTAAAAAAACGTTCCCAGGCGTTTCTAAGTAAAACGATCTATTTTTCATAATTTCTATTGGAAATATGTGGCATATTATTTTTCTTACAATAAATAGTTATAACTTTTGGAATTACTTTATTGAGTGATTCATCTTGTTTAGAAAACTTATTGTTCTATAATTTTTCTGGCATTTTTATTTCTTGTATTCTATTTATACCTTTCCCATTAGCACCATTATATGTGCACTGAAAAAAAAAGTCTGTAAAATTAATTTTGAGACCATTATTTTAATTCATTTTTTCAAAAATTTTCATTTTTGATTCCCTTTTAATTTACAAAAGATGTTCCAATTTTCTTGATATTTCTATTTTATTCTTTATTAAGCAATTTTCTTAATTTTTCTTAATTTTCACTTGCAGCAAAACTAATATTTAATTAACAATGTTGAAATAGATTATTATTGAAATTAAAGTATTTATATGCTTAAAGATAAATTTTAGACTATATTTCTTCGCAAGTTTCTTGCTAAAAGATATACGTTCATTTTTTTAATGTTATATTATATCATAATACTGGACGTTTATAAGAACTTGAAAATTAATTACAGTTCGTATGCTTTTTCAAAAAAAAATTTATAATTCTGTATTTATTACATTTCAATTTTAACCTTATTGATATCGTTTCTATTAATACAGTTATATTTGTAATTCTAAAAAGTTTGAAAAATTGTACTTTGTGACCATTTTTCAATTTCTATCTTCCAAAGTTAGATTCCATTTTTATTTAGAAAATATTGTTTCGTTTTCTCGATGTTTTTGTTTTGTTATTTTGTTTAAACGCCAATTTGCATAAACACCCAGCATCTATTTCTGATTTTCAGATATATGTATCTTGATCTATAGCTTCTGCCTTCTTTAATGCATAAAAAAATAATAATTGAGTGAAATTTCTCTCGTTTCCACTCTTGATCGAAACCTACGTTTCCTCGTTATCTTCCATATTTCACAGCCAGATGAAACTTCAACTACCTTCGCCTCCCCCTTCTGACGAACCCTTGCTTCAAATTACCTATTACACCCCCACCCCACCTTTTTTTTGAACCAGCAAGCGAACAATTTTCACGGTCCGTTACATACCGCGGTACACACAGTAACCGAATATGAAGAAAAAATCTTGATCATGCAAAAAATTGGAATAAAAAAAAAGTGGAAGATAGGAAAGCTGAAAAAGATGAAAAAAAATTCTTTCTCTTCATTTTCCGCGGTTAAACGATGTGGGAGGGAAAGGCTGCGTTTTTAAATTAATATCTTTCACTGAAGTAGCCTGCGGACACATTGCTAGGGTTGGGCTCAAACTGAGCAGAAGTTACAACTTTATGAATGTGTACTGACAGGAAATATTCAAATTGTTGCGTTCTTACCGAATTTTAGTAGTGAAGCGCGAAAATGAAGATTTTTTTAAATTAGACCTTGATTATTTGTATATTTTAAAGTAGCCTTGTTTTAAATAGTTGTTTGATTTACGCAATAATTATTATATGCATTTGATTCTCATTGTTACTTCATTCTGAACTCCTAATTGAAGGTTTAGTGCTCTGGACTTCATTTAAAAGCTCATAGGTTCGATTCTATCGTTAAATGTGGATGTTTATAGCAATTGCAATTCACTTTAAATGTAGATGCTGGTCGAATTAGCTCACGTATATGAAAAATAGTCATTAGTTGGGCAATGGAACCAACTCTAATTATTTCATGTAATAAAAAATTCAAAACTGAAATTATTATTTTCCGGCCATATACTATATTTATATAGTTTTTTTTTTTGTGGTAAATTCTTATATTTTGTAAATCGTGTTCACTGAGGTTATTTCCTTTATCTCACAGAAAAATTGCGAACAAAATCGTGCATTTCATTCCCAATATGCGAATAATGCATTTTGCTCACATGATTCAAGAATGTTTAAGAGTAAGTCCGGAATTTTAAAAGTTCAGGAATCATAAAATTCTATCGAATTTGGAATTCTTTATATTTGAAGAATGAAAGGAAAACTTTAACTCTCATATACTTAATATCAATATTTCTTAATTAATCCAGAATTTGAAAATTATTAAAATAGAAAGAAATATAAGAATTTACACGCGCACACATACACACACACACACACAAGTCATAAAGTTAAAATTATATGCTTAATCGACTAAGGTAAACATATTTTTTTGAGAGAGAATATTTAATAATTATTTTATGACATCGAGAAATGACATGACATTTGATTATGATTTCGTCGTTCAACATAAAAAGTACGAAAAACATTCAAGCGAAAATGAATTAATTATATACCAGAAAATTTGCCATCTTGCTAGATGAGAGCGTGGGTTCTATTCTAAAAGAGATAGAAGGTTCTATACCTGACCCAAGTAAATATCTTCAGTATAATAGGAAGTATACACGTTAAAAGTTCCTTTAAGTCCTATATCTCGCCACCTTAGAGATGTCATGGGGAAAGAATGGTGTGTATGTCACATGTTTACTTAATCACTTGAGAGTGGTTTAAAATTACGAAGGTATTGAGTGTATTTAATAGCAGAAGTAGGCCGATAGAAGAACTTGTTGTAGCAGCTTAAATTGGCCATATTTTTCGTTAGAATTAATTATTTTAAAGTTCTTTTTCTTATTAACTATTTATTATACACACAGTTACACATTTTTTCACAATATCGCCATTATTCTTGAAGTTTAATTTCTTACTTTTTATGTTACAAATGAGTTTTACTTTATTTTTATGAATTTTGCTTTTCATATTATAAATAAAAACATATTTTCTTTTTGTGCCTGACTGACTGTCTGACTTTAAAAAGTATAGGGTATCATATGACATCCAATGTAGGGCATTAGCAAATTGTTTACCCTTTGTGATGAATTTCCATTTATTTCCTAGCATATTTCTTCCATCAAAACATTAGCAACACAAGAATTTATTGGATCCCATTTAATAAAAGAACTACTTTTTTGATAATATTTCATAGTAAACCACCAAAAATTAATAAAGTTTATACTTTTTTTAAGGATGAGTAACTTCTTACAATTTTGTTCTTTAATTCTGATAATATCCGAAGTTTTTACATCTATTTTCTTTTACCAAAACATTGCCAATAACAAAATAAAACAAAGATTTTCACTGGATATTACATTACTTTGATCAAAATAAGCATCATTTTTGTACCCAATGATACTCAAAACATGTATCAAAGGATGGTAACATGTAATAGTTTCTCTTAGACGAAAGGTACTTTTACATTAATTGTGATACATTTTCTTTTCAATGATATCCTAAATTATTACAGCAATATTTTCTCCATCAAAACATTGCAAATCACAAAAGAAGGCAAACAAGGATTTTTACTAACTATTGCATTACATTGATCAAAATAACTTCATTTTTGTATCTAATGATTCATAAAAATACGAAAAAATGGTAACATGTAATAGTTTCTTGTAGACAAAACGTAACTTAGCACATTTTTGGTCATATATTTCCAATGATATCCCAACTTCTCACAACAATTTCCTTCCATTAAAATACTGCCATAACAAAACAGGGCCTACAACGATTTTTACCAGTTATTACATTGCAGTGATCGGATATAATACTGCATAGAAACCCTATCAAATGATATTAATATATAAGTACTTTCTCTGACGAGTGGTAACTTTGCGCATGTCTTGAAGATTTATTTCTGATGACTTTTCTATCTTATTAGAACAATTTTCTTCCATCAAAACATTGATTTGCCCCTTCTTTTTTCGAACAAATCATTTTTTGGACTCACACCACTGTTTTATGAATCGGCTTTTCAATCCTGGGTCGTTGTTTCTTTTCAAGATACTACTGAAGTAAGCCCTTGAATATTCACTGAAGCATTAACCTGCCCTCTTTCTCCATTTTGCGCTAATGTTTATACTTATGAAGCCTTCTATTTTTCCAATTCGTTTTACCCTCGTCTGAGATGCACTCTTAGGTATGGAAAGTGCGCCTTAAATACGCGAAAAACAGCGTTAAAGTAGGAAATTGTAGGAAAAGAAAAGTGGGTGGATTTAACCGATTTTTTTTATGTTGTTTGGCAGGATACAGCTACAGGCAATTGGAAGTTTTAAATTTTTATTTATTGTTGTTGTTTTACATTTATATCTATATACCTGGCTTTTCATCCATTTTTTGTGCGTTGAACGTATAATGGCAGGAATGGAGCACGGCAAAAATGGGCCGTGATTTATGCTTTCCTTCTGGTAACTTGGCGGATGGCATTTTAAAAATCGTATAAGATGATGTATTCAAAGCGTATGAGCTTTTATTTTGTTATTGTTAAGCCTTTAAAATGAACTTCTTTCCAGCATTTTGTACATTGCTACAAAAGGATCTACCATTGCTCTCATTGTAGGAGATACAATTTTCATGTTTTGGACTAAGTGATAGAAATCTTTTATTATATTTTATTTAAAAAAAATCTCGACATCAGATAAAATCAGTTTATTTTTGGCAAGTAATTTAATTGAATTTTTTTAATAGAATTTAGTTTAGTACGGCATAAGAGTTGAATCACGCTATTCGAAAAGTAAAATTCTTTCTTCGATCTCAAACCCTGCTGAACAGTGGGAAAAGGATATTGAGCTTCTGCTTTCTGTAAGAACTCTAGTTGGGATGAATACAGGAAAATTTTCCGAGTTTTCTCCCTTGCTACCAGTAAAGACGACCCAGTAACTATGAAAAGTTCTCTCGGAATTCAAAGGCGCATTTAATGTTCAAAAGTTTTATGACAGTTCGCAGCTATTAAGTTGTCCAACTAAGTTTTATCAACTTATTTTTAATCGTATTGTAACCAATCCACAAAAATTTAAACTATTACACAGATAAAGAAATCACGCGAATGGCGTCCAACTTTTTCATTACAAACTTCGAAACAATTCGGAAATCTCTTATTATTTTGTTTTTTAAAGTTTAAAGCAATGATAATTTGTTTTTAAGAATTTACTATTGAAACGAATTTTTCCTTCTCATGCACATCTAATGCTAAAAACTCTTGTAATTCTAAAGTTTTTACGTGCTGAACTGAAAATTGAGGAGTTAATACTCTGATCTGCAATTCGACTGCTCCAATGTTCGAATCCCAACTGGGACATGAATTATTTGGAGTGATTCGTAATCTACTATATACTTTTAGCCATAGAACACAATGGAATTTGCACTCATGTACATAAAATAATCACGTAATAAAAAATAAACCAAGGATTTGTATAAACAAACATATGAGAAATAAATGCTTTAGTTTTAACTACCGAATGCAAAATTTACATCAGAAATATTTTAATTTAAAAAATATAAATTAAATTGAAGCTACTACTAGGATACGTGAAATAATTTTGTACATCATTTGTCCTTGTGTCCCTGCTTTTTATTTACACAGATTAAAATTTTTTTTAATTACATTACTTTATGAACTTTATTTCCTTATTTCGTTAAATTATTAAAATTTAAAAAAATCGAAAATTTTCAAATCGACGAAATTTATTATATTTTTTGTAACCTTTTTTACATTCTTCAAGATTCTCTCCGCGATTCTTATAGTATGCGAAATACAAACACTTATAATAAAGCTTTTTCATTTGCTTGAATACCTCATATGTAAATGATAATTTTATAACTGAATTATAACATAATCTAAACTTTAGAATACAATTGATTTTTTAAATTTTAGAATATATTTTAGAAATAAAACAATTTTTTTGGCAATATTTTCCTTTTTGTTGATAATGTGGCAGATGTTTCATAACAACTAATACCATTCAAATGTTAAAATCTCAATATAAATTATATCGTTAAAGCCGTGAAATATTAACATTGCTTCACTGGATATTATACATTATTCAACACAGACAAAAAAGGTACACTATTATTCATTAAACGGTGGACTCTATTAGGAAATATTTTAGTATCTATTTAAGATAAAAAGAAATGTATAACTGACTCTTTTTATAGTACATTTTAAATTAATTGAGAAAATCATGTAAGGAACGAGTTCCTAATAAAAAATATATAAAGATACTCTGCTTATAAATTGGGAATACATTTATGTCATACTGAATTGTAAAAGAAATATTAGAAAATATGATTTTAAAATTTCAAAATTTAAAGAAGCAATGCCTTATTTTGGAAACATAATTTAGAAATGACATCTTTAGACTGACAAAAACGTATGTTACAAAATAGATATACATATATGTAATCGTAAATATTTTTATAAAATTAATCAAATGCCAAATGAAGAATAATAAAGGGAAAATACAAAATATGGTAAACAGATGGAACATATATTCAAACTTTGTGCCAATATGGTCAACACTCTCTGAAAAATGGCCTTATTAGTACTTCGTTTCATATTCCTTTTATTCTACGTTTGTTTAAAATTTTTAACTATTTATTGCATATATATTCCATCTACTTAATTTATTTTGTATTTTCATTTTATTATTCTTCATTTGGCATTTGATTAATTTTATAAGAAAATTTACTATTAATTATATATTTACAATTATTTAAGATGCTTTAAAGCTGAATATATTGTTAAGCGTATAATTTTTGTATTTTATTTATTCTCGTGTTTTTTTAAATTTATGCTTATGCTATTTCTAATCATACTTATATATATATATATATATATATATATATATATATATATATATATATATATATATATATATAATATATATATATATATATATATATATATATATTATATATATAGTATATATATATATATATATATATATATATATATATATATATATATATATATATATATATATATATATATATATATTATTTTATACTACATAACCTTTATAAAAGAAAAGCAAAATTATTAGAACCATGCATAAGTTGAAAATCCTTCGTTGGTTTAGTTTATTATTCTTTCTTTCTTTCTTTTTTTTTTTTTTTTTTTTTTTTTCTTTTGCATCCTTTTTCGCACTCTATTGAATCGAATTACAATTTCTTGTATATTTTCTTTCTCTATACAACTTATTTCTAAAAGGTACGATAAGTCCTGGCAGTCTCTGTTTTCTATCGGCAGTCTCCATTAAGTACTTTTTACAGCTTTTTACGCCTTATTTTACTTTTGTTTTTTTTTCCCCACACCTTTTCCTGCTTACAAAAAGCAAACGTTTCAATTTGAAAGATTTTATAGTGAAAAGGGGAGAGAGAAAGGGAAATCGCGCCATCCCTTTTATCTTCTTTAAGGATTTTGATTCCTATATTTTTCCCTCACTGCACTTGCACTAAGTGATCTCTGAAACGGGGAGTTATAAACAGTTCTGTTATCCTTTAAGCACTTGAAACGTTCTCCTAAAACTACGATTAGCTATAAAAGTTTAAGATTTTAACTTTGATTCCATAAAATTTCCATGCAAGTTGAGTTTCAAATCATTGCATGAAGAAGCTATTAATATTTTAGCACTAAGCATACGAATATTGTATTTGCATATATACTCACAAATATTTTGAATAGATCCGTTTTCAGAACGAGTATTTAAAATAATAGGTTATTCTGAATATATTCAAATTCAGACTGTTGTTTTATATATTTTTCCATTTGTAACATCTATGAACAATTTTTGTAACTATTTCAGATAATTTTCTAGTTACGTAATAAAACTAATAATATGCTTATTCTGTACCTGAATTTTTTTTTTAAAGATTTTGTATTTTTTCATTTTAAAATTTTGTAAGTGTGTAAACATTACAATGTTTTTTCTAATTAAATAGATAATTATGAAACTAATTATTAATATAATGATATTTGTATGTAGAATTTGTGATTATAAGAATTCCTTCAGCACAATGTTTTGGCACACTTAATAAGCTTTTCTCATTATATAAATATTTTTTAAATATTTATGTGTGTACCTAAAAAATATAAAGATTTTTTTAAATTTATCCTTATATGCACATTAATTCTTTTTATGCAGTATATATCTTTTTTTCAGTTAATGTAGTTGTACAGATATTATTAAATATGTTTATAAATATTTTATATTATTATTATTATAAATCCGTATTTTATGTACATTTATTTAATATTTCTATTTAATTAAAATTAATACTTATTAAGCATAAACACTAAATTAATTTTGGTAAAATTTTCAAGACCAATTTCTTTTTGCGTAAATTTTCTGCTCGGGTAGAAATATTTTTTTTTTTGTTGACGTAAGTTATTAATCAACCATTACTTGCATAGCAACATTAAATAACATTAACATTTTAAATAGTATAATTATTACTAATCTGTTAAAAAAATTAATTTCTAATTTGAATGATAATGACGCTTTTCGCTTCACTTTTAAAATTTGATAAATAATAGCGTAGGGATAACAACTGCGCATACACATATCAACTTTGTAGATATATGCTAAGATGATTGAATACGCGCAAGTGCTTAAATTCATGACTAATGGAAGAATGCGTCGGGATCAGCATCCCTAACTCCTTTATTTCAGAAAGAGAATATGAGCTCTCTCTCTCTCTCATTGTTGTGATGAGAATAGTAAAAAAAATATATTAAAAAAAAGATGGGGGTGGGGCACGAGGAAAAAAAATGGTTCGCGAAATCCCCTGACTGTGGGGCTTTTTACGTCATTACATAATTAAAAGGCATAATTGAATGGGAGCGCTCCCCAATCTCATTTCCCCGCGACGTTTTCTTAAATAGCTCGGCGTCGCTCATTTGATGGGTGCGATGTGGAGCTCAGTTCTGATCCGGAAAACGTTCACTCCTTCCCGTCCCTCCCCCCGATGCCCCATTCCATCATCACCACACGTACACATGCACATAAAAAGTAAATAAAAAACACGAGTTGAAGAAGAACTGAGTGTGGGAGGAGGGTAACAAAAAAAAAGGAATGAAAATCCCCAACTGATGGTCTAGTTCAGCAACGGAATGATTCCATGATCTATTTTCCATAATTCTTCTTCTACGCTTGCATTTTTCCCTCTCGTTTAACCCGGACCCCCCACCCAACCTCACCCCCTTTTTTCCATGCCACTTTATTTCTCCATCCCCCCCAGCCCCATTCCCATCACCAAAGTCAGACACTCCTCCATATTCCCTCCATTTACTCCCATTTTTTTGTCGCATCCCCACCCCCGCACAATGCTTCCTCCCCCCCACGGGAAGGAGGAGAATATGATGCATGAACTAAGCCGTTTTTATGGATCTTTTGGCGCGCCGGGGCGGAGACCATGGGGGACGGGGGCGAGCGAACAAGCAGGCCGCCTCCTTGCAAGATCGGGTGGGATGGGAGGGCTCTATCACCCAGTGGGGTGGTCGGCAGGGGGGAGGGGATAGATAGAGCACTCTTCAAACGAGGAGGGATGTCTGACCCAAGACTGAAAGTCTCTTGTCGCCTTTTTCTGTCTCTCTCTCTCTTTATTTCCTTCTTTCTCTCTGGTGGGGATAAAATTTTATTTTTCTTGATGCTCCCAGGGAAAAAAAATTTATTCCCTTTCTGCTTTCCTTTTTCCCCCTTTTATAAAATAGTGTGGGGAGGGCTGGCAATCGAAGGTTATTCCGATGTGGGTTATTGAGCGGAGGAACTGTCGTAACTTTGCGTTACACGACTTGAGCGTGAACTTGTTCTTGTAGTTCCCCGACCATAAAAACCTGTATGGGGAAAAATGGGGGAAAGAAATAAGTACTCGAGCCAGGCTATTGTCGCTTCCTTGAACTTGTATGTGCAAATTTTTTTGTAACTTTCTTAAAAGTATCGACTCATATCGCGTTCATACAAAAAATCCTTAAATAGTCAGAACTGTATGTCCTTATTATTTATCGAATATATATATATATCCCTAATGAGATAATGTTAGAAGGAAAACAAGATATTTAAAAACTAATTACCATCATTATCTCTTAAAGTCTTAAATGAAAACATTTAAAGCTTGGAATTATATTCAAATTTTAACTATTTTATATTTACTAATTGTTCCAGTTTATTCACCTTAACTAAATTTTAAAACTCTTACAGACTGCATATATATGACATTTTTTAATAGAAATAAAAAAAAATAACTCTTCACATTTGGACAACTTCTGATGAATAAATAATTTTAAATTTCTGACAAATTATGTTTATTATGAAATGACATTTATTTTTTTAAAGTTTGAAATTAAATTTTCTATTTTGAGAAAATCATTATTATTTGTATATTATTTTATACCTAGTATTAAATAACATAATTTATTATTATAATGAAACTTGAAAGGCTACATTATTTAACTTAAATTGAAGACACTAGTAAAAACGCTCATTTTAATCAAGCACTTCAAGCAATTAATTGGTATTTTGAAATTACTGATTGTGAAATATTTGATTTTTTGAAGTATTCTAATTAAATTTGAACAGAGAAAATATAAAATTATAACAACTAAAAATGTATTTGTTCTCTATTTCTTAATTTTTAGTTGTTCAACCCAATAAGATTAATTATATATTTAAATAGTATTCTCTATTTCTTTGAAATTAATCGTTATGTTTTTGAAAAATATTACAAAAATTAATATGATGTATTGATGTGAAGTTATTATATTTTATGATCTTGCCCTCTCACAAAGTAATATCAATTGTGATTTGTCTAGTTATTTCAGCGTATTTTGTATTTTAAAGTCTAACCAAATCTTTGTAAATTTAATTTTTATTTTCATTCAATTAATATTTAATGATGATAATGTTATCAATGATCAATGTTATTAATGATAATAAGATGATAATCTTATCATCCTTTTCTTGTTCCTATAGTTTTGTTATCATATTACACATCAATTTTAAAATCATTTCTTTTTTCATTTACAGCAACAACATCCAGGAATAGCTCATCTCATGGTAAGTTATCTTGTTCACATAAATTTTGAATTCATTTTATTTATAAAGTTAGAAAATGAGTTATGAGGAACTTACTTTGTAATTGGTGTGTTAGAAATAATTTAAAAATGTCTATGCTAAAAAATTTGATAAATAGTTGTCTAAATCTACCATGGACTAGTAGTGAGACCACTTTATTTTGCTTGCAATATCAGAAGTTCAATATTCCAGCTTTTGAACAACACTTGAATGTAACGTTTTCCTGCTTTATACAAGTATATTTGCTGCGAAATTTTCCTATTTTCTAATCTTTTGTTACTTAAAAATGGTTTTCTGTCCATAAAATTATTTTCAAGAAATTGTCCTTGTTGGAGCTTTTTGGGAAAATTTGTAAAAGCTTTATGGTTTGAAGAGTTCAATCTTCCAACTTGTGAACAGAATTGAATTGCAGCATTTCTCTGCTTTATTCAAGAATGTCTTCAGTGGATCAACAGACAGAAGTCCAACCACTTTTCCATGGGAGAACATCTTAGATACTTAACCTCGTCTTAGAAATGGTCACTATCGAGATATGAAGATCCAGAGAGATGGTAACAGAACCTACCGTCTCTGCATTAATGGCAATAATATTCCATTAACACCAAGACACATTTTTGACTGCCCTGCCTTTTTAAGATATTTGGCTCAGCTCGGGGAATTCCTCCTGTCCACTTGCTGGACATCGAAAAGGGAGTATACTCCGAAAACATCAAGGAGATAGCCAGCTATGTTCTGCACACTCATGGTCATCTATAGTTCTCCCCATGGACACCAAATCAACCAACCATTCAAGAATGTGGATTTTCGTAGTTTCTACACTTGAGGTTCTTTGAAATAGCTCATTATTTATAAAAGTTTGCTAAGAAGTTATTCTTGTATTTCTTTGAAAGATTTACTAAGGCCTTATTGTTAGAAATTCCATCTCGTAGTACTTGAATAGCTCTTTTTTTCTGCTTTATTCAAGAACATATACTGTGACTTTTCTTAGATTCTAAACTTGTGCTGTTTAAAAATGCCTCTCTTAATCTGGGAAAATTTTCCAAAAAATTATTGTTACATAATTTTACGAAAGTTTATAAGAGCTTTGTGGTTAGAAATTCCATTTCCTAACTTTTGAACAGCATTCCACGGTCTCATTTTTCTGCTTTATTAAAGAATGCTTTCTATAAATTTCACTTCTTATTCATTCATTCATTCATTCATTCATTGTCGTGTGCCAGCTAGGCTGACAACATGGGGTGCGCTGCTCCACTTTTCTAACTGAACCATATTTTGGTGTGGAGTCCGACTTCCTCAGTACACACATGCCATAGGGACCCGTTTATAGGGTAGGCAACCATTCACACCTCGTTCATACAAGGAAAGGACAAAGACAGGATAGATAGAAAGTACATCCATGCCCAAATTGAGATTCAAACCCAGGACCTCCTTATCCGTAGTTAGGCACGCTGACCACTAGACAAGTTGGTCGGCTTCACTTCTTATGGAATTTGAAAATGACTCAATATTTATAAACACTTTCACGGAAGATACCTTTGATAAATTTCTTTTCGAAAGCTTACAATAGCTTTAAGCTTAGAGGTTCAGTTTCTCAGCTTCCGAACTGCATGTGAACGTAATATTTCTGAGTGTTATGTGAGCACGTCTGTTCTAATTTTTCTAATTTCTATTTATGTGGTACTTGAAAACAGCTCATTATTTATAAAAACATTTCCAGTTATCCTTTTTGGCAGGTTTTTACTACATATTTATAGTTATCAACTATCTATACTCAAAATACGTACTTCGTTATCGTTTAAATTACGTGTGAAAATATGTGTTATTTAAAATATTATTTTGACTTACTGTGAGCTTTATAATATCCTTTACAAATAAAAACAATTTACATAATCAATGAATTTTTCGATAAAAAAATATACCTGTTATTATTTTTATTTTATTTCCATCACTTGGAGTATTTTTTATTTTGCTAGTAATAGTATATTATCTACTCATAGGTAACGTATAAGTCGACAAATCGTAATAATTTTTTTAAAAAAACTTTCAATGGAAAAATATTTGATTAAATAATTTTTGTGAACATTTAATAATGTGTTTGTTTAACTTTCATGTTTTCTCTTTAAAATCCGTTTTTAGTACCATAATTTTCAGAATATCATGGACGTAAGCGCGCTGCTTTTGAAAAAATTAACTAAAAAAGCATTTAAAATTATTCAGACACCCCAGTCTTATATGAAATCTATACTCAATTAAATTGCGAATATAGTCTCATAATCTTGATTTTTGTTAAATATCTATGCCTAAAAAAATTTTATTATGACACACTCACACACATACATCAATTAATATAAATGCATAAAATGGAACAATAAACATAAATGTGAACAATTAAAAATATACTTACGTTGTTGTCAGTATGTGTCCTGTCAGAAAAAAAGACAATATGTATGATATTTATACAATGTTACAGTAAAGTATTACAATGTAATACCGCAACATTAAACTGGATGGGAAAAAAATTCGAATATAAATAATTACAATAGTTTGAATCGCGTATAACCTTCAAAAAAGGATTTTTACTGCAAGAGCTAAAATGTTCTAACAATTATTGAAATTAATTATAAGCTAAGTAAAACGCTATCATTAAACAGTGTATATAGTAAAGATAGACTAATTTTTGTATCATATATAAGTTCTTTAGCCGTATGTATAAATTCAGCATCTTTAGCTTTTTTGATATTATTGACGATATTTTCATCGATTTCACGATTTCCCATTTTGAAAACGTCGTTGGGTTATTTGCATTCCTTTGAGTGCACGAGAAATCAAACCGGTAGAAACGTACTGCCGTTTTGAGACTCTAACTTTTACAAAAATTAAATACAAAAGCAGCGGTATATTTTACATTCAGGAAGCTTTAATATAAATTTCTTGTATCAATAATTTTAAGAATTTTAGCTATTATATTCAACAAATAAAATTGATACGATTGTGTTTTTTTTAAAGCCAAATTTAAATTAATTCGGAATGGGTGTCAACTTAAGTGGAACGAAACTTTAAAGTAAAATCTAAACATAAACATAAAGAGAGAGTTCGAATATATATATACACATACTTATATATATACATATATATATATATACACATACATACATACATACATACATATATATATATATATATATATATATATATATATATATATATATATATATATATATATATATATATATATATATATATATATATATATATTGATATCTTCATTTAACATAAATCAAAAGTATATGTATTTTTTAATAAATTGATATTTATCTTTATTTACCTAAAACATTAAACCCTTTGCATGCTTTTATTTAAACACTCTGTACATCTAAAACATCCTTCAAATTCTACAGATTCCCTTACTCCGTCACTGTCTTCTCACCCCCGTCTTATGAAAAAAAAATCCAAATGTTATTCATTAAGTGTTTCCATTTCGTAACATTAAACGATATCCCCAAAAAAATAAATAAATAGTATAGCTGACCTCCAAAGAGGAATGTGTTAAGTCTGGGAATGCTGGGGGATGGCACCCTCTTTTCTTTCTCCCCGAGTGTGTTTAATTAAGAAAATCAGATTGCGAACGAATGTGCTTCATTCGTAAATGGAGGATGGTCGCGTGAGGGTGGGCGAATAGAGAAGAGGTGGCAATTAGAAAGGAGGAGGATTTCCGCTTGTAATGACTCCCGAAAATTCGCCGGAGAGACACATAATTAAGATCCCGCAGCAAGGAACAATAGCCAGAGGTAACGCACTTAACGCGGCGCCTCTGTACAGGGATCGTCCACAAACTGAAGCTTTTTTATTTTTTAAATACTCAATTAGGGTTTGTTTCGATTTTTACTTCTGTGGTAATTTATTTTAAGTATTTAAAAAGAATTTGTCACAATTTTGTTATTTTTTTAGATTATATATAATGCTAATTAAAATCTATACAATGCCACAATCCCTATACCAATGATGATTAATTTTAATATTTTATCCAATTTCATTAAATTTTAATCTTGTATTTAATGATTTATTTATATAATATGAATTAAATAAATGTGTATAACTAAAGGCTTGCACACATGCAGAAACAGATATATAATTATTACAACAACTTGTAACTATGTTTAAAATTAATGTTCATATCAAGAAAAATAAATAAACAAACTGTAATTTTTGAAGATTTTAGAGATAGACTCATTATAGAAAAATAACACATTCTTTCCTAATGTATATTTTAATTTCAAAATCTTTTTAACACGGACAGTTATAAATTACAACTCGATTCTTAACTTTATTTTGAATATTTATTTATCTATTTTTAAATGTTATTTATTTTTTATACGTTTTTTATTTTATTTATTTATTTATTTATTTATTTTTTTTACAAAAAAAAAAATTTATACTTTACAAAATCATAATAATCACCAATCTTAACTCAAAACCCTGAAATTACAGTTTCAAAAAATTAATTTAACTTGATACATTTTCTTAGATTTGTAAAATAATTTTTTGAATTTGTGTTTAGCAATTTATATAAATAAATTAATCTAATCGAAATTAATAAATTATTTCTATATTTATGAAAAATAAAGATGTCTTATACAGACATGGACTTGTAAATACAGGTATTTTATATCGGTTATAACTGGATACATAAAAAAGTTTATAAATTGTCTCTAAACTAAAAAACTTTAGACTTTAATTTATAATCAATTTTAGTAACATTCAACGAATAATTAATATTATGGTTCATCGAATATCAATATTAATACTTTATTTATCTAATTAGTATTGTGTAAAAGTATTTAAATATAATTGATTTAAAATAACAATTTTAGACTGAACAGAAACTTTAGTATAAAGACACACTTATTTGTGTTTAATTATATTTTTAAGTAATTAAAAAATTAGACTTAATTCAAATTGACTAACTATGTAACATGTCATTAAGAAATCTTAAATTATCATATATATTAGATAGATATAATGAGATGATCTCATTTATATATATATATATATATATATGTATATATATATATGTATAAGTTGAAACAGTAAGTTATATATATAATCCAGTGAATTTCTTAAACCCATTGCTGATTCGAAATTGAGAATTTATTATTTTTTTATAAAAGTATATAATGCATTTGATTCTAAATTAACGAAAAAATTAGAATTGTTTGAGGTGATGAATGAATATTTTATATTTTCACTTTATTATTTATTACTTTATTTAACAATTCTTTTGGACATTCTATTCAAAACCTGTAGATATGATTATGTAAAGAAATTGCTATAATGAAGTTTTAGTTTTTAATGTTAACCAATTTTTATGAAATCACAGTTAAACTGACTCTTGTTTATATTACTGAGACTTAATTTTCCCATTTTAACATACTTAATCCGTGAAGCAAATAACATTTATTTATTCATTTTTTGAATTTTCATTTAGTAATCGAATAGAATAAGGAGAATTGTATTTACATTTGTAAAGCTCTGCGTGAATGTTTGATAATTTGATACTAATTTCAGTAAATCCTCAATTTCAGAAATGATTTAGAATAACAATATCAGTGCTTACAGCAGCAGTATTTTCAAGCAATGTCTGTACGATTATCTGCAACTCAGCAACACAATGGGAAGATAAGAACTTCCATTAATGTATAATAAAGACTCAAACAAAAGTCCAACTTTTTTTTCCGAAAAAGGAAAATTCTATTAATTACAAGCTATCGTGTGTATAACTGACTGCACCCCCTGGAAAGATATCACGGATGCTCACTGAGATTTCTAAGTTTTCCCTCGCCCCCTGCTGCCAGGGGGGGTTAAGGAAGGTGATGGGGGGAGGGGGTATTTAATTAGCGACAATCTCTCGGCTAATTACCTTAAGCGGAAGAGAAAGACAGCTCAACACAATTAAAATCGAGTGGCGAACCGATTGGAAAATAAATGGAGTTTTCTCCCGTTCTCCTCTTCCTGCTTTTCCCAGTTTTCCTCTTCTTTCCATCCCAATCTTCCTCCTGGTACGGGCTCTGATTGAGAACGGGAGGTTTACTTCGCGCTGTCCTTCCCCCCTTTAACCATGCTTGATTCTTTAGTGAGCTGTCATCTAAAGTTGCAACTGATTCTTCCTCGCCCGTGAACCCATTCTCCGCCTCTTGCTTCTAATCCTCCTTCCGAAAGCACTCCCACCCCCACTAAAAGTAATGAGACCGGAGGCTCGCTTTAACCCCTCCGAGATACCCTTGCAACCCTGTGTGAGCGCTGTATCAAAAGATATGGCTTAAACCCCGGTTATAATGACTTTTTTTAATGATGAATTCATTCCTTTTGCACTGCCGATCATAAAGTGCCAAGTAATTACTATGAGGGGGACCAGTAACTTCTTGGCTCAAATGTCGTTGCTAAAAGATCCATTTAAGAAGAACCTTGCACTCTCCTTTTAATAGCCGAATTTCCATTCTCATATTGTTCCAGCCATGGGTCAGACTGATTTATACAGGAGGCTCGCTCTAAGCCTTCTGAGATGCCCTTGTAATCTAGAGTGAATCAAAAGGTATAGCTTGGTCTCCATATAGCTCTGGTTACCAGACTTTTTTTAATGAATTCATTTCTGTTCGCATTGTTGATATGAACCTGCAAGTAATTGAGATGTAGAGTTCAGTTAAGAGCTTTAACTCAATTATCAATGTGAAAAGATTTGTTCAAAAAAAAGATATATTCTCCATTTAATTAGATTTTCAATCATTTGTCATCTCCGTATCTGTAAAAAACACCATACCTCATTTTAATCCCTCCCAATTATTCTCCTTACCTTGAATGAATTCTGAATCAAAATATCTTTTGATTAAGCTTGAATGTCGTATATTAAGACATTTTTAATAATTCATTTCTTTTCCATTGCTGAGATGAAAAATTACCCAGTAAATTAAATGAGTAGGACCTTTAAAATTTTATTTCAAAAATCGCCGCTAAAAGATCTAGTTTAAGAAGAATCTTATTCTTCTTAAACTGTGATGATCTACAGAAAGTGAAGTCTATTGTTAGTTCTCGAAGTAATCACCATCAGCATCCGACTTTCTGCTAGCGTGTCTCCAGTTGTGCAAATCTTTGTGGTGAAATTCGGGGTCTTTGGATGCGAAGAAGTCTGCGAGTGCTCGACGCAGATCTATTTCACTGGTGAGAAAATTTCCATGAAGAGATGATTGTTCAGGTATTGAAAAAGTCTGTGCAAATTTTATTAATTATGTGCAATTTGATAGTGCAAAGTCAAAAAGTGAGTAAGGAAGATGGCACAAAGTCTTCCAAACAAATCGCTGTCCTGTCCACCCGCGCGGCATGCGGCTTCCTGTTATCGGCCATGAATAGTACTCCCTTGCGATTAACCAGTACTGGCTTCTTCTGTTGCACACGTCCCAACTTTTGCGAATATATGTTTGTAGTGACCGTTTCGCTCATCTTTAGTAACTCATAGTTAACCACTTGACAACTAGTCAACCAGATACCAGCTTCATAACAGAGAGACAAATCTCCCGACCTGAGTTTTTGAAACCAAGTACCTTGCCATATGCTCATTCCCAATACTATCCCCAAACGCTTGACACATTCGCTGACTTGATGCAGCAGCTGATAAGTCCGCTTTGAAATCGTAAAGGAAACAACACCGAACGAGCTCTTTCGACGCGCTCATTTCTCTTCGCTACTGTATGAATTATCATTGATGAATGTGGGCCGTGAATCTGCTTTTATAACGACTGATATTCCTAGTCTTGACTGACGGTGTCTTAATCACGTCATACACTAATCTGCATATTTATTCTCACTTCATTTAATGGTAACTCGAAAACGACAAGAACTTTCTTAATTACCTTATATATTGTGCTATGTACTTTACTTTCAAAGATTTCAGACTTGTGAATTTGATAAGTAATTTTTTAATTAAAAGTTTTATGTAAATTAATATATAATTGCAATAATAATGTAAATGATTATAAACAGAGAAAGAAATATTTCTGTTTAATTTTTATTATAGTACAATTAACGTTAATCATACATCTGAATTATTTTTCAACAAACTATGATTCAAGTTCTATCATGTAAACCATTTGTTAATTCAATGTAGCTCAGAAATATAAAGAGATTACGTAAAGCACACAAAAGTCTCTAAACCATTGTCATTATTAATTTTAGTTATATAATTGAGGCATTTGTTTAATGATAAAAATTAGAATATTAATTTTTTTTGGTATAAAATAAATTAGAAACATTGTTTAAAATACAAGATTTTTTTAACAATTCTGGCAAATAATGGAAAATAGCGTGACAAATATTTGCTTAAGAAAAATTTAGTTGTAATTTATCCAGATTCTAAAAAAGAAAACTTTTCTTATTTCCAGTTTAAATTTCTGTATAGTTTATAGTATTAATCGGAATAAATTCACAGAAAACAATGGTTGAAATATACAAAGCTGTAAACTTTTCTTTTAATAAAACGCTAATGACTATTCAGAGTAAAGTTTTCTTCCAATTAAATTTTTTGATAGATTTTTTGAGAAATATACTTTAGTTCATCAAGCTTTTTATTTCTACTTTGAAAAATATCGACGCCATATTATTGGGTACAGAAACAACAGTTTGTTTTCTCTAAAATATACCAAATTACCAATAGAATATTGACCAATGAATAAAAAAATAAATGAAATGCTTTAATATTTTGTCAAATTTGAAAAACAGGCTACCTAAAATCAATCAATAAATAGATTTTTGATAACAGGAATGAAAAAAAATCATAAGCATTTCAATTAATATATTCACAACTAAATTTAGAAAAAGTTTTTTTTATAATATTTATATGGCTGAAAATTGTATTCGGTAATATTATTAGCTTGGAAAAAAAATTTTTTATACTAGTGAAATGTGTTTTCAATGTCTACTGTTTGATTCATGGAAGTTTTTCATTTAAAAAGAAAAAAAATGTTGACTATCAGTTTATGCATTAACTTAAATATTCAAATGGAAACAGGTTTAATTTGCGAGAAAATTGAGCCTTATTTTTTTGTTACTGATTATTATCATGGATATAATGAGAATTTTTAAACTACGCATTGGAGGGGGTGTCTAAAAAAGGCCTTGATGAGAAATCTTTATGCTGAATGTAATGAAAATTTTGGCACTACTGATTAGTTTCAAATAGAAAATTAGCTGCGGAAATTTCTATTTATAACGTTCAATTTAATTCATTTTGATTGCAGCTCATTTTTATTTTACTGCAAATTACTTTAAAAAATGGAATTATGAAACCCACCAATTATTGAAAAAGTGCAAATACATGGTAGTAAGCAAAATGGGATTATTATCGTAGTTTTACAACGTTTCGTTCGTTCATAATTTCATAGAATACCTTCAAATGTCAAGAAAAAAATTCATTGAAAGAGCAGAATTTCTATAAACAGGATCCTTTATAATGAAATATGGTGATGAACTATCAAGAACTTTAGACTGGATCATTAATCGTATTTCAGATACATTGATACATTTGCAAGAAATACAAATAACTCTGTTCTTACCAAATCATGTTAGCATGGTCTCTTAAAATCAAGTATACACCTATACTATTTTTTATTTGAAAAGCAACACTATTTTACTGATAAATTCGCTATGGATTGACTGGTAAATTTTCAAAAAAATGAATAAGATTAACTTGTCTAATTTATTGACCATCGAGTTGTTTGATATTATTTCCCTGATTTTTTTCATGTGAAAATTTGTTAGGATGGGCTCCATTAAAATGATAGTTTTCCAATAGCTTCATTTTGTCATTAGAACTATATATATGGCAATTACGTCACAGATGCTAAAAGATAAGTATCGATTAGACATCTTGCAGACCATTTTGGAAGTCATATAGATATTGTGTGATTGAATAAACAATGTTTCATACCTTTTTTTATTTCTTTTCTTTTATGAATTTTCTTTATATGCTAAATAAATGTAATACAGACATTTTGAATTAAGACTTTCTGTGCCTCAGACTTTTAATTATGATATTTTATTAATTTCTATATCTTAATGTAAAAAATCTTCATGACATAATGTATGCACTGAAATACATTCGGTGTAGAGATTAATTCGATATCAATGTAGATTTAAATATTTTAAAAGTTAAAAAACCTTCTCTGTAAAATATGTTATCTAATCAAAATCTATTATAATATAAGAATGTGTATTCAAAAGTATAAAGTTTTAAAAAAATTAAATTTTTTCTAGCAACAAATGCATGCACAGCAGTTACCTCCACATGCGCATGCGCCTCCTCTGCCTATGATGCCGCATGCGGCCGCCATAGCCGGACTCCAACCCCCTACCTTACCTCCGAGCAGCGCGGCCGGACTCCTCGCGCTCTCAAGTTCCCTGGCCGGACCTGCAGCCCACCTGTCTGCGGCCGCAGCCGCATCCACTGCTTCCTCCTCATCCTCATCTTCCATTAAGGACCATAGGGACGAGAAGAGAAATTCCAATTGTAAGTATAATTAAGTACTACTTTAATTTACATTGGAACCATGTATGTAATACCTAATAAAGAATAAAGTATTAGTTAAATGTTACCTAATATAAAAGGTATTAATTGATACTTTATAATAAATAATAAAAAAAGTATTTATTTAGTATTACAAAAAATACCACTTACGACTGTATTGCTTGAATTCCTGAATTTTGCATCAATATGAGTAATTTTAATGTTTTATTAAAAAAAAGTAGTATCTAATATTAATTTAAATTGTATAAATATGTAACGCTCTTTTGAGATACTTTCATATTAGTTTGATTCTTTTAATAATAAATAAGAATATCGATAGGCATTTCTCATTCGTCCAGAGTCAAAAGCTGTGTGAGATATTCCTATTTGTAAATGCACATTTTGCTAGCACTGAAGCAAATTTAAATAACTTCAAAGTAAATTAATGTTTCATATATCCTTATAAAGAAAAATTTCTTCGTTTGCAATTATGTTTATCATTCTGACATAGAGTTCAATAGTAGGTAGGTTCAAATCATGTTTCATGTGGAGATTTTCGTAACTTTAAATAGTTGGTCTCGGCCAACTAAGTATCCTTACTGAAAAAAAGATTACCATAGCAAGATGAACAAGTCAAACCTCAGAGAAATCGCTAAAATTAATTACTGACCGAGAGTTAATGAAAAGAGAAAGCATATTTTTTTAAATACAGTAAATTCTCGATAATCAGTCAACGAAATATCCACCTTATATGTTATGCACATTTCAAAAAAAAAAAAAAAAACTTAAGTCTTTAACAAAGTTTTTCAATATGAAAAAAGAACAGAAACTTTTGGTTGCTTTTGTAAAGAAATAGATTTACTCATATGTTGTTGTCGTCTTGGGCTAGCTAGGCTGGCATAATGGTGTGCGCTGCTCCACTTTTCCAACTGAACCATATTTTGATGTGGAGTCCGACTCTTCCTATGTACACACATATGCTATAGGTACCCTTTTATAGGGTAGCCCTTTCATTTACAACCCTTTTTATACAAAGACAGGATAGACAGAGCAAAAAAGTACATCCATGCCCGAACTGGGATTCGAACCCAGGACCTCCATACTCGCAGTCAGGCACTCTGACCACTAGACAGGGTGGGCGGCATTTACTTATATGTAAATAGTGAATAATTTTATAATTCCTTCAATCATAAATGTGTTCATATTAGTTAGAGTGTTTAAATTATTCAAATCAAAATGTATTAATTTGTTCCATTTTTTAAAAAATTTTATAGATTATCTATATAAATATGTAATTTAATTCTGCAGATAAACAGGGGATGTACTGTCGAGGTGTATTCAGATACTTTATTTTACAAAATTAAAACCCATGAATTAAGACATATTAAATTCTTTTTAACAATACCAAATAATTTATTTGACTCTCGTCTTTGCTCTAGAAGCAAAAAATATCAACTTTTTTTCAAGAAAGTACACACGTTGCACACACAGAAATATATATATATATATATATATATATATATATATATATATATATATATATATATATATATATATATATATATATATATATATATATATATATATATATATATATATATATATATATATATATGAGAAACAAAGTATTCTAAACGCAACTAAGCAATAAATGCATAAAAATTTCAAGAAATCATACTAATAGGCATTTTACTGTTAAATAAAGTTTTAATATAGTAAATAATCTCTGTTCCTCTATTAAATGTTTAAAAAGCAATATTTATCGATTCATAAACCCATTTCATATACCGATTTACTCGAAGAATTATATAAATATTATAGTTTCAAGAGCTGGCCCCTTATGCAGAACTTTGGCCTTACAAGATCAATTCACTCGGGGAAGTTTTCTTTTCCTCGGATTTCAAATTTACCAGAAACGCTATATATCATTTATTAAATGTCCCCGCCATTTGAGTTTATATATAAGTGGTTTAAAAAAATAATTTTATACCGCAAGTGATTTCTTAAGTTAACAATGCCACTGGGCAAAAGCATCGAACAAATGAACAAAAAAACTCGATTTTCAACTTCTGCAAGTAAACATAATACCTAACCGATCGAGTTGTGGGGAGAACTTAAATAAGCTTTGTTTGGTAAAGATTTAGTTCTTAAGGACTGCTTGATAAGGCTCTATTTTCTGCAATTGGTTCAATCAATTGTTTTCCTATTTCCTTACCTCCTTTTCTGTTTTTTATATTTTATTTGCATGTAGGAAAGGAAATATTTCTTACTTGCCGAACTCCAGATTTGTTTTAAAATTGAAAGGTTAGCCGATCTTTTGTATAAATATATATTTAATCTCTTACACAAATGGTTTTCTTTCAAAAATTTCATTTAAGATTTTTTCCCCTATTTGCGTCATTTATGCACAGACTATATGTGCAATTGCATAATCTTCTTTAAATTTTTGACTTTGGTATTACGATAATAACTTGATTTTACCATCGTATTTCTTTACTTGTACATTCCTTCAAGATAGTTTAAAATTAATTTATTCTAAATGTCAGAAACAGAGGATTGTTATAAAAATTGTGTATCTTTATATTTAAAAATAAAATGTAATTAAGAAGCTATATAATTAAATTTTATTTTTTATAAGGCATGTAGCATAACTACATTTCATGCTGTAGCATAACTTCATGCTGTAGCATAACTACAAAATGTAGCATAACTACATTTCATGCTTAATTAAACTAATGTGTCGGAAAAATCATATATATATATATATATATTTATATTTATATATATATATATATATATATATATATATATATATATATATATATATATATGTATGTATATATATATATATATATATATATATATATATATATATATAATATATATGTATGTATGTATGTATGTATATATATATATATATATATATATATATATATATATATATATATATATATATATATATATATATATATATATATATATATATATATATATATGTGGGGGGGGGCCGTGGTTGTGCCTAGTGGTTAGGGTATCGGCTTTCCATTCGGAAGGGTGGGGTTCGATTCCCAATGCCGCCAAAGACTTACCGAGTACATGCGATATATGTGCTCGTTAAATCTGTGGAATTGAAAGTTCTGTGGTCTGTCACTAAGCAGTTATCATGAGTGCAATGGTCTGGAGAAATTTACTTCCTTTTCAGATCAATGCCAAAATTGGGAGAGTAGATCCCCTGGTGCTGCCATCTATCGGAGGATTTGAAGAGCAAAAGTCGTACATTCACCTTCTTGTTGCTCTGATTAAACGATAGACGCTCCCAATTGACTTAAATTCGCATAGCCAAGACATAACTAGCTTGGTCTGTCCAAGTGTCATTAATAACAATATACATATATATATATATATATATATATATATATATATATATATATATATATATATATATATATATATATATATATATATATATATATATGTATATATATATATATATATATATACAAACACATTAGTGTTTAATTATGATAAATGTAGTTAGTAATGTATTTGCGATTGCTGTTCATTTTAAATGAACTAGAGAACAGCATAAATGATAAACATTCATTCAATATGATCTGACATTAGTGTTACATGGACTTGAAAATTACGCTCATATAGAACCATTTACCAACATATATTTTCTCCAAGACTAACCATAAATGTATATTTTACATCTGTATTTAGTCCACCAAAAATCATTAATTTGGTATCTAGTGGTGGACAATTTTTTTTACTTCTGTATATAATATGTGATGTCCTATGCACCAGATGAGGATATGTAATGTATGTGCATGGCTGTATAGGAAATGCAGTTATAAATAGCGTTGGAAAGAATAAAATAGACTTAAGATAAAAAACTTCTAATGTATGACTTTCATTTATATAGAGTTATAGTACAATTTAATTTTTTTTTCATAAAAATAAGTTTGAAATTGTTAATAATTGGATAATATATATAAACTTTAAAGTGTAATTAATGTTATTATCAACTTAAGATATTTTTTTATTAATTTTTCTTAAACTCTATAAATAATCATAGAATACTCAGAAGTTTTTATGCTGTAATACATTTTGTGAGTGTATAGCACTGTATTGAAATAAATCATTATACAAAGCCCAAAGAATAAAATGAAATATATTTAAATTATAAAGCACACAGTATAAAAATATATTCAAAACATAGTTACTGTTAAAATACTCATTGCTTGAAAGTATACGCTGAAATACTGATATACATTAATATTCTTGTGAATAGTATGCTTTATATAAATTCAATAATATTTTTCTAATGAAAATGTTCTTATTACAGAGACTATATATATATTGTATAGAGACAATACCCAATCTACAAAAATATGGCTTTAAAATTCAAATTCTATTAATTTGCCATAATTAGAAAAAAAATATCATACTCTTTTATAATAGATTGTCAAATCTGTAAAAAGCATTTTTGAACTTAAAATAATGTTATATCCACTCACAGTAAAATGTTTTTAATCATTTTAAACAAATTAATTCTTTCAATTTAATCAAATAATTTACTAAAAGTATGTTTTTAAAAATTCGTTAAAATGCCTTCAGTATCGCAATTTTTTGTTTCCTAAATTATATTTCAATGTTTTAAACTATTGATATTTAAGTTTTTATATTCTTTGAGAAGAATAAATATCTTAGGAATTTATTTTGAACGTTTTCAGTTTCCATGAAGCGAATTTTAAAATAGGATTCACTATAGAAGCATCTTATCAAACTGATAAGATAAGTTTATTAAATGAAGCTAAATTTGATGTTCATCATGCTACCTTGATTATGTCGCAAGCTTAACGTTCAGGAGAGCAATTGTCGATTACTTTTTATTATATGAAATTGATAAACAATTATGTTAATATATAATAGATTAGAAAAACACTTTATTTCACAGCAGTTTGTCACTTTATGGTTACCTTTTCACGCACGAGTACATTTCGCTCACAACCTAAATCTTAAAGCAGATTCCGATCTGTAACAAACATCCATACGTAAAGTGCTAATCGAACCTACGAACTTGTGAACTCAGTGTCAGTCAATTGATAATTTTGTTATTAATGTAAATGTATAAGTAAGCTATTTGTATTTTTTTTTATGTATTGATTAGTTCAAATCTAAAATATTCAATATTATTTTCAAAAGTAAGTTTTAAATCATAATATTCTTTCATAATTTTTTTATGATTTATAAGAAAAAATTAATTTTTTCTTAATTTTTCAAACATATTTACACTGAAGTTGAAAATCTATTATATTTATGCATTTTGTATAAAATTATATTTCTAATTATTATTACTTAAAGAAACTTTAATTAATATTTGCTATTATATGTTCTACTATACAAAGTTTATATCCCCTCAATTGAATATAAAAATAGAGATAATAAATATCCTAGTAGCCTAATGGTATTTTTTAGGCATAAGAAAAAACTTAATGAAGTAACACACACACAAAGTTCTAATGGGACATGTGAAGAAAGTTGTTTGCAAAGCTTAAAAAATTACTTTAAAAAAGTATTCATCATTTAAATAATTGTATTATTAATGTTTTGTAATTAAGAAACTGCTCTTTTCACAAAATTTCTTGAGTCTTATTTCGCTTAAAACCTTTTATTGGTTACAAAAGTAATACAAATATGCAGGTAAAAATGTTTTCCATATATGCAATGCTCTACGAAAGATTATATCCCTTTGAACAGTTTTTGGCCATCAATAATTTCTTGTAAATTATTTCTTATATTATTTTTTCTAACTGTAAAATTTAGAATGCTATTTATTATATATATTCTAACCATTTTATATTAATATCATTTGATATTTTAAAATACTAATAATGAAATCCTTTGCATTAAAATGTCGGAAGAAAAACTGATATTAATATAATCCTATTTTCAAATAAAAATTTTATTTATAAAAATCTTAGTAAATATGATATATTTGACTTAATTTATATATACGTTAAATAATAAGCATGACCTTTATATATTCGGAATCATTTTGTGAAGCGTCCCTCATTAATCACTATTTCCGTTCAGAAATTCAAAATGATTGTCAGGTATAAAAGGGTCGGAGCGGAGTATTTATAGTCATATTTTTATTTAAACTCGAGCCTCTTACCTCTCCATGCAAACTTTCCCATCTTATAATCCCAGCGGCTTTCGACCCCCATGCCAACCCCTCCGTCTTACATGCATCCTCCAATCTTCATATACCCATCTAATAACGATACAAGATGAGAATACGAAGTCATTTGCAAACAATTGCTCCGGACCCAACTTCTATGCGAGTGTTGCGCCCGCTTTTTCCCAGCTAATAATAATCGCATCTTAGGAAGTTGTTTGTCTTTCCTGAAAAATGAAATCACTTTACAGAAGTAAATGAAATACATGGGCCGGAGGGGGAGGGTCGGCAAAAGAAAAACGGGAGAAAGAGAGAGAGGGAGAAAAAAAGGGGAAAACAATACAACAAAATACAATCGCTTCGGGGTTGGGCCACGCGCCTTAATCTAATTCGGAAAAATAATACCGACTTCAAGCTTCCGAAAGATAGATGGCAGCAAATCCGATTACAAAATCCTATTGCTCCATTCTCATTTACTGTTGGAGATGCCTACTTTAGAAATAAAAATATATATGACAAAATAAATAAAAAAATGTATCTCTAGATGGACGTTTTTTATTTCTTTTCTTTTTTTCACTTTCTTCCTCTTTTCTCATTCCGTTTGAAAGCTATATTGAAAATAAATACATGCGATGTCTAATATATATATATATATATATATATAGCAAATACTGTGTAGGCTTTTGAGTATATATATATATATATATATATATATATATATAGTTTTTTTAAAAAATTATTTCCACCAGAAGGGGGGGAGCAAACGTCGGATTAAGAAAAATAAAAATAAACTGTCTTGTAGGTAACATAAGATGGTGGAACTAAGATTATATTCCTAGTCACCTGACGAGAATTCCTATCAGCGAAGCGTGTTTGATGGAAGTTCTTATGCGAGTTGGAAAATGGGGTGTGATACCTGAGACAGTTTCGGGCATACCTTTCCGCAAGGGCGAGGCCCTGCATTGAATTTCAAGCATCGTTCTCAAGTCTCAAACCCTTCTTTTTCGTTTGCTTACCAAGGCAGCTTGACTTTTGAATTTCTTGGAAATCTTTGGGAATTAACTTAGAGAGATTTCGAAATTGTAACATGACAGAGTTTGGAATGGTTTTTATTGTATTTATGGTTGAAATTACTTATCCTTTTGATGTTAAGCATTATATATTACTCTCTGCTTTTTATATCCAATATTGTATATTACTTATGCTTATGATAGCTCTTGTTTATATCATGCGCAGACATTTAAGTACAAAATAGGATGTTTTCTTACTGTATGTTTTATGGGGTTTTTCTTATGGTATTTGATGTCTGACAATAATTTATATTTTTGGAATCCTCTGTTTAAGCATTGCACTCACATTTAATCGAAAATATGATAATTTTTTTTTATATTTGGATGTATATTAGAAGATAAGAAGCTATTGATGTTATTAATGTCTAGTAATATACATTCTTTGATATCTATCAGTGTACATAGTTTCTACTTTTAATAACTATCTAAATTAATCATATTAATTTAAATGAGTATTATGATAACTTCATACACCGATCTTTATACTACAATGGCGCAAATATTTTGCGATTATATTTATCTAATAATTATTTATAATATTAATATCCATAAATAATATTTAATTTTTGATTTTGCAAGCTTAAATTAATGCACTTGCATTAATATTACAAAATGCAAGTTGTTTCATATTCAATGATATAAAAAGAATAAGATCGTACTAACTCTCTTGTTGATTCATTTGGCTAAAACAAGCTAGGTGTGAAGCTAAAATTTTGCGAGCTTTATTTAAGAAGAGAATTTTTCGTAATTCTAATCGCCGCTAGTCGCATTGTTAATCAAAATTATATCATACATTCTGAGGAGAGCGCATTGTGTTTTACATTAATCCAGAATATCATAATTTATCAACATTTAAAGACACTTTCTTTCAAAACTTGGTAAACAGAGAGAAAACTACATCATGGTCAAAATATCGAACGATAAGGTATGAAACCTGAGTATACACAGTGCATACAACTTGTGGGGGGAAAAACAGCCCAAAAATCGAATTTCAGCTGAAATTGAAGTGGATAAAAAAATTACTGCAAAGCCCATAATTTTTCAAATCCGGTAATATCAACTCGTTTTGTTAATTCTGAACTCTAATGATCCTCATATAATGATATGGTTGTATAGAAAAGTCTGCAATTCCAAGCATATAATTTTTGCATGGTGCAGGTATTAAAACCTTCTGGCAAAAAGCTTTCTGTGAGAAGTTGTAAGATATGCTGCAGGAAAATGGTTTCAAGGACATAGTTTTGCTTACGAATGAAGCTACTTTTAACATTTCAATCAAAGTTAGTGTTCTTGATTCAAAGCTTGGGGCATAGGACATCCACTTGATGTAATCAAGTATTAATTTAATTCTCCAATTGTGAAGTTCTCTGCACATTTTCCAACAGATGTGTTTTTTATTCTCCTACCTATTTGATAAACTCAAATAACGTTTGCATTTTCTAAGATATGTGATCAGAGTTATCAATTTCTGGTCACGGTCCATTCTTCTCATATTAGAAACGATTTGCTAGAAGTAAAGCCTCTTCGTGTTCATGAATGAAGAAGGTTTGCAAGTGCACTACTTCTTCGATTGCCCCATTACATACAACACAATCACATAAGAACTCTATCAGACATCTCATCTATCCAACATCTTCAGTTGTGTATCAGCCATAGAATTTAGACTTGAATGTTTTCCTATAGACACGAAACTTTCAGCTATGATAACTTAACGGACTCCATCTAACATTTTTTTCTTTTACTATCCAATAGAGGAAGAAGGGCATATTGCTTGCTAACCCTTGGAACATACCAAGGATTTGGATACCAAGAGCCAAGGATTTCGTGCACTTGGTACACATCAAGTACATTCCTTCTCGGTTCACTGTAAACTGTTTACCCCATACTTGGATTAGTCTGAGTTCAAACAATGTTCTGTTTGATGTCAGTCGATGCTCTTTATTAGCCATCGAAGTCTTTTGATCTAATCTCTTGGGATTTTTTCTGGGACTTAGTTAAAATAATGTATTTGTACCTACATTTCCCCAGATCTTTTGCAACTGAAATTGTGAGTAATTGAAATAACTGAATCCTTGGAAAAGGATATTCTGTCCTGAGTGTGGCAAGAACTGGAATATGCATTTGCGATGTCACGTGAAAGTAAAAACATAGAAAATTATAAAAACTTGAATAACTATACTTTTATGGTGAATTTGATTTATCTCAAAATAAAAAGTAACTACGCTGTTCACAGATATATTTTATTTGTCCTTTCAAATTTGAAACATACGTTCGTCAATTTCGTAGTGCAATTTTGTATGCTGCAACAGTCTAATCATTTGAAGTAATTTTTATAAATTTATGTATTATGTACTGCTTATACTTTTGATATCACGTGTTAAATTACCCAATTAAATAGTGAATCTTATATTTTTATTGCAATTTTGTACACTACAGAAGATCAGTTGCTACTGAAATTATCTTAGTCACGAAATATATATTACTTATATGCTTTGGGTTTCGCTTGTTTTAACTTTAATTCCATCTGCAAGCTTACGTTTCTCCATATGTGGAAGTTTGCGAATCTACCTCGCATAGCTTGTGTACATGAGGAGAAGGATAATAACAACAACAAACACTCCCTATACACATAAATATATATATGCGCATACATGCCGAAGAAAACTGGGCCTTTCGAACGTCGTTTCTCAAATAATAGAAATACACGGTCCGACTGGCGGTTTGAGTAAACTGCGGCATGTAATTTTATTTCGCTGCATTCTACTTCGCAAAGATACATTTCCCTAGGTGAGTACTAGGACGTTGTCAAGCTGGATAGGTAAATGCTTGGGTAGGGGTTGGCGCAAATTCGGTGTTCGAGTATGGAAAGCAAACAAGTGTCTCAGAAACATCAACATGAGCGCGACGGGCTTTGCTCCACAAACACTTTTAACGCGTGCTGGGGTTAGACGCGTAAAAATGAATTCCTTTACTTCTCTCTCTCTCCAATATTTACCCTGCTTCTAACGCCCCAGCCTGCAGACTGTCTTCGATTGTTTCCTCAGAATCCGTAGCTTTTTTTTTTACCCTTTTTTGTTTACTTTTCTTACTTTTTTCCCACCTACACCCCCATCTTCTGTATTTGTTTTCTTTTATCAGTCCTCCGTGCAAAGACAGAGATCTGTTTGTCTCTGTGTCTTTCTTCAATTCTCCCCCGTGACGATAACGTTTGTGAGGTCTGGAGATGGATATGGATAGGTACGTCACGTAAATTTTTAAGCAGATAAAAATGAAGTACAAAAAAATAAAGGGAAACATACCTTCCTCCCGAGAGGATGAGGGATAGTTTCTGCGTCACATGAGCTAACGAAGGAAGAATGCATCACTCAAAACAGATATTACCAGTTGAAAAATTAATCCCCTACTAAATTTGAGGTGAAATAAAGTCAAATCAAAATGATATCTGTTATCGAAACGAAGGTATAAATTTTCTGCAATTTAAAGATAAATAAAGTCAAAATTTTCTTTAAAATTATGAAAACATTTTAGTTGGTAATTTAGGAGAAATTCCCAAATTACCTCCTTAAATCACACTGTTACTGTTGAAGCCACTTATGTTTTTAAACTTGTTAAAGGAAAATGAAGAACCAAACATGAAGAATTATTTTTTATAAATAAATTTACATTTATATATATAAAAATTAATTTTATCAATAATTATATAATTAAAGATACCCTAAAACTTTTGTGTACAAAATTATAAAGTTTAGAAAACTTCAGAGATAAATATATTTTAAAAAATCTTTAATTATAATTCATAATAAATAATATCTAGAAATAAATAATACACAGTTTTCAAAAATTAATCAACGCTGAATCATTGAAAGAGATATTTTAAATTTATAAGAGTTAAATTTTCTTAAAATAATTTGGAATAATTATGTCACCCTTGTATTTTTGCTTAGCTTATGAAAAATGTTATGTATTAAGAAGTTAATAGTATTTAAAAAAAATTTTCCATAATGTTTCATTAAAATAAAGCAATTCAAAACTCACATATGCAATAAAAGAACTACATTTCTGATATTAATTAGAGCCTTATGACTAAAAATATGGATATTTTCACTTTACTTTAATACGAACTTCACTAAATTAACATTTTTGGTGACAGCACACGGAATGCCGATAAAGAAAACTAGTAATTAATAACTGTAGCAAATTTTACTTACAGAGGCGTTTCAACATTGTTTAAAATTTTTGCAAAAGTAAAATTAGGTAAATTAAGGTAAAAGATTGGTGTAATTTTGTTTATAATTAGTAGTACCATTTGTTTCAGCAAAATTGAAAACATTAAGATGAAAATATTAAAACGAGATCACAAAAGATTTTATATGTTTTTGTTAATGGGAAATATTCGTTGTAAAATAATTATAAATTTATTTAACAAACTATTTTAAGGTTAAAAGCAGTTTGTAACTGAAGATAGTAATAAATAAAATTTTATCTTTAAGTTTTACTTTTTGATTAAAGCAAACGTCAAAATTCAAATAAAAAAGTAATAAATAAATAAATAAATTATTTAATCCTGTGTATTTCATGTGATGTTTGTTTTTATGTGTATCATTTCAATTTCTAAAATTAACAGTATATTGTTATTATATTTTTATTGATTTATTTTAAAACATGTTTTCTTTTTTTTATTTTTGCCTTCAATCTCAGCTGTCAACGACGATCGTCAGGTAAGATTTAAAATATTATTGCTATTAAATTTTAATTAAAATAAGTTTATTTTCAAAGCTATAATAATCTATATATTAATTACCATCTTAATTATTAATCATATTTTTATATACTTGTTTACTAACATTATATTTCAAAATATAAAGGAAAAAAAGATATAATTAAAATATTGTACTGATTAATATAAAATTATTTTGCCATTATATTTAATGGAAAACATTCTGGATAAAATTTGCTGTAAATATTCTTTAGTTTTGAGCAGTGATAATTTTTCTTCATTAACATGAAAATAATTTTATTTCCTTGAATGTAAACATATTCATAAAACTATTTGAATTATATTCATTATTATACTTATGCTTATATTGTTTGCATGCTGAACAGAAATGTTTTATTGTACTTCTAAAATGATTGAATGAATTGCACTAATCCACTAATATTATAATATTTTTCCTTTATGTTGTTATAGTTTTTCGATTTCGCCTAATTAAAACAAGCATTCACAATAAATAAAAAAAACATTTTAATTGCTTAAAATACATGAAATTCAGGAACATTTCTGCATACGATATAAGAGCAGAATAAATGTTCTGAAACGATAAAAAAATACTAATCTTTATGTTACAATTGTAAACACAACTTTATGGCAATGATGTTCAATCCTGTTCGTGTTTGTCTCTTGAGAAAGCAGACTTTACAAGAAGGCTTTTCAGGTATTTTGCCATGGCATATAGTTAGGGAAAAAATTTGAAATTGTTAAAGAAATTATTATAGTGTATAACAGATGCTTAAACTTTTTTCTACTATTTTTAAGAATAAAGCAATATCATAGCAAACTATTCGTTTTTATAATGATATGATCATATGACTGATGTCATATTAAACAGAGAATATAACTTTTTATAGGTAAGAAAGAATATAATTATGTTTATATTGTGTTTGTTTATTGATTATTACTGATCATATATAATACAACAGAGATTGATAGAGAATTTAAAGTATAATTTCTGCAAATTGTGTGTGAATTATTAATCTACTGTAACTACTCATGCTAATATACCAATGTTAGTATTGTCTTATTAGAACTTCCTGTATAACCATCTTGAGTTTTTTTTTATACACAAGTCCGCTTTATCTCAATACTATACATTTTTAACTACAATGATGCATCCATCTTATATGCACAATTATGTAAAATGCTAGTTATTTTCTTGTCATTGAATTAGATAACCTAAGATACAGACCAGGTGTTCCATTGCGTATGTCTATGTCTATGTCATTGAATTAAGATCATGTATATAACAGATTCCATTCTTACTCTTGAATTCTTTATTCGATGCGATGTATTTAAATAATACTAACCACCATAGTTAAAATGTTTTATTAACTAGTAAAATGTTGATGATTGTTTTTAAATGAAGGTGATTAATATTTTATATCAGTTAAATAATTAATCTGTTATTTTGATTCCATTCTTTTATTACTTCGTAAATGACCTCGATTCTTTTATTAATTCCGGAAACAATGTATATCTTCTTTAATTTTTAAAAGTCATCTAATTATCAACTATATATGTGAAATTGTATCATCTTTATTTTAGTTTATACTTTAATCAAGAAGCGAATTATTTTGATAAGCAGTTCTTAAATTTCATCTCAAAATAATCTGGAAGATCTAATTTTCTGTTCACTTGCAAGATTAAATTTCTAATAGTTTTGTTAGTTTCTACTGTTTTTAATTGGTTTCATAAGTGAGCATATTAAAATTAAATCTAATTATTTAATATCAAATTAATGATTTTTAAACTCCATGTAGTCTTAAAAATCGTAATTAGAATGCCTTTAATTATACTTATCATAATTTGAGAAATAATTGAAATGCAAATTAATCAAAAAACATTTTTCTGGTTGAACAACAAAAAGCATGATTAACAGAAAGTTTTATGCAGAATTCAAAGATTTAACTAGTCTTTCTCAATTCCAGTAGCTCTTTTTATTACACGTATATTATTTGTGAACGTAATATTGTATATTTACCTGCAGACATAATACAATTCAACTTATTTAAAATATATAAATTGTCGGTTTCATTCTTTGGTTGGCATATATCAGTACCTCACTTAAGTATCAGCAGTAATAGGTAAACATCTTGCATTCTATTGTCCTTGGCACCTTTTTAAATATATATATATATATATATATATATATATAAACTCGGTGTTTCATAATTTTCTAAAAAAAATGTATTGTACTTTTTAAGACTTTTGAAACTGACTTGATTTTTCAAGTTTTTTATCGACAACAGAAGTTCTTATTTAGAAACCCATAAAAATAATATTTATTTTAGAATACTTACGGAAGCAAATCTTTCATACAAATAGTGAAATCCAAAACAGCTTTTATCTATCCTTTTCTCAAAATTTTCAAAAAGTCATCGTTTTAATATGAAGTAAGAGTAAGAGGTTCATATTAAAATTAATTTGTTATGATTGCCGAACATTTTTCCCTTACCCTATGTGATTTTCATTTTGGCCATCTGACTCGAAAAAGGATATTTGTAATAATTCAATATTATTAATTTTGAAATAAGAAAAAGTTTGGCTGTTTATATGTGAAATCTTAAGATTCGACATTTATCCTCCATTATTTCTAAGAAAATATAACATTATTAATTAAATTGAAATACTTACTACACGTGAGCTGAAATTCAAATGGATTTACAATAATGAAAAAGCTGTGCGGAATTATAGTTGATGTAGGCTATTTTCTAAATTGAAAATAAGTTAATAATCTATCATAAATAGAAAATGTTTGAGAAACAAATTTATCATACTTTAAAACTAAGGCTGATGTACTTTAGAAAATTTGAATACGCCAGTATTTTGAGTAGTCAACTACTAAGTATTAATCGAGTAATACTCGATTGTTAACTACTCAAATAACAATTTAATATTAGTATTATATTAAATAATATTAATATTATATCTAGTAATACTCGATTGTTAACTACTAAAATAACAATTTAATCTTATTATTATTGAATAATATTAATATTAAATCGAGTAATATTCGATTGTTAACTACTTAAATAACAATTTAACTTTAGTATTATATTGAATAATATTAATTCAGTCGTTACTAATATAGTTGCCAAAGACTGATAAAGGATTATAATGATGTTCCTAGTCGATTTGGATGTAAATAATATTATTGAATTTACTACATTTATCCATTGCTCCAATAAAAACATTTGATTGTTTATTTTTTCAGAATTGAAACTAAAATGGAAATGGTATTGAACGATGTTAAAAATTTTACTTGCTAGGTGTCAATACTTTTGCAATATGGTTAAAATAATTTTTACTGCCATAATTGGAAAGAATCTTACAACAAAAATATTACCTTAAAGTTGAAGTAAATCTGCTCAGTTTTAAATATATTGAAGTGTTTCCTGTAAATTCAGCGAAATAATAAATTTTTAAACGAAATTCGCTCTTCTCTGTCTTCATAATACTTCTTACAAGAATTTTTACAAGTTTGATTCTCAATTGTTTACTTCTGAAACGTGCTAATGCAGAATATGAAGACACTCTCCTTCCCAAAATCATATTACTTATGTTTTAGGCGTCTGCTCATACCTGGAATTGTCATTTCCTACCTTCAGCCTTCACTCGAACACAAGAACATTTCATTCTTTTGTCATAAGTCGATGTTCACTTGCTTCCAATCTCCCCCGTATCTCTTCAAAATGGAGATCTTAAGATGCCTGCCAAAAGGAGAGGAAAATGAAAGAGAAATAAAGGAGGAAAAAATTGAGACTGTACGGGATAAGGAGAGGGAGAGAGAAAAAAGCAGGAAAAAGTCTCTAGTGGCATTAGAAAAAATACTTTGAATGACGATGTAGCTATCGAAAGAAAATGAAATACCCGAGCTTCGATAAATGTAGGAGAAAAGAAACTTTTATATGTATATAAAAATTTTTTTTCTTCTTCATCCTCGGATTGCGTTTACTGTTCCATGAAGAAGTGATGTTTTCGCGGAAGAGGGAATGCTGAAAACAAAATAGTAATAAATAAAAGTAGAAAAAAAAATAGTCTCTTGAAAATCAATCCCTCCATACGTAGTCTTCTAACTGTTTGAGATGAAACAAGCAGTTCCAGGCAGGAGTTAATCGGTCGTGAGCTCTTCTTGCTGATAGGTTGGGGTAATATAACGACGCGTCACGTGTCATAGAGTTATTAGGACATCATAAGACACTCCCTCTTCTTTCTATTCCTGACTGCCATATAGTCGTTTTCCATCGGACGATCTTAAAGAAACTACAAAATAATTCACTCTATAAGTTTAATAAAATGGTACGAGAGACTCCAAAAGCCGACGTTTTTTATTTATTATTTTTCGGGGAAAAGAGAGCAATATAAATTTCTTGAGGACTACAGAGACAAATTTTATACTTCACTCAAGATATTAAGAAAATGTAGATTTAAATAAAAATGGTGAAATATAATATAAATTTTAAAGACGGGTATTGAGGAAAACTACAAATTATCTGTAAGAACTCTTCTGCGATTCCAAATTGTCTTTGCCTTTTTTGTTTCATGTGTATTCCTTTATGCGATCGAAAGTCCTTGGTAAATAAAATTTGTATTTAATGTTTATAGTTATTAACAGCAAAATGTCGATTTGCTGATGTTATTAACAGCAAAATGTCGATGAAGAATTAAAAATGTCGATGTTTTTAATTATTTATGTTACTAAAAAAATTATTTTTTTAATTTTTGCTTTTGAACACCCATTTAAGCTAAACATTTATTTATTTACATAATATTTGTAATTTTCTAAGCTAAAAATAAATCTCATTTTAACTCCACTGGACTTAACAGTAAATTCAGTTTTTAAAATTTGCCTCCATTATCCTTTATATATATGTGTGTGTATGTATGTATATATATATATATATATATATATATATGTATGTCTCTATGTATATATATATATATATATATATATATATATATATATATATATATATATATATATATATATATATATATATATATATATATATATATATATATATATATATATTATATATACATGTATGTATATATATATATTAGTATAAAGCAAAATATATATATTTAAAGTAATATATACAATGTAAAAAAATAGGAACTGCAATACATTATAGGAAATCTAGCCAGCGCAAAAGCAGCTAAAGAAAGATTTGCTAATATAAATAAGATAAAACATGAAAAATATTGAAACCAGAAGTATAAAATTGGAAAAATACTAAAATATACGATGCAAATGACAAGAAGAAGGCATAGGGACCACGTCTTCATCAGGAGGGAAATGGCCAGCTATGCAAAATGAACACTCTTTTCTGACAAGCTCGGAGGACAAATGTCTAAATATCTTCAAGCAATTCCCCCGAAGAGTGTTCGCATTAAAAGAACTTAGTTAAAAAAAAATTAGAATAAATATATATGCAGAAAAGTAAAAATACTCACAATAGATGAAACATACAGACAGTAGAAAAAATAAATACAGTAGAAAAATACATAATACCAAGGTCAGCAAATCAGATTGAATTTATATATTAGAATAGTAGGAGAGTTGCCAAAAGTAAATTTGAAATTAGAATAAAGAAACATTGCCAGGAGTAATTAAATTCAAAAAGTTAAAGTGGTTTAGAAACATGTTGTAAATTTGAAATTAAAATGTGTTAAATGGGATTTAAGTAAGTAATGTATAAAAATAAAGTGTATAAATGTAGTTGTTTTCAGGATTCTTGTAAGAACTTCAATGCTTGGGTGGCCCTTCTGTAGTTATAAAAACTACGCATTACTTCAATCTTATAAGCGATTCCCTACTTCCTACATATTTTAAAATAAAATTAATTGGAATATTATTATTTTTTAGGTTAGCTATTAGACGCTTAATTTGATTTTTAGTAGATTCATAATTGTTACAGGTATCATAAATGCGATTAATCGCATTTAAACTATTTCGCTGCCTCATCCGTTTTCGGATTGCCAAGTTGCACATCTGCTTGTCTGTGAGAATTTGCATGTGGTCTCATTTGGCTTGATGCTTCGTCCACTTCAAAGCCAATAAATGCTTCACTTGATGGATGGTCCCGTGTCTTCTTCAACTTGGACATTAGGTCATCTTTTTCCTTGACACTTTCAATAATTACCATCAATTGCAATTTTAAATCCAGGGTTAGACTCATAATTCATTCTCCTATATCTTCAGCATTAACTTCTGAACATCCAGGGATTTTCAAAAGAATGCTTCTAAATTGCTCTAACGACGCGCCATTCTCATCTTTTTCCTTCTCTTACTTTATCTTTTATTTGAGCTTTTTTCTCATTTCGTTTCAGTCTAATTTATTTTTCTGAAATTCTAATAGTGATTCGGATAGGCAGAGTTCAAATAATTCGCGTTCTAATAATGCCTATAGAGTGAAAAGTAAAGCAATTTTATTGGATTAATATGCAAATACATACCATTACAAAATTAAATCCAAAATAATAACTGTATATATAATATATATATATATATATATATATATATATATATATATATATATATATATATATATAATATACATATAATTTAAAATTATGCATTTAAAAACGCCTTCCTATAAAGTTTTTAATGAAATTTTATAAATTTTTTTACAATTTGTAATTGAATTTTTCTACAATTCAGTAAAATTTAATACAATTCAAATTTAATACAAAAATGTGTTCGAATTTATTTTCTAATATCTTTTAATATATTTTATATAATAATAAATTTTTCTGGTACTAAATTTCATTATAAGAGAAATATACTGTGTTAGTTCTCAGTTTAGAGAGAAATTACGGAATCATTACTTTCGTGTTTCATTTTTTATCTATATATTTATTTATGTAATTCCTTTTATAAATAATAAAATATATTTCAGCTCTGAATTAGAAACTACTTCCTTTTTGTAATTTCTTATGAACAAATGTCATACTTTTCAATAAATATTTAACGGAGGAAATATTTTGAATATATTTACTAGTTTTTTTCTTACTTAAAATTATGAAATTATCATGAACCTTTTCAAATGCTTTTTTTAATTGTTATGTTCAAAAATTTTTTAAATGTCCTACATACAAAAAATATATTGTTCAGAAATTAACTGTTCATTATCAGCCGAAAATTTATTTCTCAAATTAGAAATTTAAAAAATGCTGTTCTTTTTTGTAATTTTTTATGAATAAGTGTCCCTTTTTAATAAATTACAAGCAGAGGGAGTGTTTTTAACACATAGTAGCTGTATTTTTCTTAAAATTATTTAATACTAGCCATTTCAAACGCTTTTTTTAGTTCTTATGTTCAAAATTTTTGAAAATGTTCTACGTACAAAAAATATGTGGTTCAAGAATTGATTGTTCATAATCAGCATAAAATTGATTTCTCAAATTAGGATAATCTTCATGATCTATTAAGAAGTGATTTTTCATATGAGTTATAGATTTAGTTTTATGAATAGGGAACGACACAACTCTACACAACTGAAACTTCAAACGATAATTTAAAATTGTTATGAAATCATATTTGTTTTTAATCATTGAAATTTGTTATTTGTAATAATAATCAAGTATCTTCCTTAATAATTTTGTAAGAAAACATTTCTTCTATAATAATATTGGAAGGAATTATTTTATTTAAATAGAGAATAATGTTAGAGTCATTTTCATTAAGAAAATAGTAGCTTGTACTGAACTTTGACTTCTGAAAACATCTTAGCATATGGTTTCTGGAAAATCCTCGTTATCAACTATATAACCATTTTTTAACAAAAATCCTAAAACAATTTGTACTGTTTATATGTGTCCTCCTTTTAGGATAAATTTATAGAACTTCCTATTTATTGAATAAAATTTATTGTTTATTCAAAAAACTAATATGTGTTTTAGGTTAAAACAAAGATTTTGATGTTTTAGCCGAATTTCATTACGAAGTGAATGTGATGAATTATTAAATATATTTGTGCTTACATATTTATCCTACTAACTCAAATAATTATTTTTAAATATTTGGTACAAAAAAAGTTCAGTGGAATTTTTTGTGATAAATCTTCGAATACTTTTTATGTTTAGACTACGAAATCCGAACAATTTAAAATAAGGTATTTTATGATTAGCTATTTTAGTATAATTCTTTCTCTCTCCATTTATCCAGCGCAAATCTTTCCTAACTGACATTTTTGGTGACAAAGTTTGGAATATAAATAAAAATAATCATATACATTTATTGAAACAAAATTTATTTTTAAGTATTTAAAAATATAACCCTGTAGGCATATAAAGACTATTTTGGAACATTTTAAAAATAATTAAAATTTTAAATAATAGTTACAGCTAATGTCAGTTTCGATATTCTAAAAGGTATCGCTAAAAAAAGGAGAAATAAAAAATGTTGTAATACGAAAACTGAGATTCTTGCTTTTATTGTTTAAATCTTATATTTTAAGCCAAATGACCTGAACAAAAGTCAAAATGATTTGGATATGACACCCATATCGAGTAACGAATCTATGGCTTCAACTCGTTGGAATCAAAATTAAAAATATCGTCGAAGTTCATTTTGTTAGTAAAACGCTTTCTTATATAAAGACCAAAGCATTGGTTTGAGAAGCCATTTTTCATTGATTCAAGCCATTAACACGTTGACAATAGAACAGAATAAAAAGCAAAATGAAGAAGACAAGAGAAAACGTCCATCTTATAGTTAGTTTAAAGCGGCTATAATGACTTAAATTTTTCTATTTGTTATTTATTTTTTTATCATTTCAAATATGGTATGTCATTTGATTCCTAAATCTTTCACTATTATACTGAATAGTTATTTAGAGGACATAAAAATTAAAGAGATGTCAAGGCTCATTGTTTTAAATGTGCCCTGTAATGTAAACACTATCTTCTCCATAATATAATTTACCATTTTAATATATTCCTGTAAAATTATGCCCTTTTGTAAACTCCCTATTTCAATGAAAAACTGCCACTTTTAGAATTAGCATATGACTAATTACATGTCGCCACATTTTTTCCCCATTACTTATTGCTGCAGAATCCCATTGCTTGCTTTACAATTTGAGTGGGAATGATTTTGTGAAAAGAATTCTCAAAACATCGCCACTTCAATTCGATATAATGCCAAGACTTCTGCGATTCATTAAGACAATGTATTTTAAAGACGCCAGTCTGAGCGGCGCTTTATAAAACTTTTGAAAAAGTTAATGACTTTGTTACTTCCTTCTACCAGAATGGGTTTTGGGCTCTAGAAATTACCAGCCGTTTCGATTGCTTTGCACATTTCCGTCCCTCTGGTATTAATGCTTAATTTCCTAAGTTCTCGCCAAACCAAACTGTTACCCGTAAACACCTTGTATTAGTTCCGAGAGTTTACGCCTGGAAGCCACTTTTATTTTTCGAGCAATGCTAGGATATCAGTTACGGCGAGTTTTACTTGGAATCAGCTAAATTGCTTTTCTAGCCGTTTTTTCCGCCACTTTCAATCCAGAGAATCACATTACTGTACTGTTCAGCCTTAATTGTCTTTTTAATTAGTTCTGTCTTAATCAGAAAAGATTTTTTTCTTTTGATGTCTAAAACATACCTTTCAGCTTATAAATGTTACGAAAATCTTTGTCTCATCAGGAAAGTTAACTCGTTCCAAACTAAAGCTTCTAAGTGAATTTTGTAACATACCCTTAAGGTTTTTGATATGTTTATTCTGAATAACTTGTATTAATATTTGTGTCAATAACAAAAATTAAACGTACGTAAAATTTATCCGATTTGGGAAAATAAATGTCGGTATATTTTTTATTGAATTAAAGCTAATATTTTATTCAGTTAGGAAACAGCTCGTTTTTAAAGTAATGAAAAGGTAAACAGAATCTGCCAAAAATATTAATATTTTATTTGTTCTTCAGGTTATACTAAAGTGGGTTTTTTTTAACATTGTTTTGCAAATGGCATCAATTGTTTCGCTGTCTTTTTAATCCTCTGCAAACATACTAATCCAATTAACATGACACATGTTGTTAGAGATATGCTTTTTTTAAATGGAGTATTTGGAATAGATTGTTTGTTGTTTGTATAAAATATGTTTCCCTACAGTTTTTTCTTTTAATATTTTATGCAAAATAATAATATATATTGAATACTATAATTAAATAAGAATACAGATTATTAGCTTTCGAATACCATAAATATAGTTTAAATTTTATCAAATATATTTGACGAAATAATTTTATTTTTTTGTTTTAATGTGTATTGTATATATAGTATTATTATATAAACTTATAGAAGTTGCGATACATATATATCAGTTTGACAAAATTGAATATCGTGGTTTTTATGTGAATACTTGTATTTAAATTATTATTTAATTCTTGATTTCAGATATGAAAGCACAAAAATAGTTCACTTTCTTTCGAAAAACAATTTTAAGTAGTATATTTTTTTCGTTATGTAGGAGTTAAAATAATACAAATAGGATATATTAATAAAGACTGAATTGTTAAATAATATAAAGAAAACTTTTGTGTTAATTTTTTATATACATTAATATCTATTCTAAATTTTATATTCTAAAATATTTTCTGTATATTAAATATTTATTTATGATTGCGTTTGCAATCTATATAAATTATTTATTAATAAATACGTGTAACATGTAGAAATTACACACATATTTACTTGGAATATCCATGCATTATATTGTGGCTATTTAAATTAAAATGATTTGCCAGTATTACATGTTTGTATTTTATCTTTATCTCCTTGTATAGTAATAAAAACAAATATTTTTTAATATGCTTCAGATTTTAAATAAATATTAGAAATTTTATTTGATAAAACTTTTATTTAATATAAATATGGGATTAATAATTTACATAATTTAAACAAAATTATTCTGTATATAGAAAGATAACATTCACAAAATTTTATATAATGAGTAACAAAAACTCCTTATTTTTTCATTATTGTTACTTAAAAGAAGTTATTTTTATCAAATTTAATTATGATTACTTTTATATATAATTACGCTTTTTATAATACAAATGGATCCAATTATAAACTGTATACAAGTACATATAATAACGTAAGTATATATATATATTTGAAGTACATATTTTATCAAAGTGGGGAATTATTGGGTTCCTTTTTATGTAAAAATAGTGCTACCTATGTAAAAAGACATAATAAAATGTCTTCCGTTTATTAATTTTGAATCGGATGCTGTTATTATTATTTATTTACATATTAAATTCAAATTTTGCTTTATGTTTAGATAATATGTTATTTAAATTAAAACCAATTGGAACTATATATAAGAATTGTATAAATAATACTATATTACTTCTAAATTGAATTGTATGATTTTCAACATAAAAGAAAAATTGATTTTTAAATTTATGAGTATCAAAAAATATTAAAGGTTTTATCGAGTAAAAATAAATTACACAAAAAAATTATCCAATTTATTGATAATGCTGTTCTTTTATTCATAATTTTGACTTATCATTCCTCTTTCACAATTACAGAAATAGGCATGCAATTAATTACTTTTTGTTTATTATATTTTTTATATCCCCCATGAACTCGTCGATGCTTCTACATTTTATTGCAGTTGGAATTTTAACCATCGTAAAAATACGCGATAATGGGAGCATGACACTGCCAAGTTTTTAAAGTCCTTTTCTTTTATTTAATCCTAAAAAATGAAATAAAAAAAGTCAGGGAAAACAAATCTTTTCAGTGCTAGCCAAAAAATGGTCGTAATCGCTATGTTGAGCGCATTCAGCACGCTACGCTCCTCCCCCTTTATGTGAAGCAATTTGTAGTCGTATTCATCTCCTCCGAAATAAGCTGCTTCAGTCAACCCCTTTCGTTTCATTCTCCTTCCCTCATTTATGTACACATGTTATTTGGCTTCGTTTTTCGAAACACTGGCAGCTTTTCTTTTTCCTCGCGAAATGAACTAACTTTCTCACGGGAGCAAAAACGATTGAAATTTTTCTCCAACTTCTCCCTTCCCTACTTCTGTTGCCTTTTCGGAAAAATTTTCGTATAAATTGCGTAAAAATTTCCGGCTTCTCCTTCCAAGTCTTACCGACAATTTCTTTTTTTTTTCTTCTTATTTTTCCCTATTCTTCTTATTGTTATTATCTTTTCTGGCGAAGCTTAAATGTTTTTTACGTTTTTATGGTTTCGTTATGAACTTCTGCTTCGCTATTATTGTTGCAGCTGGTTGTGTGTGATGCAGCTTTTTTTTTTATGTCTTAAAATCGCGTTGGATTTTTGAACTTCCCTTTAATAAAAAGTCGAAAAATCAAAATATGAGTAAAAATTTCGCCAAATGTAAAAGCGAAATCGAATTACTTCTTTTTTTTTCAGATAATAAAGTGAATAAGAGCTAATCAAGTGTATATTTGTTTTTCCATAAAAAATTTTTTTATTTATTAATAACTCTTGTTTTATTCTTGTAATCGCTTTAAGTTGTGAATGAGATAGGTTCGTTTCGGGGAATAAATAATTAAATCCTATTAATACAAAAAAATGGAATAGGATGGAAGTAATCTAGTTTTATGTTTGTTCTTATTTTTGTTTTTCTGACAATTTGTAGCTATTTTAAATATTTGTATTTTTATGGCATTCTTATTTATTTATTTATATATATAGTTTTCACATTTTACTAACTAACTGTTTAATGATTTGATTTGATTCATATTTCAATCATTAATCGAGAATGAGCTCAATAAAATCTATTATAAGTCTCACCACCCGCGTGATATTAATCCAGGTGGTATCAGATTTAACTCTTGGCTTAGCTGAAGATCAGTATGATGATATGCTCATTTTTTAAATCTCTATTAATTTCATTTCTTTGGTATGGGTACACTTGAGGTATACATTAGTATAAAAAGAATATGATCGTCTGTGCTAATAACCTAATTAGGCATACAAACTCCTCAGCTTTATAAACATGCCATAGTGATTTATTTCTTTATAGAGCTAGTGTTTAGAGACATCAAGCATCTACGAATATAAAACCAATCTGCCTAACAAGCAGCTGTATTGCAAATTAATAATGAATTTTATGCATAGATAATGTGTGATATTTGTTTTTAATTGTTTTACGATTATACAAGAACACAGTGAAATCTTGTCTTCCTCCTTAATTTCGATTCTCCAACAATATTGAACTTTAAAATGTGTATTAAAAAAGAACTATAAGCTACAATATGAGATATTTTTCAGTGCCTCTAATGGTGAAATTCAAAATTAACAATCCTATCTCAAAGACGCTGGCTTAGTTTAAAACGGAATACGAGGTTAAAAGTCAATTACAAATTTGTAGAATGAGAATATTTAGTTGATAAAAGATACACATGTTGCATTCATTAATTTAAGGAAAGTGCGCATGTAATAAGCATTGGTTCGTTTGTGAGTTCTAATATTATTACATCGTCAGAAAAGAGATAAATTCACTTTCGTTCTAAAGTTTATGTTTTACACTTTTTCTTGTTATTAATTATTTGCTCCAAATATAACAGAAATGGTATCTGATTTAAACATGAATTATAAATTAATAAAGAATTTATTAAATATTTAAAACTTTAAATTGTTTTTTGCATATTTTAGATTTTATGTCGTCACGGTTTTACTTTATCGGATACAGATTTTGTTTCACATATTTTTTAGTCTACTGTTTTATATATATTTATTTATATAACTATATTTTATACTTTTCTTGGTATTATTTATTGGCTTCAACTATAACTACAACGATATTTTTAAAGATTAATGTTAATTTTATTAAGAATTTTCGACATGCTTGAATTATTATATTATTTATTCATCATGGATTTCTTAACGTCAAATTTTTCAATTTATCAAATATCAGTTTTCTTGCTCCTCATTTTTATTGACAAATAGGAATTTAAATACTTCAGATTTCAGTTTTACAATTTCTTGTGCAATGATCATTGAAACTAATATACCAAAATTTACATTTATTTATTTTTATTACTCAAAAATCTATACTTTTTTCTTGCTATTAATTAATTCCTCCAAATATGACAGTAACGCTATTTATTTTTAAGCACGAACACTAATTCCTTTCTATTTTTATACTTATCAAACACCGAAATTTTCGAGAGCTTAACTTCATTACCGTTGTTTACGAATTCCCTGCCTTTATTTTTATGCCATGTTTCATGGCTTTTATCTATTGTACCGAGTCAACTAATTGTGTTATAAGTTCCATTAGAGAGAAAGCACAGTACTAGTCAGTTTCTAATTGACCATGATTCAGCTTCCTTTTTTTCTTGCTCCTGTTAATTGTATAGTATTTTTCGGAGTTTGTGCTTCCACTATAAAGTCTTCAGCTTGTGCTTGTCGTTAATCTGAAATAATCGGAACTTTGGAAAAGTGATAACAACTTTATCGGAACGTCTAGTTCAGACTTACGCGTTTGATGTATAAAAAAAAAAAACACATCTCTTTTTCTGTGTCATTCTGAAGCGTTAATTCTGTAATATTTAAGTTTTTCAACTCCCATTAAATATATGATCCTAAAAAATTATATAAATACGCCATAACGGGAATAACTCGATCTTCTTTTAAATAACATTTAAATTTTATTGATAAATTGAATTTCTTTTGAATGTATCTGCCTATTATATATTATTTTGGAAATCAATTTATTAGTTAATAATAGAATGTCTAACATGTTCGATTAATTTCTTTTTTAAGAATGAAACAGTGATGTAAATGTAAAATGTTATTGTAAAAGGAAATAATGGCGCAAAAAATCGAAGCAGCGATTCAGGAAAAAAAAAAAAAAAAAAAAAACAGTAATAACTTTTCGATTCCATTTGTTTCAAATTTATATTAACATTTTTTGAAGATTAAAAATAAATAACACACCCTTATGTATACATACTTTGATAAATTAATGTCTGTTAAATTTATTAATAAAATGTAGAAAATTGCCAGACATTTTGAGACTGTGTGGAAGATGGGCTATTATTTAGAGGCTATTGTGAGAGTTTATCATCCTCCATATATTGACTTCCCAGAAGACTTGTCATATAAAGTGAGCTTATTCACAAATGGCAAGAATAAGCCTGGAAAATTCTCAAGCACTCCACTTCTAAATACGGGATTGCAGAAACAGAATGCATAGATCACTTCGTTGTTTTACAAAAGGCTGTGATCAAACTGGATCATTACACATAACTGGATCATCTGAAGAGTGCGTCGTATAATAAGATATTAATGAACCTCATAATTTAAAATTTTTGTAATAATAACAATGATAAAGAGGCGGAAGAGTATGATTAGTATGAAAAAATTATCTTTTAAATTGAGATAATGAATCCTGCAAAGAACATCACATAATACGAAGCTTAATTAATGTGCTAAATCAATTACTCTGAAACAAATTGAATTATACTGAAGGTATTTTTATTCAACTTGAACTAGAATTATTTCTTTCTTATTTTAAAGGGAAAAAAAGTTTAAAATTATAGTTCAAACAAAAAATATTGAGCTATATCAAATTTTCATAAATTTACCTATTGGAAAATTTATCAATTTGTTCTGACTAAAAATAGGTTATGAATTATAAAAACAATTTATATATTTTAAACTACAAATAATAATGAATGAATATATTAATTGTATAGGGGTTTAATAAAGTATTCAAAATTTTCCAGAATTTTAAGTAATAAACTTTTTATGCATACAATGTTATTTTAAAAAATGTAACGATTCAATTAAGTTAAAATTAATATAATTTTGTTAATTAAAGGTAAAATAGTGATTCATTTATTAATTTTGAAAGAACAAATCAGTTTGTGCTAAACATTTCTAGTAAATTTTGAAAAATTGAATTATTGCTTTTGTTTCTCATTCAAATCATAAATTTGCTATTAAAACATTCAAGTTATAAATGTTTTATGCTGTTAAAAATGACAAAGCTTTATTTTCTTATTAAAAATATAATTTGTATTTGAAGTTTCAAAAGAGATAATAAAAAGTAAAGAACTAATTACATAAACAAATGAGACTTGCTTTGAAAAAGCAAAAGTTTTCAATGAGAATCGTTAAAAAAAATTTCACATAAATCTCATAAAGAAACAAAGGAATTAGTGTAAAGTAAAAGTTAATATAAATAGATTTTATAAATTAAATTTATTTTTAATTACATAAGAAAATAGTTTTTCTATGAGATTAAAATAAGATCTAGAATACCAAACTAATATAAAATTAAGTTAACATATTAATTTTTTCATTACATAATTATAAACTTTCTAATTTACTAATGTTACATAACCTAAAAATATAATAAAAATATTTCGTTTTTAAATATTTAACTCTTATTGCAACCGAGTTAAAAACTTATCTAAATAAAAGGAAATCATTTTTATAATATTTATTGATTATCTGACCGATGTCGGAGAGGTTAGCGTCCCTAACTTCGAAGCAGTAGTTCCTGGGTTCGAATCCTAATTCGGGCATAGATGTTTCTTTCTCTATTTGCATTTATATTTCTTTATCACTTCACTTTCGGGCAAAGATGGCACACCCACTGGGTGTCCTACTATATGAGAGGCCATTATAGAATTGAATAGGGCAAAGGCTTTAGGACAGCTGGGCATTAGAAAAAAAATTAACGATTATTGGATTTGCGTATCGGACAACTCGACAGCTGAATGCTGTTATCAGGAATTCAAACATTCATCTCGTTTTGAATATAGAATAGAAATTATTAAATTCTTCCTATTTTTTATTAACTATAAAGAAAACTTCCTTTTGGATTCTAAGTGTGCTTTTGAAATAGTGCTAATTTTATTTCATTGTTATTTGATTATGACAATTCTAGTTTTTTAAAAAAATATTAATATTATATTTGATTTACAATAATCATGTTGGAGTACTTTTGAACATAAAATCTTAAACTAAATTTCATAACTAAAAGAATTGATAATTGTGAAAAATTCATTGGTTTATCAATTTTAATTTTTTAGTGTTAATAAAGATTTAACTATTGCAATTTAAAACGGAAGTTTATTACTTTAGCAAATGAATGTGAATGAACGAAAACAATGCAAGATTCGTCTTATTACCAAATGAAAAAAAATAAATTACAGGAAGTATGTTTTCTTAGTCGTAAACTTAGGAAAGAAAAAGTCCTCTTCCTGTTTTTGAAGATTATTTTTGTACGAATTATATTGCATTTCATTTACTAGATAAATTTGTAATAACATTCAAACCGTTATCATTTTGAGCAGCGTAAATATTCTCCTATCTGACACTATGATTGAAGTATGATCAGATAATTTCAAATTCAAAATGCTGATAAGAATCATATTTCGATTTCTTATAAAAATAAAACTTAAATGATAAGGCTTAGATGGTAAAAAGTTATACATATATGAACAACATATTTGATTTTATTTAAAATCATTGAGAAATTTTTAAATTATAGGAATAATATTCAATTTTGTGAAGGAACAAATATTTCAGTCTTCCTTTTTATCACAAAATCTGTTCATTTTTTCTCATAAATAGTAATATTTCTACATTTGATAATAATTAGGGATTAACTTATAATGTTTTCCTGTGATTAAAGTAATTCACGTGGTTTCATTGTAGATTTGTTTTTTAAAAACATTTTTTGTGGTTTCAGTGTTGATTTATTTTTTCTTAGAAACATTTTTTCACTCAAAGTGGAAACCAGATTTGTTATACTGTTTATATAGGTTATATTTTATATATAAAAAAGTCTTTTCTATGTTAAAGAAATTTAGGTAGTAAAAAATTATAAGAAATATAATTAATGAATTAAATTTTCGAAAAGTTAAAGATGTTTTTAAATTTTGACCAATTAATGATCACAAAAATTATTTCCTTATTTCTTGGGAAAAAACTGTAATTTATGCTAAAGTAAAAATATTTTCCTTTCCTGATTTTACTTTAGAACTCAGGAAACAATTTTCCAAATTATATAAAAACTTATATTTACAAAGTTTTAAGGACTTTAACTATTTTTAAAAATGGTTACTGATATCTATAATAATTTTAAATTTAAAATTAATAAAAATAAAATTTAATATACAGATTCAAGATTTTTTCAAGAAACAGTTTTTTATCATAAGACGTATTTATCATTTTTCATGAGAAAATTTCTTAGAAAATTTTTTAAATATTTAAAAATATGTATTGAGTTTAGGACTTTAAATAAATGTATCAATAAAAATAAATAAAATTAATCTATTTAGAATTTAAAAAATTCAAAATAAACATGCAGCTATTTTTCCAATAAATTAGCGGAAATTTATTTTCTTAATATTTTTATAAAAAATATTCATAAAATTTTGACATTACAATATTTTTCAATTATTTTTAATATTCGGCATCATTTTAAATCTTAAATTCATGTACAAAAAACTAAATAAATGTGCTTAAGTGATTAAATTGAAAGTGGAAATGTATTAAATACCTGTATATTATTTTCCAAAAATGATAAAACAAAATTTATTGACTTGCAATTCTAAACTAATATAAAATAAATCATAAATGTATTTAAGTATTGAAATGCAATAGTTATTATCAGTTTAAAAAGCATGTATTAATTTTTTTAATTTTAAATAAACCTGAATTTAAAAAAAATTATTTAAAATATTGAAGTTCAGAAAATATTTTTAGCATATCTTTATCATCTGTAAATTTGAGCAAACGATTTTTGTATGAAGATTTTAAGACATTAATATTTAAAAAATTATTTCAAGAACATCATTTCATTTTTGGTTGGGAATTTGATATCAAACTACTTTTAAAATGAATTTAAAATTCTGAATATCAATAATTATCTTTTATTATTTTATCGTTTTCAATGAATTTAAGCAAGTAATTTTTATAAACTTCAACTCGTTACTAAAATTTACGAACTACTTTATTTAAATGTTTCTAAAAATACATTAGCACTTTTAATTTCAAATAAGCATAAATGAATTAAAATAAATGAATTTAAGATATTGAATTGCAAAATATCTTAGCATATCTAATTATCTTTTCCCAGGAATTGGGAAAACAATTTTGGGTTCCCTCACTGTCAAAGCAGATGGACAATTAGTGAGTGACGAGTCTGTTAAATCTTAAGAAAAGTAACTTCATGGAAAAGGAGAATTGGCAATTCAGAATCGCATCTAGAACAGATCCGAACTGGGCTGGGAATCCTTCCATCTGCTAATCTATCGTCCTGTGTGGCAACAATGCTGTGTTCTCGCGAAAACTGTGTTGCCAACCGTTAAATCTAATATATAAATATTGACACCAAATTTAAATCTGTCATTTATAGAGTGTAAAAATTATTGTATGTGTAACTAAATGTTAAATATTTATAACTTTTCATCGTTCTTTCATTAAAAATAAGTTTATTAATTTACTTTTGTTTTTCTTTGAATCTTTCTAATGTATTTTGTTGAAAGAATTAACTCATATTTTTTACGAATTATACTGTACTTAATTGTCATACTCTAAGCAATAAAATATAAACATAAGCACTTTCCTGTAAAACACTAAAACACAAGCACTAAAATATAAGCACTTTCCTTTACAATGCTTACAAAACTTTATTCATTACCTATTTTTTTTAAGTTTTGTATAATTATAAATGAAGATAAAAATATTTATTTACGATTCTCAATTTCAAAAATTATTTTAAAATTTTTTACCTATGAATTTGAGTAAGCGATTTTTAAAATGAATATAAGATACTGCAATTATTTTTAAGATATTTTCCTTTTTCAAAGAAATTTAGCAATTATTATTCATTAGTATACCTAATTTATTTATAATTTTATATGGATATAAATAAAGACAGTAAAATAATTATTTATGATACTGAATTTCAAAAATTATTTTTAGCACTTTTTACCTGTGAATTTGAGTAAATGATTTTTTATATGAATTTAAGATAATGAAATAATTATTTTGCATATTTTTGTTTTCTCAGAGAATTTGCGCAAATGTCTTTTACAATAAATATAACATATTGAATTTCAAAATTCATTTTGAACCACATCAAAGCTTTCACATAGTGTTTCATTATTTAAATGTTATCATGTTTTCATTTCAGTTCCCTCATTTTATAACAATTTTCTATGCATTAAAATTGTTATTTTTTAATTACACTCATTACTTTAATCGGTGAAAATTAATATAGCAGTTAATATCAATCCCAAAATTTAAATTAGTAATAATGAGATTATATATTTCTAGAAATTAACCCTTCCTTTTAAATAATTACCTATTTTTTAATAATAATTTTTTCCTAATTATTATTAATTCGAAACATTCACTAAAAAGTTTCATATTTTTTCTTTGAAAATAATTAAGTTTTTCTAAAATATATTTTTATTTCTTACAAGAAAGACAATATTATGATATTGTCGTAAATACTTTTATGTTTATAAAGTAAAGCAAATATAAATAAATTTTTAATAATATTTTTTCATCAAATAATAGATCCATATTTTTCTACCTATCAATTATAAGTATTAATTGATAGATAGAAAAATATTGATTGATGAATAAAAAGATAGGAATTTAATGTATTCTAAAATAAAATATTTTCTCATATACAATACAAATCAACATATTTTGACTGCTTTCGAATCGAGAAAATAGTTTACACTGAACAAAGTAAACAATTTTATCGAAAAATATTCAAGAGTTAAACGAAATGTCATTTTTCTGAACTCGAAAATAATTATTTCTGTGAACTTTTTCTAGATAAATAATAAATCTACCATTATTATTATTATTCATACGGGAAAATTATAATGTTTTTTTAGTGAGGAATAAACAATATCAGCATTTAATATTTATACTCAAGCTATGTATTCGAAAATCGAAAAAAAGAAACTTTATACGAAATGAAAGCAATAATTCAATTTTCTTGAAATATTTATTTTCTAGATTTAAATGTTGAATTCCTTTAAAATTATGTTTCCATTATGATGGAAAATTTATATGAGATATATATATAAAAAAACTTCTAAAATCGCTTTGAAATCGATATATTTATCAGCAAATATATGATCATTTTTCTCCATCTTGTTGCTTGGCAAAATGTCAATATGCTCCTATTTGGCAAAAGCTTTCTTTTTTTCGAAGTTGCTATCCAATTTGACTTTATGTCGAAATATAATTGCTTTCTGTATTGATATAGATCTAAAACTATCACAGAGACAATTTAAAGATTCTTATTGATATAAGAAAATAATTTTTTGTAATAAGCAAGAGACTATATTAGAATTCGATGAAAACCAATTTTGCAATGAGATTAGCTTAAGATTTGTTTTTATTCCGAAAGTTTTACAATAATAATTCATACTTCTTTTTATTTTTATGGTTATCTAAATAAACTTTTAAGAGAGACTTATCAAGTTTTAGCTTTAGGAGCAGATTTTCTTAAAAACAATTTTTGTCTGATTGGAATTTAATATTATCAAATAGAAGAGTTAAAATCACTGTTTACCCGCCGACTTCGCATCTTTAACTACAGTCGAAAAGCATTAAAAAAAGTGTTCTTCATCGAAAAAAGTTAAATAAATCAAAAGTGACTCCGTTTGTTTATATTTTGAGAAGCTTTTCAAAATATTTTTGAAAGTAAAGCCTTTTATTTGAATTCTCATTGCAAATAAAGTCAGAAATTCGGAGTTAATTGGTAATTATTTTTGTCTTCTCCCCAATGGCAAAAAAAAAAAACAAGATGAGAATCAACTTTTCTAAGAACTAAGAATTAGTAGCTTCAATTACGTTAACGAGGGTCTCAAAAATCGAAAGGATTATTTTAATTTAATAATCCTAAATGTAATCCATGCATAACTCAAATTCAATTCCAAATTAAAGAATGTTTACGCGATGGGAAAAACATAAATAATGCAGAGAAATGTCGAGAAGAAAGTTATTATTTTTATAACCAGAGGCTAGAAGCAGCATGTTGAAACAACTGCCGTTTTTAAAGAAAGAATTGATTGTAACATCGGGATTTATATTTCTTTAATATACAATAAAGGGGAGAGGGGGATAATATTTTTCTGAATTTGTGTAAAAGCTGTACCGAAAGTCATTAAAATTTTATTTAAAATCCCCAGTTCTTTGTGCTTAAATGATATTTCATACGAGAGGAAACACTCTCAAATAATTTTGTTGTTAGCGAATAATCTTCTCATTCTTTTATTAGCTTCCAGGAAAAGAATCTTCCTTTTCTTTAATAATGATATAAACACGGCTTCGTTTTTTGAAAAGTGAATTCAGAGAGTTAATCTGGACATTTCGCTTTTTGAAGTACTTTGACTTGGGGCTGTTCCAATAAGAGAATTATTGTTTTTGAATAAAAGAGCTTGGAATGTTGAGCAAATATCAGTGTATTTGCTTAGATATGGGTGTGCATTTTATAAGCCTATAGGCATGGTATTTGTGGCATAATCTCTAAATAATATTATTATTATTCGTTTTCAAATAATTCAATTTCTTCTCTCCCAAACAATGTCTTTTATAATCAACTGAGGCACACAAGCTGGTATATCTCTTTAGCACTATCTAAAACCAAGTTAACTATGAACAGATTAAATTCGACTTAACCGATTAATTGATAAATCAATTATTTATTAACTATTTTTCAAATACCTAATTCTTCTCTCTTAACGATTGTTTTTCATTAAAATTCAGACAGCAACAACCAACTGATGTCTAACAATTAAATTAACTATTGGAAATTAAATTTGACTTAATCTGTTAATTAATATGTATTTAATTAATTAATCGTTCTTAAATTTTATGAGTTTTTCTCTCTCAAACGATTATTTTTCATTATCAGCAGGGATACAAGAACCCAATTGCAATCTAACAATCAAGTTAATTGCAAAACAGATTAAAATCGATTTAATCGATTAATAAATAAATAAATTTTTATTTGTTAAATTTCTTTTGCTTTCTTTTTGTTAAATAATGTGATTTTTTCTCTTTAATGTTATACCAGTACGGATTCGAGCCATCTTATAATCAAGTTTGATTGATTAAATTATATGTAATCGATTAATGAATAAATTGATTGCTTACTAACTAATGAGTGAACAATCAATTGCTTACTAACAAATAAATAATCGTAATCAAATAAGTGGAATTCTTTATTAAATTATTATTTTTCATTATCAGTGTGAACATAAAGTCTCAACTGTCATCTAATAATAAAAATGACTATTAATTGACTTAATTTTGGTTAGATAGAAGTTAGTATTTTATGAGCCTATAGGCATGGTATTTGTGTCATAACCAAATAATATTTTTATTACTCATTCTCAAATAATGTAATTCCTTCTTTCCAAAATGATTGTATTTTATAATTCTTTAAGATAGCATACACAGTTACCATTTAATAGTCAACTTAACTATCGAAAAGTTAAATTTGATTATTATTTTCTTCAATTCATATATGAAAATATAATACGTTTACATGCAGTCGTAAGGATCTGTAACTCTACAATTATACTCTCCATTTGCTATAAAAGTTTATTCAAAACGAATTAATCAAGCTACCAGTTAAAAGGTTCAATCTCTGACCTTTTGTTCAACATTTTGTGAGTTCCATTCTCACTTCATTAAAAAATGCTTAAAACAGTTTGTTGCCGACTTTAAGTTGTTAATTCTGGGCGAATTGACCCTGGTGTGTAAAATATAATTGTTGATATTTTGATAGTTATAAGTACACTTAACATGTACATTTACATTTGATTTCTTATATACATTCATATATGAATGCAAAGTATATTTTAATGTGATTACTATAATTAAACATAAAATAATAATAATTAAAAAACAAAAAAATTTTAAATTTAAAAGCCAAACTTTAAAAAAATTTTAAATTTATTAAATTTTATTCAAATTTAATGCACTTTCTTATTAAGGATTTCTGATATTTATTAATAATTATCGAGGATATATTATATGAATTCAGAATATCGATATTATTTTATCTGAAAGAAAAATAAAAAAATAATACTTTTTTTTATGATTGATAATTTATAATCAACTTAAATAACAATTGTTAATTTAATTTTAACAATTGTTTTTTCATATAAAAACGTGACTGTAAATTAAATTTCAAACTATTAAATTAAGCAAAAAGCGAAAGAGTTATTGAAAAAATTTAATTTTAGCCAAGAATATTATAACTTCATTTTGAATGTAGTGTTTACTTTTCTATCTGGATAACTAATTTTTATTTATAAAGAATAATAGAAAAAGTGCAGGAATACATTTTGAGAATTTTCACAAAATTCTGTAAATTACATATTTTTAAACTTTTTAATTAATATTTTACTGAAAAGTAATCAACTGCGAATTTAAATAGCAGAACGTTTTCAGATATTTTATTAAACTACTTTCAGCTGAAAGAAATAAAAGGAAAATTCATAAGTAAAAATTCCTCCTTCATTTTCTTTTAATTTAGGTTTTGTTCACTAAAAATTAATATCCTAATTGGAGTATTAAAAACTTACGCCTAGTTTTGTTAGGTAGTAAATTGCCCATGTAAAAAATTTATTGTATTTTAATGCTTATTCTTCAAAATAATCATAAAAGTCCTCTTTGGTTCACGATTTTAGAAATTTTTAATGCTTGATTAAGGAAATGATTACATTCATATATATTTTATCGTTAATTGTTATCATAAATTCAAATTGGCGCCACCTGTTACTACAAAAAAAAGCAATATCGCAAACTTGATAGGTCATGGAATAATGACTCATTATTCTATAAGTAGTGAAAGAATTTACGACAAGCATCTAAATCCAACGAGATGCCAAAATTTTGCCGAGAGCCAAAAAGCGCCAAAAACTTTTTTTTCAAACAGAATCATCGCCTACTCGTTATTTCTTTATCTTTCCCATCTTCAGCTCTCTTTTAATGACATTAAACGAAATCGAAACAAATCCTATTTCCAATTAGAGCGGGATTCTTCTGGAGCTAAAAGCCTCCACTGCATTAATCCCAGCCGCTCATCGATCATGTCTATGGCGTTTACCAGCGAATTAATGTCACATAACTACAGTGGCGATTGCGATCAATGTAACTGAACTGTTGTGATAGAGAAAGACGTCGGAGGGTTGTGCGGGGGTGTGGACCTGGGGAGCAAAAAATAAAAGAATCTGTTCTCGTGTTTGCGGGGAGGAGCTGGGAATTTGTCTTCAATTCTATTTCTTTTTCCACTCCCGAAAAAGATTCATCTCCCTTTCATGATGGAGTGTCACGCTAAATGGCGTGCGATGGAGAATTGGTTTTGGGTGTGCTTTTACAGCGCTTCTGAAATATCCCTGCCATTTAGCTATGTTTTTAATTTTTCCCAAATGCGTTTTATTTCAATTAAGAGCTATTTTTTTATTCTTAATATTAGTAAGAAAATAATTTATTCAGTTTTGCTGCTAATAGTTGTCGATCATGTTCAACTGTGTTGCTAAATAAATATACATCAGGGAATTTTTTTGCTCATATGCATAAAAAGGGAATTATGTCGCCAGAAAGGCTGATAGTTCCTTTTTGGCGTCAAAGTGTAGTATAATGCAAGTATACATAATTAATAACATGTATCATTAATAGTTTTACGCAAGACATCGAATATTCTTGCAACTATGTCTGCTGTAATAACTTTATGGTTCATACTTGTTGTATGTTGTATTATTCACAGCATCACTTTTTTTGAAAAAGCTTTTCAAATGCTGTAGAATACGTTTTAAGTATCACTAGGAAAATTTTGAGAAACTTTCTAGTATCTAATGAACATATATTTTTTGCAAACAGCAGAAATGTAACATGCATTTTTACCATTTTAAATTTAACTGGAGACTTAACCAATATATTATTTTTAGCTTTTAGGTGTAACATTTTATACAAGTCATAGGTAATTCGAAACTATATACATATATATATATATATATATATATATATATATATATATATATATACGTCAAAAAACAAATCACTTTTCAAAGATACAACTCATACTCTTAAAATTATTCACTTATAAGAAATTAAAATAATATTTTAATCAGTTTCATAAGTTTCTTTTAATTATTTACAAATAAATTGCAATTTCTTTTAATCAGTTTTGTAGTTCTGAGAAAACTAGTGTTCTAAATGAAATAAAACTTAAATAACATATGAATTATCTATTGCTTAATTATCAGTGATTTAGTTTTCTTTTAGCTAGAGCATAAATGCTTTTGTTGCTGTATTCTGCATTTTGAAATGCTGTACTCACTTTATCAGGATTTAAAGTTCTTCTTGTGTGATCCAAATTGATTATGCTCTTCAGCATATACTTGCATTTTGCATTATATTCAAATTACAGAACAGATTGTTGAGGACTTTATCATTGGAATGCGCAAAAGCTAGTTGCATTGGAAAAAATGCTATATCACTAATCATCCATATATTTTTTTTACATTCTAAAAATCATCGATTAAATAAAAAATGAAATTCTTACATTTGACCTGTTTAACAACTATCGTAGAAATGTTTATTCTGTTAATAATTAATGTAAATACATTATTTTTTAGAAATTAATAAAAACTAATCATTAATTTATAAAAAAATTCAAATATTGCTCAATGATTACTCTGATTAGTTTTATCTTCTTATGATTAACGTTAAATTTAATTAATTATACCTTTATGCAAACTAGGTTACTTTCATACATTAAATGTGCTTATAAATATTTCAGTTTCAAAAATAGATGCTGTTATTTTTATCGTGTGCCAGCTAGGCTGGCATTATGGGGGTGCGCTGCTCCACTTTTCCAACTGAACCATATTAAGTGTGGAGACCGACTTCCTCAGTACACACATACCATAGGTACCCCTTTATAGGGTAGGCAACCTTTCACAACCCATTCATACAAGGAAAGGACAAAGACAGGATAGATAGAGAGGGAAAAAGTGTCTCCATGCCCGAACTGGGATTCGAACCCAGGACCTCTTTATCCGTAGTCAGGCACGCTGACCACTAGACAAGTTGGGCGGCATAACAGATTCCGTAAATATTGCAATGAAAAATTGACTGGAAAAACTAAAAGTTAATTTATTAAGATGGGAGCAAAGGGATCATGATTGTAGTAGTAGAAATTGACGAAAGTATATTTCTTTTATTCTTTTATCTTGCTGTTCTGAATACAAACCGTAATAATTGTGTTCATAAATTTCTATAGGAAAACTGCAAGTGCTATTTAAAAGTCGTGTTATTGTACCATGCCAGGTATATATCATTGATACTTTTAAATAAATTCTTATTATTGCTATAAGAGATCTACATTTAGGTTAAACAAACGCCATGCACACTCTCAAGTTGCAAACATAAAAGAATCCTCGTCATCGGGTGCATTTCATCTCGTGTGTTTAAAGTCGCACCCGAAAAATTCCTCCTTAATGCTAATGTGCATTTGTATGCAAATTTATAATCAAGTTAATGCACGCAGGACTCCCTTACTCTTACATAAATTTGGATAAATCACGCTCATTTCGACAAATTTATCATTCACTCTAATCCAACCAGGGCTTATATCGGTTTTGCCTTGTTTGTTACCAAGCACCTAGAATACTTCCCGCTTTGCTTTTCCATCAATATGAATATGAATGGAAACTCCCTAGAACGGCGCATTAAAATAATTCTTTGAAAAGATTTTCCATCCGTTTCCTTGTATCCCTTCGCGACTTATTTGCAAAGCTGTCATTGTATTCCTTTTCAGCGCGAAAGATATCTCCTAAATACGAAGTCTTACCTGGCTGATGATGCCTACATCTTCGCCGCTTGCTTTTGGGACACGTAAACTATACTTTTATTGTGTGTAATAGCCATCTCTATTTTTGTTGCTTCCTTTTGGAATGCTTTCGGTGCGGAAGAATGGGGCGAAGAGTCACAATGCTGTCGGAAGACAAGTTGCAGAGAATCACAATGGCCCTTCTCCAAGTGCGGCCCGTTTTGTTGAACGCGACTCGTTAAAGCATGAAAAACGGTTCCGGATGCTGTAATGTTTATGCGTAGACATACATTTTAGAAATACGAAAAGTTCGGCGCTTAACGACGCGATCAATGGCTCTGCCAACTTCTTTTTGTTCCGTGCAATTTTGCGAGACTCCTTTCGGTAGGAACTGCATACATTAAAGAAATATGGAGATAACGTCATAAATATTGCCGCGTGTAATCATATGTTCTTTGCTTTAGGAATAAGTAATATTTATATTATGGTATTATTAAGCATGCGAATTCAAACAAAACTGTTGAAATATGTTTCTAAGTGTTTCTGAGAATAATGAACTGCTAAAATCTTTAAAATCTATCTTTATATATATATATATATATATATATATATATATATATATATATATATATATATATATATATATATATATATATATATATATATATATATATATATATATATATATATATACATATATGTATATATATATATATATATATATATACATTTTATTTATATTTATATATTATTTTATTATATAATAAAAGTGCAATATGCATTATATATAATATACATATATATATAAATTCATATATATTGTATATGCATTTATTGTATTTATGTATGTAAATATAATACAAATGTACATGCATGCATACTCATATATTTGTATATAACAACACTTGCTCTGTAATATATACATTTATAACACCACAAAATTTTTGAAAATTCATTGAAACCAAGAAAACAGATCTCGTGGAAGCGCTGTCAGTTTCAAAAGCTTTACAAAGTTCACAATTGATCATTTCAGTTCGCTGTCACTTGGGGCTTTAGGCCAGCAATTGATTTTAGTAATAAAAATGAGGCAAAGGGATAAAAAGTATAGTATCCTTAAATTTGATATTATATATAATAGTTAGGATTTTTTTAACATAAACTATATATATATAAACTAAACTCCGTGACACGACAGTCCATGTAGGCCAAGCCCTACAGTGCCAGTAACTGTTTTCATAACCCGAAGGCCCTGAGGTGCGAAGCATATGTCCTAGGTAGGTGGCCAGCCTAACGTAAGATCCCTAGTGTTTAGTTCCCAATCGGTAATGAAGCAAATGAGAGGGCGTGTGATTCGTAATCTATTGTCTAATATTCCTTTTCATAATTTTATAAATATTTTAATTTGTTTATATCACTGCAGTGACGATTATATAGTTTACATTTCCTTTATTTTGAATACTGGAACTTTTCTGATTGTTGTACAATATCTGTGGTTTTGTATATTTTTCTGCTGAAAAAGCGACCTAAAATTTTTATTTCCTCTGTTCGCGCTCAGCGGTCACAAATTTCGGAGACTAATCTTTGTAGTTTGACAACGAGACAATTAAGAGGAAAAAAGACTATTAATAACTTTTTCTCTAATAATAATAATTGGAATGCTAGGAATTTAAATGTAGTTTTAGAATGTTATTCATTTTTATGGAAAAGGACAGAAGTTTTTGAATTTCAATAACTGTGTATATCCCACTTCAAACTTGTGTCCTGGTTTAATTAATCCTTGTATGCAAAAAATGACGATTGAGCTACATACTAGCCAATTTAGATACATTTCTTTAATTCAAGTTTGATAATTTGCATTTCTCTCATGCTGAAGTCTGTTTGATTGTCACATAGTATCGGTGGTCTTATACATTTTTTAGTTAAAAAAATGTGAATGAAAATAAAAAGAGTCATCTAAAATTTTATTACCGTTGTTCACGCTCCAGTTAGCAACCACAAATTTCAGAGATTAATCACAGCAATTTGATAACGAGACAATTAAAGAGAATTACCTTTAACTACCTCTTTTTGCTTATATAATTAACTACATTTTTCTGCTTATAAAGAGAATCAGATTACATGTGATTCTAATTCATCTTTTGAATGTTGTTCATTTTAAGGAAAACTACTGAAGTTTCCGATTTTAATTTCTTCATTTCGTCTGAATCTCCTCGACGCTGATTTACTGATTTACATCTCTTCATGCTGAGTACTTTCTAGTCTGATTGTTATGCAATATCGATGGTCTTAAAGTATCTTCTTATTTTAATGCAATTTAATCTCTTATTGTAGTTGCTTAGTCTCAAATTAGTGACCACAAGCCTCTAGAAGTAGTCACAGCATAATTGAAAATTAGAATTTCGATTATTGTACTTTATTCACGTCTTTTCATTGAAAGCGTCTCTGTGATACTGTGTCAGCGATCTTAGAATACATTTAAAAAATAAAATAAAAAATTTAAAAAAAACTTAAGTTGTAATGCCACTGTTTATACCCGAGTTATAAGGACCTCAAAACTCGAGGGGTGAATCCTTGTATTTCGTATATCAGATAATCAAAATAATTGCTAATAAAGAGACTTTTTCTTGCGACAATTCGAAATAGGGGGGCATGCAATTTATGATCTAGTGTTAGAAAATTGTTCATTTCATAAAAAGATGCTAAAGTTAGCATTTTTATATATTTTAATTAGTCTACATCTCTTGGGGCTCTGATTTAAAAATTTACATCTCTTACGCACTGAATCGTGGAATTTATTTGATTATGCTACATATCGGCTGCTTTTATGTTCTCGACTGGTAATAAAGCAGTCTAAGCTCTGTTGCCGCTGTTCACACCCGCGTTGGCGGCCACAAACGTCGGTGGCGACGCACTGTAGTATGACGAGACGACCAAAGGGGTGGAGAGAATCGGAGTGCTTGGCTGCTGTGGAAGATAAATTCTCATCACGCTTATATTTCCACACTTCCATCCTTAATCCGGACGAGTTGGGTGAAAAGGATGGATTTTCCTCCTCTCTTCCTCCTTCCACCGCCACTCATTTCCCCCCGTCGGAAGCGGTGACAAGCGATAAGCGGGTGTAATTCGGTTCCAAGATTTATATTCCACTTCCTCTTAATAACGGTTTGTCTCCTAAGTCTAAACACGGGAAAAATTCTTCTCATTCTTCCAGAAAACAATGCTGCCTCCCTCCTTTTGCGGGTAAATGAATGGCCTTCCAATGCTTAAGGGGGGGGCCGAAGGATTTCTTTTCAAGGAATGTGGATCAGTGGGTAAAATGCCGCTCGTAATTTTGGATACTATTGGGATTTCTTAATGGTTTGAGGGGGAGGAAGGAAATTTTAGAAGTGGAATTATTAAATCCGTTTATTCACAGACATTCGGTGGGAGTGAATTATCCACATGGAACGTCAAACATGACTAAATCACAAATTTTATAATGCAAGAAACATCTTAAGAGTTTAATGCCAATAGTTATAAGTAATCTTAAGCAAAAAATTAATTAATAATTAAAGATTAATCATTAAATTAGTTAAAAAATAATGAATTGCTTATAATAATAATTATTACTGATTAAGTAATATATATATATATATATATATATATATATATATATATATATATATATATATATATATATATATATATATATATATATATATATATATATATAGATAGATAGATAGATAGATAGATAGATAGATAGATAGATAGATAGATAAGTAATGTTAAAAGCTAAGGATATTAATAATATTATTTATTTACTATAAAAAATTTCTTATATATATAAATATCCATGAATAAGAATTTTTTTAGATATTATAACAATATTAATATTATGGCATCAATATAATGGTTTTAATTCTCAGATACATTTAACAAATTCATTCACAAATAATTTTGGAAATAACATAAGCATAAATATTATAATTAATATGATACATGTAAATATTTTATGAATATTATAAGTAATATTATTTAAAAATAAATTTATAAATATTATTTAGAATATTATTTGTAAATAAATACTTAAAAATGTTTAAAGGCATCAGTGCCTAATATATGCATGTTTATGTAATCAATATATACATACTTATAAAATGATATATTCAAATAATATTTTCATGGCAATATTTATATAATAACAATGCTACCATATAAGTAATGCTATAGATTTTATTTAAATAAAATATTTTTCGATGAATTTTAAATTTTGAATGCAACAACTTTCGTATATAAAATGTTTTAAAATGTGTTAGTACTTAAAAGAAAGAAAGTTTACTATTTAAACAAAATCTCACATGAGAAATCATGATAATAAATATTTATATAATATTGATTTAAATTCTTCTTAAATGCTCATTTAATTTCAACAAATATTTATAAATAACTGTAGAACATACACGTAAAAGCAATCTTACAAAAATTCATGCAAAATTAGTATTTTTATTTTTATTTTTTCAAAAGTTTATTTTATTGAGTAAACATAACATGATTGGGGAAAATCTCACGGGGTTTTTTACATGAATGACTTTTAAAGGCTGTGAATTTTTAGAAACATTTAATCATATTATGAGGAAGTAAACATCAACTATTAGTGTCAGTTTATTTTCAAGAAAGGCGTCAGTATTTATCATTAATTATTTCCGTATAGAAATATAGTATTTGTGAAAAAATAGCTAAACACATATATTTTAGACAGAAATTCAGTTTTTGGCTACAAAATAAATATTGACAAAGCTATTTTCACTTGCCTTTTATTCACAACATATTGCCAAATATTTCATTGTTATGTACGAGTTTTTACAATCCGGTTAGATTTTAATTCATAATGAGAAACTGTTTTTGAAAATATGTCGAAAGTCCAAAATCTAAGCGAAAAAAAATGCTATAAAATCCAAAATATAAAATTGGTTCGATTAAAATTGGGAATTCCTAGGTTAAAATTAATGACGGTTATTTCCAAATTACTATTTTCTTTCTATAACATTTAAATTTTTTAATCGTATCTTAATATGTTTTTTTTTTTTCTCTTTTATCATTTGTTTTGGACTTCAAACCCTCTGTTCTGGAAAATTTCCTGTTTTAATCTGTATAAAATCAGTGCTTTCTCATATTCAGTTTCATTTTATTTTAAATTCCACCTTATATAAAATAATTAACTTATTTTTTTACAAATGTAGTCTAAAAGTTTTAACTAGTAATATAAAATTATTTTTTGTACAAAATTCTAAAGCAATTTTAACTTGTCGAATTTCATTGCTAATGTAACTTCTTTTTTAAAGCAACATATAATTTTATTTTTGGACAGTCAAATTTAAGATATAATTGTTTTTAATTCTTTTGAGAATTGAGGTAGTATTTAGAAAAAAAATCACATATAAAAACAGTTTTTTTATAATGTAAGTTAATACATTTTTATTAACAATTTATTCATGGATACAAAAAAATCGTAAATAAAAAGAACGAATCTCTGGAGAGTTTTTATTAAACGAAAGAATAAATTTATTATTTAACTATTTTATTGAATTAGTAAATTTTTTTCCTATATCTTGGTAAAATTTTATGAATTTTTATAGTTTTAAAGTCTTAAACTTTGAAAACTATAATATGTTTTTTCCCCCAAAATATTGCAAAAAATTTTAAGAAAATTGTCTGAAAAATATCTAAAAATTATATAAAACTGATAAAAAAAATTAAGGAAAAGGAATTATATATACATAAAAACTTTTGCATGAAAGTAATTTTTATCTTAAAATTTATCATATTTTTTATTTCATGCAATAAAAGGGATATAATATAAAAATATTTCATCTAAAAGCAACCACAGGTACATTAATTTCATATTAATAAATTTAACAATTAATATCCTCAAAATAACTAATATAGAATTTTATTAAATATTTAGTTACTTATATGTTATTATTATGTATTATATTTATAAAAAATATATATTTAGAAATATCAAGCATAGAATTATTGTTTTAAAATAATGAAATTTTAATGCAAACTTTATTTTACTCTAAACTATATTTTATTCAATTTGAATAATTTCTTGAATTTGCTAGAAATAAAATAAAAATTATGATTTATGCATTATATTTTGTGTGTAGTGAATACATAAAAGTGTCCTTCAACAAAGTTTGATAAAAGTTTTAAGATTTAATCAAAAATTAAATTGTTTCCACAAACAATATTTGTTCATCACTTATAACTTAAATAAATACTGAAGTATATAGTGTTTTTTTATAAATCATACATTTAATGTTACTTTTGTATTCATTATTATTATTTTGAGAAGACATTTATAATAACTATTTTGAATTCTTGCTAAAAAAAAACATAAATTGATCACATTTTTTGCTTCATTATTTACAAGTATATCATTATTCTCAAGTGTCTGACATGATAATAGTTTCTGATATTTCTGAGTCTGTTATCTTTGAATTATTAACTTTTAACATTGTATTTAAATTATGATGGCAACATTGCTTAGCAATTATTTTCTATATAACAAATATGTGTTTTGAATACTTGTTCTTTATCAATTGAATTACAAGTAAACAAAGTGAAGTATGATGAATTTTAATAAAATACATTTTCATCAGACATGTTTTCAGTTTCAATATAGAAATAAATTATGAAAGAATTTTTTTTTTAAGTTCATATTAAAATCGTTTGTATTATTTTATTTTCATTTATGTAATTGTGTTTCTGATTTAAAGTATGATTTACAATAAATAAAATATAATGTATGTATATATATATATATATATATATATATATATATATATATATATATATATATATATATATATATATATATATATATATATATATATGTATATGTATACACAAGCAGAAAACTATTTATCTACTGTTTATTTTTACTTGTCTATTTTTCTTTGCTGCTTGTTCTTCTTGTGAAAGAGAAATTAAATATTTAATTCTACACTAATCAAATAAGTTCCAACATTCAACAGCCCAGTTTCTGGAAAATAAAATTTTTGCAATTATAAATAGAATATTTAGCAATCTAATCATAAACAGAATATTTAGCAGTCTAAACATAAATGGAATATTTTAAGGATACATTTTCTCTGAATAATTTCATTTCTGGCGAAAATAACATTGTTATACGATAAAATTAAGTTTTCAATTTGATTACTTATAAAACAAAAATATCAATATGTTATAGGTCTCTATTATCCTTTTAATCATATTGTGCTTTTAAAACTAAAACTATATTAATTACTTCAAAACATAATATTTTGATTAAAAACAAACGACTTTTTCCCCCTTATTAAACTTAAAAAATTACTGGCAACAAAAGATTTTATATTTATAAATAAAACTTTATTCACTAGAATTTTACTAATTTGGACTTACTATGACGAATCTTAATCCAGATTAATGAAAGTACTATTTAACCATGAAAATATCGGTAAATAATTTTTTAATCATAAAACCATTATAACAAATTTCTTATCACAAAAAATGTTTTTTAAATCTTAAAATATATTATGAACGCATATTTTTTTCACATGCAAACTAATTAAAAACCAAATCATCTGATTCACTAACGCTTATAGAATCACTTAAATTTTTTTTATCTCCCCTAATAAGTATGGTTGTATCATAACAAATTGGATAAAAAAATCCTGCAACTCTCTATTTTATTAAAACAAGAATATTATACTTTTTGTTAATTTTTATGTCTCCAAAACTTAATCTTATTTTATAATTTTCATGGCTATTTTTGATAAAAATAAAAGAAACTCTATTTTGGATTTTTACTTATCCCTATTCATTATTATAAGCATAAATCTTACTGAAATAAAGGCATCATTTTGAAATAATTTTAGGATACTTCATCTTGATAAATATATTAAAATTTTGATTAATTCAAATTCCGTTTTCTATATAAATAGTGATAACTGCGTTTCTGGATGATTACATTCAAACATTAGCCCGAAATAAATAAATAAATAAATAACAAAAAATTATCAAACAATAAACATTTTCCTGAAAAAAATAAAAAAAAACTACATGTTGCAAAATCAAATAATTCATTCTTTTGAATATAGCTTTTTCATGCAGCTTTTTTTAAAAAACTCGTCTTGTGAATTTCAGGAAATAAAATAGATTTATATGAATTTTTTTTGTTTTTTATTTTACAGAGTTTACGAAATATAAATAAGAATAAAATTAATGATTTTTTTAAACATTTGTAAAAATTTATTGGTTTTTCATTTTATCTGAATTATTATTGTAAATGTTATCCTCAAATTTTCCCCCAGCCATAACACAGTAAAACTGAATGCAATAAACTACTACTTTGCATTTAAAACGTAAATCATAATATTGTGCTGCCATCTAGATTGCAAATTATGCGTTACGAAAAAAGCAATAACAAAGCGTTGATTCTCTGCGTATTTGTTGAACAAGAAACATTTTCAGTTCATTGATATATTTTATTTTTTATTTTTCACGTTTCATTAACATAATTCGAATTTCGTTCAGATACAGTTCACTTCCTTTAAATTCATTTTTTATCAAATGCCCTTTACTTTCGAAATGAAAAAATTAAATTATGAGAGAAATTGTAAAAGTGTATCTAATCATTTTAAGCAAATATTAAAAAGTAATTTGATGTAGCATACGAAAAGCAATTTAATAACAACAAAAACATTTTGTGTTTAGTTAATTGGTTAAATATTGTTCAGTTTTGTTAAAGTTTACTTTTAATTATAATTAAATTTAAAAGTGATTCAGTTTTCAGTAACTGTGGTTTATTAATTAAATTTTTGAACATAAAAACTTTTATTTTTTATCTATTTCATTTTTTATTTATAAATTTAATTTTTGATTTTTTACTTTCTTTCAAAAGCATAAATTCAAAGCTATGCATTCCTTTGCAATTCCAGATAATTTAAGAAAAATAAAGTATCGAAATAATTTTTCTCAACAGCACTGGTAACAGAAAACTTACTACTACATATTTTGCTTAGGCTTATATTGATAACAATAGATGATATTGTTTTATTTTACTGAAAACCGAAGACAATAATGATATATTTGGAAACACAAAAAGTTTTCAAATTTCAAAGAGAGACATAAACAAAATAATCTTTTGAAAACAAAGTGAAGTTTAAAAATCCTTATTTTTGGATTAGAAAATTTTAATCCTTTCAAAAGAAAGACAATCTAAAAGAATAACTAAGCAATGGATTTGGTAAATAAAAGTTCTATGTTTAATAAATAATAGTGAATATTTCGACCGGATTATTCTTTTTCTAAGTCTATTTCTTAGACTTATTATTTTTTTAAAAAATGATTCAAAAAAAAATTTTAAGTGTACTCCAAATTTTCACTAGTTTTATTCTCAAGTATGTATAATCAGTTATGTTTATTTTAACATTTATTAAAATCAATTTATTATTAATGAAATATATAAGATTTGTTTATGATTGTAGTCTTTTAATTTAGCAATCCAATAGCATGTTTATATGTGATCCTATAGTGTTATAGCAAATGAATAAGCTTTTCATTTATTCATTTGCTAAAAGCATAAATTTTATACAAGCGTGCCTTATTTGTAAATACTCATAGAAGTAAATTTTGAAATTCAAAAGTTAATAAGGATTATTTTACTGAGAAAAGAAAAAATCTTGCATCAAAATTTTACGTTAAAGGCCATGAAACAATGGATCATATATATATATATATATATATATATATATATATATATATATATATATATATATATATATATATATATATATATATATATATACAAAAAAAATCGTCAAATATTTCAAACATCAAATTAGCTTGTGTAATGCAAGCTATATTGTAATAATTGATATATTATTATTTCGTTGAGAAGAAGAAACAAAATTTTATGACCTCAATTTCTTGTCTAGTTGTCAATATCATCTGCAGATCAAAATGGTCAATTTCATTACTGAAATAACACTGATAAATTAACAGAAATATAATTGCCTTCTCCTGTGAAAAAATTTCCTGACAATTCTTAGGAAGTCATCAATAATCAGATGGTTATGGAAGCGCCGTACTAGACATTTGGTTCTGAAACAAAAGATATTTTTTGTGACAATCTGAAATTGACTATGCTTCTGAACACAGAAATCATAAAAACGAAAATACCTTTAATGACTAAAAATTCTTTCGACAGTGAGTGAGTAAAATAGCTAATTTTTGATGAACAGCTCTAATTTTCTTTAATAAAAAATTTATCTAAATTTTAAGGAATCCTTCTTTATTATAATTTATAAAATAGTGTGATTTCTCACTGTTAATAGTATAATGTTCATAAAATGATTTAAACATAGTTAGTTTAGTAACCATATCTCAATAAAAATATATAAATAACATTGAAATTTTAAAAAATCTAAGCAAAATTATGTTTTGCAAAATATTTTAAGAAAAATGAAATTTTACATTATGAACAACTTAGTATTTTGACTGACTAAAATCATTTTTACTTTTATCATAATGAATTTAGAAATAAAGTAATTTTCGTCAATTAAGATCTGTTTTGATATGGTTTCCATTTATTATTTGTGAAAATAGCTATGCATTTCGATATATTCAGGAAAACTGCGTTATTATTTTAAGAATGAAAAAAAATTTTATCTCATTATTTCTGAACAAGTAAAAAAATTCTCTAAAAAATTAAAAGTTTATATAAATTCATATATAAAATAAAGTTTTGTTTGTAAATTTCCAAACTGTTTTTTTTTTTAATTTAAAAGGAAAAATTTATAACCCATGATCAAGCTGAAGAATTATTGCGTTTAAATTGTTATCTTTTCTATAATGTATTTGTCGATGAATTAATTAATCTATGTAATTTAAGCCAAATTTGATATTTTAAAAACTACTGTTGCTTTTATAAAATTTTAAAAAATAAAAACGAAACTTACAAAGCAGGTTATTGGCATGCTATATTTCAAATTGGTAGTTCCGATTTTTCTTTATGAGAAATAAATATGCATTTTCTTGAAAGGAAGGAAAACTGCGTCATTTTTTAGTGTAATTCATGTTTAATTATTTCAGAACAAGAAACAAATTCACTAAAATGAATTTTTAAAAAATTCATACATTTAAATAAAATCCCCTTTAACATGATATATGATTGCTGAATTCTCTTTTAAAATTGGAACAATAAAAATTTCTTATCAAAAAGCAAGCGGAAGTATTAAAAAAAAATCTTTTTATTTGCCGTAATCGAAATAATCCAAATAATTTTATCACAGTGCTAATGTTCTAAAAAATATTTAGTTCATATGTTAAAAACTATATAAAATAAAATTTTAATTTACCAAATAGAATAGAAGTAGAAAGCATATTTTTAATTCAAACTTATGTTTATTTTGTTTTGGGGGAAAATAATTACACACTTTCTTAAAAGAGGGAAAAATTGCGACATCTTTTAATACATTGAAAAATTTATTTGATCCTTTCTAAACAAGAAATAAATTCCCCAAAAAAATCGAATAATTTTTTAAATTTAAATAAAATAATGTTTTACATCCTAATTGCCAAATCGTCATTTAAAAACTTAGAAAATAAAAACTTCTAACGTATAATCAAGCTAAATTATCATTGAATTAAAAATCGTTTGCTTCCCTATAATGGGTTCAAAAATGAATTAATGCTCGTAAATTGAAATCAATTTCTAGAAATTATATTGTTGCTTTTTTAAAACTGTGTGGAATAAAAAATGAAAGTCGACAAATAGAATAGATGCATATGTCTAATTCAAACTGATGCTTCCATTTTCTTTTTGTGAAAAATAATTGTGCACTTTGATGCCCGCTTCTTGGAAGAAGGGAAAACTGCTTCATTCTCTCCTTTTTAGAGTAGAATAAAGAGGAAGAATCAAAGAAAGAGAAAGGGGATAGGAAATGAAAGGAGCACCTGAAATCTCGGCTGATTTCAAGGCAAGAGCGAAAAGCGAAATGTTTTTGTACGCGGTATCGATTCCATTCGCTCTTCGTTTCGCTTCACTTCTCCTGAATGCTTCTTTCTTTTCGTTTGCACTTTTTTTTCCTCTAGCTCTTTTTTTGTTTTCCCTTTTATTATTTTTTTTTTCCTCAGTGGCATCACTTTCCCTCATCCATGTTCGAATAGTCCAGGGAAAGGGAATGATGTAAAAAAAAATAAATAAATAAAATGAAATTTTCTTTTCGCAGTTCACGTTATTAAAGGAATGATCATTCACTTTTTTTCTTCAGTTGTTTATTTCGAAATTAGCGCCGTGTTTTTAAAGGTTTTACCTCCTTTTTCTTCTCTCATTTTGTTGCTGAAGAGGAATAATTTTTTATTTGTCAGTGTTCTGAAGTACTTCGCTCGATGATGTCTTTTGAAAGGTTAATTTCTCAATTTCTAAAATGTCTAACAAGTTCAAAGCTGTCATTTTCTTTAGTGAACATTAAAGACTTTAATTTTTTTTTAAATCAAAATCTATGTTAAATTCAACTCCTTTTTTTACTATACTATTTATCCTTTAAATGGCTCCTATTTTATTAATATTTGTTTCGAGAAAAGAAACATATTCAAATTTGAATAGGAAATGCAATTCAAAATGATTTCTTATGTCATACATTAATTAAAATTAATTAGTTCTATTTTTAAAACAGATTTAATGAGATATCTTTTGATTTATTAAATAGGTGAGTAATTTATTTAATTAAAATATTTTAAAGTATATTTTTAAATAAAAAAAAAGTAAATATATAAAAAGCATGTAAAAATAATAACTGCAAATTTCTTTTTTTAAACGATAAAAACTTTAAGTTTTTTTTTTTAATTCTAATAAATATTTTTAAATCTAATTGAATTAATTCAATACATTAAAGTATCTATCCTATTGTTTTGATCAAATAAAATTATTTATTGAATCGGTATAATTTATTGTATTATTGATCTAATTATTTTGACAATCAATTATTCTTCATTTTCGCAATTCTTAATTAGTCAAAAGGCCAGATTTGACTTTTAATGATTGTAAAATTAATTTAGGAAAAACAAGTTTAATAATAAATTTAATTAATTACACAATTTACTATATTAATCAAACGAATTAGGTCTCAAATCAATAATTTGCTTTAGTATTACTAATTTAATTACTTAATATCCTTTATTTTGGGTCCCCTTTCCCAAGTCATTGCAAAGTGGCTAATTTCACTTTTAATGGTTGTCAAAATGTTTAAAAAAAATAAATTTAACAAATAGCAACATTTTTAAAAAGAATTTTAGCTACACTTGATAAGTATATATGTGACGTATTCTACACTGTTATTCCATTATACAATCATTGTGCATCGTCTTATGGCAATTCTATAAAAATGATTTCAAACAATAGCAAACAATTCGATTTAAGTGCAAATATGCTTATGCAGTCTTTAAACTTGAGTATATCTAATACTTCAAGGAGTTGGCCCTCCCCGTTGCCATATCGTAGAAACAATAACGGTCGTAATAATAAAAGCAATAATAAGGAGGGACATGACACTGCTCTCTCTTTCTAGCTGCACTACTACGAAGATAATTAAACAAGGACCAGTAATTAATTAACCATTACTTGGCGCGATAAGGGGAAGCCAATTAAGCCGACGGTTGGCCATGTTTATTCATGTCGTCGGCCGTGTTGACAAAGGGGGTCGTCAAAAACTGAGGGGGATTGCCTCTAATCGGCGTTTTATGTCCACCTAACCGCCCCTACCGCCTCTTCCTCAAACTAAAAGATTCTCGCATCGCCGAGCGCGCCATTTTTTCTTCTTTTTTCTAATTGGTGCTCCCGCGGCTTGGAAAATAAGGGAATTAATTTGTTTTAATTTCCTCCCCTCGCTATTTGCTGGGGGGAGGAAGGGATTTTGCTTTCCGCTGATTTTTCCCTCCCAGCGAGTGAGAACGAAACTTAAAGGGGCGCACGGGCTTTTGTTTCACTGAAAAAGGAGGAAAAGATGGTAAACTAAAGAATATTTAAGAGGAAGAAAAGCTGCTTGTCTTCTTTCCTCAACATCCAGCTGTTTGTCCCTGTAAAAGTCTCGATTTTGGATAAGAAAGTTTGGCGGAAGCACGGCAAACTGTCATAAGATGTTCCTTTCTTTTCTTTGTTCGTGTTCCTTATTTCTTCAGAAAAAAGGATTTCGTTTTGGAGCATATGTACAGACGTGAGAGAATTTTAAGTCCCGAAACAATCACCAATCGGCGCGTTTTGTTTCTGATTTTATTCCCCGTCTTTAGTCCCAAGTAAACATTTGAAGCGTCCTTTGTGAAGCGGCTTATTTTTCTTTTGACTTATTTTCCGAATTTGCAGTTTCTACGAAATACAAATTTGATGAAATGCGCTTAGGAAAGCAATTTTGGAAAATGTGTTATTGCTGTTTCGAATCGTCTGGGTTTTGTTTCAAATTAAAATCGAAGTTTCTAGAATTTGATGCATTCATTTCTTAGAAATAGTAGTTTCACGCTTGCGTAATTAAAAGGATTAGTTCTTAATGAATCGATTTTGATTGGCTATATACAGAAGACAATAGGAAATTCTTATAAATAGGGATATTTAATTTAACCTCAATCAAAGAATTTTTCAAGCATGTCTTCTGAAAAAACACAATAATTAATATGCATTAATTAAATAAGCTTGTTCTCATAACATAAGTCTGTATTTCTATTTATGTACTTAGTGGAATATTTTTCCTTAAAATTAACCAATGCAGCATTACAAAATCTTGCAATGCCCCAACATTTTTTCGAATACATAATCTTTTCTACATCATTTGTTCTGAAACAAAGCTGCTTTTATATTCAATATATTTGGAATTTATCGTCATTTACATTTAATTTGCATATTTTTCCACTTAATGCTTGTTTCGTCAGAGCAGAATTGACAACGCTAATAAGCACAAAAACCTCCAATGTTAACCAAATTAATATGTCGTTATATAATAATGTTTTCAGGAATATTTTCAGTTTCTTCGAATATGATAATTATTTATATTTTTATTAATTAGTATGCTATTAGTGATTGATTTGTATTGTCGTTACCATTTTATAATCTGTATTAAAAATTTATGCTTATATTTTAAAAAATTTCTAATCAAATCGTGTGATAATCCGAAAAAGCATTTGGAAATAGCCTTCGTAACATCTATTGAACACATATAAAATTACCATAAATATCAAAACTGTTATTTATATTTCAGTTTAAATATTATAAAATAAATAAATTTTATTTATTACCTCTAATATATAAATTCTAAAAAATGTTCCTTTTTTAACTACGAAAAATATATATAATTAATATTTTTTGTATATAATAATAAAAAAATATTTTGCATGATTTATTGACATGGTCTTATTATCTTTTATCAATTTCGACACCAGAAATCCTTTATCCTATTTTTGCTACGTATATGTATGCCAATATTCACATTGGCGAATAAAAAGTTTTCCTTTAATCCTTTTGGCACACTCGATTCCCATTCTACTTCTCGCCAAATCTAGTAAATGGCTTCTTTCAACATGAATATATGGACACTGTGGCTACAGTAAGGAAATACACATTTGAGCAGCAAAAAATCCCTACAGTTGACAAAGGTACGTAAACGTTTGGACGTCTAAGCAAAGAGAGTGAGAAAATAAATAAAATAACTTCGCTTCTGTGGAGTAACTGTATCTGCAACCGCGCCAGAGGCAGTGTCGAATTGTGTACTCAAGAGCCCGTAGAAATAGAAAGAGTGGACAACGGTGGTCAAACATCTTATGTCAACAAGAACTTTTTTTTTTATCCTCTTCTCTGCACACACAAAACTCGTTGGTCTTGGCTCCTTCTGGCTGAAGGAAAAGAAGACGGTAGAATTTGGCGGTATTTCTCTGGTATATTTCCTCTTGAAATTTCTTAAGTTGTTGAAAAGTTTGTCAGAAAATAACAGTTGAGTTGTAATTCTCGAGTTATTTTTAAAATATGTCTGACAAACAATTTAAATACTTTAAACAATTTAAATATCACCGATTATCTTACTATAACTTCAACTAGTCTCGCTAAGGGTAAAGTAAATAATTGAATTAAAGGATATTTTTCTCTCATTGGGATGTTTCCTCTCAAGGTTTTGATAGGTTTATTTAAAATTGCGGATTATTATACTCAAGTGCTCGTTTGAAGGGTAAATGCGAAAAAATTGATTAATATTATTTTGGTAGAATGAAATACACCAGTAAAGTTGCACAGGAAAAATGCCTGGAAGATAAAACTATGTACAGGAAAGGAATACATTCATTGATTCCTGTAACAAGACGCGGAATCATAGTAATGAAAATTATATTAATTTTTTATAAATTATTAGTTAATGACCGATTGAATAACTGTAATTATATCTGCTTTGCATCTGAATGTGGATTTTTTTTCGATTTTACTTAGTTACAGCGACAATTTCTCGATTCATGGTTATTACTGGTGTTTGGTAATGTTTGGTTGGCCTTGAATTGTTTCCGCATTCATGAAGTGGCGAAGCAATGACCGTCGCGAAGAATCGTACTACATACGTAATTTTTCCGACTTCAATGCATTCGGAAGAATGTTTCATTCAGCCCTGAGAATGTTTCATTCGTCTTCTTGAAGCCACATAATCATGTTTGTCTTGAAAACAAATTACATCAAAACTTCTCAATACTAAGTGCTTATTTCTAATTCAGATTTCAGTTTTGGAAAGTTAATATTCTATTAAGCAACTTGGAATAAATCACTTCTGTAGATCCTTTTTAGTAAATGTTGTTGTTGTTTACTAATGACACTTGGACAAGCCAAGCTCGCTATGCTATGCGAATTAAGTCGATTGGGAGCGTCTTTCGTTTTAATCAGAGCACCATGAAGGTGAAAGTACGACTTTGCTCTATACACATGCCATAGGTACCCGTTTATAGGGTAGGCAACCATTCACACCTCATTCATACAAGGAAAGGACAAAGACAGGATAGATAGAGAGAGAAAGTACATCCATGCTCGAACCGGAATTCGAACCCAGGACCTCATTATCCGTAGTCAGGCTTTAGTAAATGTAAATTTTGTGATTAACAGAACTGGAAATGTCTGAGAACTTCCGTTATAATGAATTTTATTCTCCGTTCAAATGGCGGAGAAATGACCGTGCAGCAATTCATAAACAATACGATTTTTTTTTTTCGCTCTGCGTAGTTTGTTTGAGATTTTACACATTCATCTACCTTTCTGTGCATGCTCTGTGATCACGTCACAATTGCTACACCTTTCACCTCTTAAACGACGCAGTTTTTGACTAAATTGCCAATGAAACCCCCAATTATCTACAAGAAATCTATTAAACTCATATATCTTAATACTTCTAAATCCTTAAGTAAAAATTAATTTTGTATTCTTAAAATAATTGAATATTCCTCTTTTATTTTTAATGTTGTAGACAAATATTGTAATTATCATTTTATCACATGAAATATAGATTATAAATAGAGAGTTTAATTACATATTTAGTTCGTGGCAAACACAGTGACGCTACTGTATTCTTAAAATTAATTTTTAACGGAAAAACATATTATTTTATATTTGTAGATCTTTTAATTTTGGTATTAAAATATGTAGCAATTATAATATACTATTGTTATTTTTTTAATAGAAGACACTTTTTATAATAATAATTTATTTTTATTTTGATAAGATTTTTAACAAGTGGTAGATAAAGTAACTTATCTATCTTACAGTTATTTTTTAACTTATATATATATATATATATGTGTGTGTGTGTGTGTGTGTTATTTTTGTATATCATATAAGTCTTTCAAATTGAAATTAATTAATTAATTTCTATTTATCTCTTATTTTAATTATTAAGTTTGGATTTTGTATATCTATATACTCTTAAATACAATAGTGAGAACTGAATTCAAATGGAAGTTATTTTTTAGAAATGTTCAAATTTATTAAAAATATTTTTTTCTCTATGTATCTATGTATCATTGCATTTCATTTTCATCAGTTTAAAATTTAATTTATTTTTACCATCGGCTGTGGTGATTTTCTTTAAGAAAGTTATGAACCTATTTTTCTTTCGTTATCATTTTCAAAAATGAAAATAAAAGAAGGAATGAATACAATACATAATACTTATACAACTTATGTCCTTAATTCTTATTCCAATAAATGTGAATAATGATGCTTGTTCATTCCCCGAATATATCGCCCTGTTTTATGCGAAAAATGAACATTTCCTTATTTGTTTGGGTTTTCTCAGAAAGCCAGCTTACGCTACCTGTAACTAGTAAAATGTATTGACGACTTATCAAATTCATTATCATTCTATAAACATATAGATCACGTGATCGTGACAAAATTTACTTCGCATCAATATAAAAGTCTTATCTGTAGCTGTTACGTTATAGTGAGTTATTTCCACGCTGTTCAAACAGTGTGAATCTGGTCGTGATATCGTAAAATGGTTTCCATTTTTCGACCGGATCATTTATTCAGCTGCCATGTGTTATTTCAAGTTGCAATCTGTAAAATAAATGTCATTTCGTATAAACTTTGCTATTTTTGTAATGTTGATAATAAGTTTGCGTCGTATTTGAGTGATAAAAATTGTTTCATCTTGGAACAATTTTAAAGTTAACGTCTTCAATTCTTATAAATCATAGTTAGAAAATTTCAGAAATGTATTCTAGATTCATTTAAATAGTAAAAAATCTTCCAAAGAATATGTTTAAATTAGAATCTATCGAGAACTATTATCTATTAGGGTATGAAGACATCATAATGTTAATTTTATAGTTTATTTATAAAGATGGTATTAAAAATTAATAAACTTGCATCATATTAAAATGTTGAAGGAAAATTTTATCAAAACAGATTTAAAATTGATCTTAAATTCTCATGGTTAGATAATTTCTGTTCCAGAATAATCTAAACAAGTATTTTTGGAAAAAAGTATCTCAAATTGAAATCTAATTCGTAAAGTAAAATTACGTCATATGAGGATGTCATGACGTCATATAACTTTAAATGGATCGTCGATTTACAATACAATATTAATTGTAAACTTACATTGCATCCAAATGTTAAATAAACTTTCATTTCAAAAATTGAGAGAGGATTAGTTTAGCAAATCTTATAAATATTGATTAGAGTAATTTAAATTTTCCGTTCTATGAAAAATACTTGTAAAAAAGCCATTCAAATTAGAATTTAAAGAAGACAAATGTAAGGTATCATATAAAGATGTCAAGATGTCTTATAATTATAATTTTATATCATTTATGTAAATCAGTATATATTTAAAATTTTTAACTCTTAAAAAAATATATGAGAACTAAAAATTAAATTTAGCTCATTTTACTCCTCTTTCATTCGGAACATTCGATATTAAACTCAATAAAATAGTAATTTTAAGTATACATTTAATACACAAATTTAATACAAAGAAATAAGTACATGACTGAAACTAAACTCTGTGGCACCGAGCTTCACAATAACGAAATGAGCTAAATTCAATTTTTGAGAATCAAAAATTGAATTCAACTCATTTTACATAGTTTATTTTTATAATCTTTAAGTTTATTTATAAGTATTCAAAGTAGGTTTTACAATCTAATTTATAGTTAAAAATTTGTTGCATATTATTTCCATATTACTAGTTTATTTCTACGATTCGAGCAAAAAAGTAAAACGTTTGTGATTAAAAAAAGTGTAACAGCTGGAAAATTTGCCAAATGAGGCTGATTTAAGTTGCAAATAGTGTTAAAGAAAATAGAAATCTTAAAAAGATATGCACATTGCTACTTCATTTAGTCCATACACCTTTACTTTTCTGTAAACAGTGGAATCGTTTAAGATTTGTCTATTAATCAGCATTTATTTTTCTAATAAATGAATTGAAGGATAGTTTCACTTGTTCTGTTTCCTGTACATTTAATGATGCCGAAATAAAATTTAAAGCAGTAGCCTTTGCTTACTAAAAAGCATATTCTTCATATAAATAAATAACTTTTCCAATATAAAATATGTATTTCAATTACTCTTTGTATTTATATAAAGTTTCTTATAACATTGAAATTATATTCAACCGATTTATTTATATTTTTTTTTTAATTTCAATTTAATAATTCTAATTTGTCTGGAACTGTAACATTCTAATATAAAAAATATTATTTTCAAAAATTGTTCATGATTTTTAAAAAAGTCGTATTCAAGGTAATTTTCAAACGAAAAAGACTTCTTTCATTTCTTAAAAATATTTTAGAACTTTGTTTTGAAAAATCGCCAACCCTTAGGAATTTGATTTGCTTTAAGAAAAATGGTTCCTAAATGTGTCTCAAATTTTTTGTAATTTTCTTTGCCTGATAAAAAAATTAATTTTATCAATAATAATGAAAGAGCTGCTATATTAATATCGCTTTAAATTATTATTGCTCATATGTTTATTGTTCTTTGCTATTAAATCCATCTTTTTAAAGTCTGCTGGTGTTTGATTCCTAGCATATATAATAAACGTATTTTAATTATATAATTTACTTTTATTTACAGAGGAACTCTATATCTCCACATGATCGAGACAAACCAAGAAGTCGATCCCCAGATCTGGAGATAGACAAAAAGCGACGGAAAGAGGACAAACACGACCATGTAAGTGTTCATAAAGCTGAAAAAAATCATTCATTTTCTATTAGTGTTTAAATTTCGTAAGTGTTCATAAAGTTAGATTTTTTTAAGTGTAAGGGCTTATGAAGAAGTTGCTGTATTTTTAGGTATTCGCCACTACCATTGAATTACATGCGTTTTTTATATTGAATTTTTAAGTAAATTATGTAACTTCGTTTTAATTATTATTTGAAAAAAAATTTATTTATCTTAAAATCACTTTTATCATAAATGAAGAGAACACCTACTATGCCGCATAAGGATTTCTAATTTCTATGAAACTCTGCACATCATATGATTATATCAATTTTAAATGAGAACTTGAAAATGTTAAAATTAGGTCATAAAAAATAACTGTACAAGTTTTTTGTGTCTTTACATAAATTATTTGTAATTACATAAATTTGTGTAATTAAGCTATTTGTAACCAGGTGAGATAAATCCTATGAAATCAGAAATTTTGTTTTTTATTTCATTATTTGAGAATAAAAATTGCCTAAATATTGTTTGAAATATACCTATTTGATTGTTCCGTATTATTTCCATTCATTAAATTATCTGTAAATATTTCTAAATATTAAAAATAAATGTATAATCTTAATAACTAAAAACAATTTGTTTAAATTATGATAAACTATTATTAGCATTTTAGCGCAACGGGTAGTAAGAAGTATAAAAGAAAAATATGCTAAATGTTTCTTAGTTTTTTTATGCTTCGTAATTTTTGCGTTTATTTGTAAACTGTTGATGTTTTTAAAAATTGCTAAAACTGTTTATAAACAATTTTTAAGATATCTTTGGCAATTATCGAGAGAATTGGGCATTAATTTACGCATGGGATTCATGATTTTCATGGTATCATTGTAAAATATTATATATATAATTGATTTTTTTTATTTCTTAAAAAAATAATTGCAAATCAGTTCCATCTCGACATATTTTTAAATCATATATTACTTTTATCACTTTTACAATTTATAATATCAATTAAAAATTTAAAGTGTGTTTCAAGGAAAGTTATAATACAAAAGAACATTTAAAATAAAGCGAAGTATTAAAATGATATCTGAGTATATTTAGTCTAACCATGTAATCTATTTATCAAATAATCTATTTATTCTAACCATGTATATTAGAATGAATAGATTTTTATCTTTTCATTCATTAACATTTTTAATTTTTTTTTTTTTTTTTTTAGAATTTTGCGCAAAATAATAAAAATTTAATCAAAATTTAAAAAATCAAAAACTTTTTAAAATATTTTAATAATTTGCATATTTTGAATTTCTTTTACTTTGCATTGTAAAATTTGTAGTTATTTCATTTTAAAATCCATATTTACTTTCGAAAATTAAACAAACTAACTATAAAATAAATTATTGTGGAATTTAGAATATTAAATAATTTTAAATAACAGTAATTTTTTTAAGGCTCATAAATTTTACGTGTCCTCTTGCAATAACTTGTAAATATTTTTTTGCGCTTAAATTCTTATTGAATTATATTTTTCTATTAAAGCTATGATTTTTTTCAAATGTTTTATTGCTAAATTTATTACTTTTCTTTATCGAAATCCAGAATATTTTTAATCAGCTTCTTTATTGTTCACACTTTATTATTATCTCCATTTTATTGTCTACTCTTAAATTTCTATTTCCGAAATTCATTCAGAAGATTGTGAATTAAATTGTTATTTCTATAAAAAATATAGGATGCTTCATTGAGCTTCGATAATCTGTCATTCGAAAATCAAAATTTGCATCATTGAACGATTTGAGTTTTACAAATTTTCAAAGAAAATATTAATTTCTTTCAACAATTTTTCTCTTAATTCACAAACATTCGCATTAAATTCAAAATCAGTCAACATTCAAATGAAAATCGTGATTTTAAAGAAAAATGTTTTGGCTTTGAAAACAAATGGATGCCACATTATCCTATGATATATTTTGTATATATAATATATTTTTATATAATGATAAGAGATTTACTTACATTATATGAAAGTGCCGTTCACAAAATAAAATACTATCATGAAATAGTTTATGTCCATTCATTCTGACATTTAAATAAAAGTATTCAATTATGTTTAGCAAGAAATTTTATTTTATTCTAGCTGCAGACTAAACAAATATTATATTACTGTCAAAACATATAATAAAGAATTGTTAATATAAATTCAAAACGCATCTCAAAAGTTCGACATTGATTCACTATAAGTCTAATGACCTCTTTCCACTTACAAAATCTTGTAATAGCATTTTAAGTTAAAAATATAGTTTTAAAAACTGCAGCTTGTATCATTCTAATATACTAAATGTTTTATTCTGTTTTTAACTTTGAGGAGATGTTATTCTTTTTCATTTTTGATATATCGGTGTTTTTGTATATTTTGGCATAAAATAATGGATCAGCTGTCCTGAAGAATTTAGTGCTATAGCTCAAAATAAGGAATGATAGAAAATATTTTTAGGTAATTTGTGAGCTATTTCATTCCGCCCTTGAATTTTATGGTTTTAGAGGCAATGATCTAAAGAGAATATAAAAATTCTAACTGGATTGATTTTTGATGTTTCCCATAGACACTTCTGAGGGCATGTAATTATCGTCGACTTTTGATATCGAGTATTGTGGGCAAAATATACAATCATTTTATAAAATGTCTAAAAGTGGTCAATTTACCTATTTCCTTAGAATTTCAAGTGTCAAAGTGGTAATGTATGGAAAGCATGTCTGATTAACATTTCCAGTTTCAAATTTTAATGAGGCATTTTTAATTTTCCTCTTTGATATTTTGCTCTTTGCTTTTGTTGATTGAAATACTAGATTTTCCTTTAATATTTTCCACAAAAAATTAGTTTTTTGCTGCTTTGCATGATGATTCTATTCATTTAATATTTTATATATTTTTTAGAGGTGAATGTTTTAAATAACAGCCTTCATTATGATTTTATTTTATGCTAATAATGTGTTGTTCAGTGGAATATTTGGTAATTATATAGAATGCTTAAGAAAAGTATATAATGTTATAAATTTCCTATTTGTCTTAGTATTCCAGACTTTTTATGAAATGTCTTTGGATTATCGGTATTTTATGAATTGCTGGTCATTCCAACAATGGAGTGAAACTTTTTCATGTTCAACAAATGATCTCTTGAACCAACTTAGGGCCTATCATGGATCTTAAAAAGGACTTTGTAATTGACTTTGGAAAAGAATTTATTGTTACTATTGAAATAATATCTTAGTTTTTGATCTTTCAGTTTTATGTCTGAAGATGTCGACCAAAAGCATAAAAGCACTAAAATCAAAACGCTTTCGGTGAACCAACTCAAATCGATTTTAAAATATCAATTAAATTTTTTTATATATAATTTATTTGAACTTCAAATTCAAATCATTAAAATGTATTGTAAAAATGTTTCTCTTTTTTAAATTTATTCAATTTTAGAATTATCGAGGCTATGTGAAGCATCCTGGACAAACAAACCTAGCAGGCGTTTGTTTTGGAAAACAAATTTTATGGAGAATATTCATCCTTCTTTCTTGCAATATTCGAAAAGACCTTGCATGTTCCTTACTGTGTGTTCTGACATTACTTGGGAACCACTGTTTTGGAGTTTTTTTTCTTTTTATGTGTGAGGGGTGTAAAGCACTGAAGTGCTTGTGTTTGTATTTCAGTCCGAAAAAGGTGGCACGTGGAACGAACTGGCTGCTCTCTGTTTTCCAAACCTCCAGACGAATGAAGAGGACAAAAGTGATCAAGACCTCGTCGTCGATATCTCTAATGAGGTCAGATAATAAAACATTGCCTTGCTCATCTTTTTCTTATCTTCTCTCCTCTTTCAATACGTCTGTTAGGCTTAATTGTGGGTCTCAGATTATTTACTTTTTTTAAATTTGTATATAATATATTAATAGTAGTGTTCAGTATGCACCGCGTGTTTATCTTATGTGAATAAAATATTAATTATATAATATTAATTACTATTAATGATATATATGTTTAACAATGAAACGACGTAAGGAATAGTTAATAGTCATCTTAGAAAACTCATAAGAATTTGTTGAACTATTTCTCATTGAAAATAAAACTGAAAAAATTTATTATAGTAAATTTTAAATATATCTTACTTAAATTAAAATCTTTTCATACAGAAAAAATGTTTTGAAAAAATTTTTCCAAAACTTTCACTTTATACTTACTTTCAGAAATTTTATTATTAAAAGCATTAAAAAGATGAAACATTAAAAAGTTGATTTCCTGATTCCATTTAACTTATCATTCAAGTAACGCCAAATTGGGATTTTATAAAAATAGTAAACAAATTCAATGGATATTTTCTATAAATACCCTCAGATTTTAATAAATTTTATTCAAATGTATAATCCCTCTTTAATATATATCATCATACACGAATGTTAATTTTTATTATATTTAACATATAGTTTATTCTACACTTGTGAAAAACAGCTACTCTTAAGGTAGGTATTTTTGCTTTTTTATTTTTTTTCTCACTGCATAAGTTCTTCATATAGTGCTTTTTATCAAACTTTTCAATAAATATCTTTCAAATCATTTCACTTTATTTAACTGCTAAACAGTGGTTCCCAAACAGCTTATAGAGTAAAGAGTGCTTTTTCTGCAAAAGTTCAGTTGGTTAAATTATAGCAGCTCAAATTCTATTTTATCAAAATGTTGAAATATATTTTAAAAAATCATATACGAAAAATTAACATTCGTGATGATATTTTACTATGGATTTTGAACCATATTCTTTTTTCTCTTTTATTTCTTTGCTTTTTATCATCTTATTATTTTCCGTGTTTTTTCAGGAGCCTCTTTCTCCTCCCAACGGAGAATTGTCCCCCCGAGAAAACGGGAATGAACGAGGTCCCAAAAGAGAACGACCCCCCAGTCGAAGTGGCTCTTCTTCTAGCAGGAGCACGCCGTCGTCTGCTAAGCACAAGGACCATTTGGTAAATCCGCATGAAATATTTTACCCTTTTCTTTATAAAAATTTCTGCGACATTGTAAATCTTCTGCTTCTTGTCCGTTGTATCACAATGGTAGATATCAAGACATGCTTGAAAAATGATGCATAAATTCATGTTTGTGCCCAAATAAATTTGATGTTTTAAGTAACAGTTGGAATTGTTTTTGAAATACATATTACTGATTAAAATATTGCCTTACAAAACATAAATAAAGAACTTAGTTGTGACCTTTATATGCTTTTCCTTCAGATTGACAATCAGAAAAATAGAATCTGTTATGATATTAAATAAAAATTTGCATATCTGAGAGTGTTTGCACTGACATTTAGATTTGGAGTTATAGTCGTAGCGCCATTCAGCATTTATCTGAATGGTGGAAGTATGGAGACCAAACGATTAGGAACATCGTCCGGCTTTTGAATCGCTTTATTGCCAATGTTAGATCATCTTTCAGTTGGTTCCATCACATTTGGATGTGTACGGTAATGAAACTGCTGATTATTTGGCCTGAGAGGTCAGCTGTAAGGACGCAGCTCATGGTGACTGCCTTACTTTTTTCAGAGATCACCACCTGGGTCTGGCAAGATATCTGTTCTTCTTGAAGAACCACCGTGTATGAATGGTATGTGGTAAATCGCTTTGGTGCTGTTCTGATTGGGGTTGGCAACAGGCGCCATGAGACAACTCTCGCAAGATTTCGAAGTGGACACACTCGTATACAACGTCATGTGACGGCCCACAAAATTTACCCCTTGAGTCCAAAATGCAATGCGACTCAATCAGCTCCTGCCTACATTTTGCCCTGATTCGGTTTAAATAAAAGCCAGTTGTTTTCGAACCCTGAGTTTGTGCTCCATTGTTTGAAGGCGTTCGGGCTCATGGACCTGATTTGATGTTACTGTCAGTCAGAAGAGATAAGCCATAACACACAGATAAAACGTCATAATAATCCAGATAGTGCCAGGTATTTTCAACTTTAAAATTTCGAGAAGCAACGTTTTTGTGTCAGAAATCAAAAGGAATACTTCAGGAAAATAAATTTATAATTTGAATATTTTATGCTATAACAAAATATGTAAGAAGTGATTGTTTTTGAAATTTATAGTTATTATTTACAGGCAAATTCTCATATAAATCCTTTTGGATGGTTTCATTTGTGATCAAAAATTTCACCAAATTTACGTAATCCCATCATTCGAGGCACCACAATAAATAAATTTAAATATAAGCACGTTACTTATAATATAAAAGAGCTCTGATTAATATTATAAAATTAAAAATTTTAAAACACAAAAATTCAAATTCTTGTGAAAATCTAAATGAACAAATACCAGTACAGTTTTTAACACATATTAATAGTTAAATATAAGAATAATTAAAGTACAAAATAAAGCAATAAGTTATTAATAAACCATAAATAGGAACAGGATAATATTTGATTGCACACTCAGAATCCCAAAGAATCGTAAGTAAAAATTATTAAAAAGAATCATAAGATATTAAGATTTATATTGAAAACTAAGAACTGGAAAATATATTTCGATTGAACAGACAGAAACGAAAGGAGCTATAAGTAAGAACTTCGATCACAGAATTAAAATAATTTCTAATAACCCGTTGATTAAAAAAAATATGAAGTGGGACATTAAAAACGCCATATAAAAATGAAAGGGCTACACAAAAAGCAGATATATATAAATTTCAACTTAATAAAAGAATTAAATGAGAATAATCCCGCAAAAAACAATGCAACATCAAGTTAAATGTCAAAAATAGTCACTAAGTTTTATTGAAAAATCCATTTATTATTTTTTCAAGAATTCAAATTAAAATGAAATATTCAAAAATATCTACGATTATCCATATACAACAAGGTTAACAAATCAGAATGTTTTAAAATATTCCTAATATTCTAGATATTGTTGAGTTATTTAAAAGTTACATGAAACCTAAAAAACATGAAAGCTTTTAAAAAAATTCTCTGAATTCAAAATCTCTCCAAGAGAGAAGATTAACATCTGTGTTGTATTTATATTGTATTATATTTATATATATTGAAGAGCAAAAATTAATAAGTTGACTATCATTCAACGTATCGTCAGATCTATAAAAAAGCAACTGGAATCAACCATGATGTTAGTCAAAATTTCCTGGTGATACAAATGATGATGAATGTTTGCAATTTTAATGTTTCGAGTCACAACGCTTTTTTTACATCGCCTGAGCCTATCTTGAGCTGCTTGAATTTTGATTTGAATTAGGCTTTTTCAAAGCCTCTTGTGTTTTTGGATTTCCTGCTATGGACTTGTGGAGTTGGTCTAGTTTTGGAAACCATCTGGGATTAGCAACAACAACAAAGTTTTTAGAGATAATCAAATTGATTGCTTAAACAAAATGTAAGTTATCTTTAAGATTTTAAGTAATAATAAAAATATGTAAAATTGGATTTTTAATTTTATCAGTTATACAGTCAATCGCCAATTACATTAAAGAATGGTTAGAAACAACAAAATGACATTTTGAGAAATATCCTATCGATCTTGATGACGACAATATTTGCAATAATGCTCTAAGTGATAACATCGTGGATAATTAACAGAAAAATATATATTCCATTTGTTATAATTTAAGACTATAACAAATAAATTTACGTTGTATTATCTACTATTGCTTGTTTTTAACAGTAATGAACGCGTTTTACAATTATAATTCTTATGTAAATTTTCACTGATCCATCTTGATTTATAGAAACTCATTTTAATATCAACTCATAGGAAAAACATCAAATGCAAAATATTTTAAAGTGAGAATTATATATTGTTGATTTAGTGTGATATTTTTGATTATATTTTAAGTAGCCATTTTTATGTGAAATATAATGCACACCCCTGTTTTAACTATTAGAAAAATAATTCTGCTTACATATCTTTCATGTTCTAGATTTACAATTATTAATTTTTAGCTAATACTTTTCACATTTTTTCTCAAATTCAGATACATTTACTAGAGTGAAGTTTGATTTTGTTACTGATTTGGTTACAAATTATGATTGTTAATATGGCCACAAATATAATTGAAAACAATTAAAATATTTTAAATTAGAAAACTTAAAATTTGTAATATGGATGCATAATTAATTGATATAAAATGAAAATAATTGTTTGATTCATATTCATTATTGAATTGAAAAGTTTTGTAAAAAATGAATTATATTTACGAATCTAATTAACTGAAATATAAATAAAGGTGTAATTAATCATTTATTTAAATAGTAGAATTTTAAAAGAACGTTGATAATTGTTTGCAATTAGTTTAATTAAATAATACAATTAATTCAATCAAGATGAAAACAAAACTTCATCATCTAGTTAAAGGAATTAAATTTAACAATATATGAAAATTAAGAATATAAAATTAATTTGAATGTACATTAATTAAACACCTAAGTACCTTAAAATTAATTTCAAATATCAATGATGATAAAATAACAAGAAACTTTAATAATAATAATAAATTAAAAGAAAGAACAAGCTCAAAGTAAGTATTTATTTATAACAGTAAGAACGAAATTAAGTTATCTTTTATAATAAAATAAAAATTTATCAAATGAAAAATTGTTAAATATTTAGTTTTATGTCATTAAATAATTACGACTGAGTAAAAATGTTTTCAGAAATAAAAAGATAGAATTACAGCTCTATCCCATTAAGGAATGACAAATTTTTAATTCGTTTTTAATATTGTTTCGATTTCGGTGAGAAAAAAATTTGTGCAGTTTTTCATTATTTAATTAAAAAGCAATTAAATCTTCATACTAAAACGTGAATGTGCCCTTCAAATATTTATTAATCAAAACCAAATATTCAAAGATTTTTATTTATTAAGTATAAATAAGTCTATTGTTTTTCTGCCATTTATAAAGTCTGCATAAAATATGAACATCTCCTTTCTTTATATGAATCGCAAAACATGAATCATAAGAAATTGAAATACTTTGTTAAGTTTAAAGAATTAAAAATTCTTTTGTAGCTAAAAAAATAATAATAATAATAAATAAAACAGACACTTTAATCATTTTGTAGTTTTAATTTCTTTACATATATTTTCTAAATTATTTGAATCGACTAATTAATGGATATAGTTTATTTTATTTACATTTATATTATTAACAACTCTTATAATAAGGCTAATTATATATATATATATATATATATATATATATATATATATATATATATCTTTGATAATTATTTCACATCATTAAAAATTAAAAATCACGTTGCGAATTTAATAGACATCGTAATCATCTGCTTACTGTAATTATATTTTAAATATTTTTAAGAAAATAATGAAAACAATAATATTGTATTTCTTTTGTTGTCATGTTCTAGATTCTCCTTTAATTGATAGTAGATAATATTTTTTACTGCTACTGGAGTTTTGAGATTTTAATAATGATATATTCAATTTAATTTTATGCATTTTTATCACTTTTAAGTTTTAAGTAGTTTACCTTTATAAAACCTGATTTTTTTTCAAATTTACTCACCCTTTTAATTGTAAAAACCTTTTTTTCTGGAAAAATAATAATATTCTCCAGAGTTTTGTCAGAGCTATGTTTTTTCGGCAGTTTAAGTAGATAAACTTTGGAATGTTCTTCATAGAAGTGCAGGAATACTTGCTTGAAATAAGTAAAAGGATAAGCGATATTTTTCCGAAATTGTGAATTCTTGAGTGAACTTCTAAGTTGTGGATTTGGGTTCAAAGGCAGTTAAAATTCATCCCAAACCCTTATTTTTATCCTTTCGCAATGTGACTTTGGCAACATTATTCAACAGTTAAATAAAAAGTTTTCGCCGTTAAGCATTTTAATGAAATCTTTTTAAAATAGTTTCTTTTAATGAAACAAAGCGCTATCAATTAGTAATATTTTTGAAATTTTACAATCAAAAATGAAATATTATTTAATGAGTTATGTTTGAAAATAACATTTCCATATTTAATTTCTCCTTTCATAATTACTGTATGTTCGTTCACATTTTGTTTTTACTTCCAGAATGATAAGCCACCTACTCCTGTATCAAAGCCAGTGACGCCTACTAGTTCAGGCTCTACGACACCTAGTTCGAGTGGTATGAAGCCTCATCCAAAGCATGCATTAGGTAACGTATTTTTAATAGCTTTGAATTCTTGGTAAAATCCTAGAATACGTTACATGTTTGAAGTGCTTTTAAAAATTTCCCCAACTGCGAAACGAGGCGTTGACAATTTTCGCCAAGAACTGGCATAAGCAATAAAAAAAATTATTTCAAAATGGCAAATACATAGCATACCATGATAAAAATAAAGCACAAATCATAATCGCAAAGTCCTAAAAAGCAGTAACCCGCCGAATCTCACCAAATCTACTACTACAGATCGCTAACTTTAACTCTCTTCCAAATGTCGCCAAATTCACCGTGTTACGTATATTAGAATTAAGCCGTATTCTTTAATATTGCAATTTATAATTACAAAAAAACCTATTCCTAGTGTAAGTCTTCTTCATCAAATGGATGAAAGGGTATTTATTTACATATATATTCTGATACAATGCTGTAATTATCAGTTAGAATATCTACATGTATGTATGTATGTGTGTGTGAGAGAGAGAGAGAGAGAAAGAGAGAGAAGATTCTAATTATGTTGCACATTTTTCGTTTTAGAATTTAATTTAAAGTGTTGATCACAGTTAATTTTTTAACTATGAAATGTGTCATTTACCTTTAAAATGCCATTTTTTACAAGCAGAATATTTACAATCATTAACGAATCATGTTTATATGAGTACTTACGTATAATTGGGTCAACTATTCGCTCGTAAATTACATTATTTAATTCTGCTGTTTAGTGCCAAAAGTTGATATTTAATGACCTAGCAGTCTAAGCTGTTTTATAAGCTCACATTTAATATTTTTATTTTTAAAGCGAGCAAGTTTTAAATTTCTGGTTACGTTTCCCGTGCTGATATTACATTTAGGATATAAATTTAAAATAAAGTTTCTGTTTATTTGTTAGTTAACTGTTCTGATTTTTCCCTTACATTTTAAAAAATATAATCGATGAGATAATATATTTGACGGCATATTTTTTTCTAGTGAAAATGGTAAACGAGGTAATTTGTAAGAACCTTTATTAGTACACGTATTTACTGATATCAAAACATTCAACAATATGCAGATAAAAAAATCCTTTATTAAATACTTCGAATTTTTGTAATTTACTATTTCATAACTGAATTCATGGCATAAATGCTGTATAATCCAGGATGCCAAATCCTGAGTTTGGCGTTTTTTGGCGGATTTTCTTATGTATCTGGCAACCTGGTTTATATTACGTCATAGATATGGAGACCTATAAAAATTATCCAGGAAATTCTAATTTGGCAACCCTGTTATTTACGTCATCTTGGCAACATTTCTTCATCGCCAAAAAATTCAGAATTTTGCATTCTGGATTAATGCTCCATTTTAATTTATTAATATCGCATTATTTAAATGACCACTTAATATCAAATTATTTGTAGGTCCGCCATATCCTTATGCTCTACATGGTGGTGCCGCTCTAGCTGGAGAACTAAGTTCAGCCGCTGCTTTTCCTCAAGGCGTGCTCCACAACAATATATCGCCAGCTCTTAATTCCTATTCCAGATCATTGGTAAGTTAAACTATTTACTTTAAAATACAACTTTAAAAACCTAGTTGTATCTCAAAAATTTCAGAGTGACCCTCATACATTCAGAGCGTAATTTTAATATTTCTTGCTTTTTATGATAATCAATAATATTGCCAAGTGAAGTGGAAAATGTAATTCCTGAGAAATCTCATTTTTTCTTGCAGCTATAAATTTCGATAATCATATCGATTCTTATTAACCATAAAGTGGTTGTTTCTTTCTTTCTAGTTGAGATATTAATTACGCCACTTTATTACAGTTCACATTGGTTTAAAATATCCATGATGTAAGATGACGTTTCATCTACATCATTCATAATTAATTACGACATCGTTTTGAGACGGGGTCGTAAATCTGACGTGTCGATGAATTTGCTGCCTGCATTCAAATCGCATTCTTTGAGAAGCAGCAAACAAGGCGAAGTTCTACATTGCTGAGAATATTGTCGAAGCTCATTTTGTTAATTATAAGATTCTTTATATAAAAACCAAAGCATCAGTTTGATAAATCGTTTTTCATTGATTCAAGCCATTAACACGTGGACAATAGAACAGGAAAAAAAGCAAGATGAAAAAGACAAGACAAAACATTTATTTTATGATTAGTTTAAATCGGCAAGGAGATGATTTAAATTTTTAAGAATTTCATTAATTAATAGAATTATAAATTAATAATTGCAATATTTGTTAATAATCTCTTTTAAATCTTAAGACTAATGCCTTGCTTTCACCAACACTAAATTTTTTTATTTACTCATTAAAAACGTTTATTGATATTATCGTTGTAACCTTAATTGTTGTTATATTAATTAAACAAATATATATCAATCAAAAATAAATAAATTTATTCAATCGTTTTATTTCCGTCAAGGTCGGATTTGATCATCCTTCTGTGAGGACACCTGGATTTGGTAGCATACCTGGTGGAAAACCGTAAGTAGAATGCATATTCCTGCTTGCTTGTGTAAAAATCTGATTAAAAAACGAGGTTTTTAAGAGCTTTTTCTCCCTTTTGGTAGAGCCTACTCTTTCCATGTGAATGCTGATGGTCAGATGATGCCTGTCCCTTTCCCACCGGATGCTCTCATCGGCCCAGGCATCCCACGGCACGCCAGGCAAATCAACACCTTGAGCCATGGAGAAGTTGTCTGCGCTGTTACTATCTCTAATCCCACCAAATATGTTTACACCGGTGGAAAGGTCAGTTCGAAAACTAACCAGTTTTAGAAATAGTTTATAATATATTTCCTGCTGACACTCTTTTATTGAAGTTTTAACTGCATATTTAAAAAATTCGACAAAAGTATCGACAATCAACAGAATAACAGGCTTTTATTAACTTTAGGAGTTTTAAATTTCTTATGATTCATAAATTGATTTTGTAACTTTCTAGTAAGCACTTAAAAACCAATTAGTGCTTGATTTTGGATTTACATATAAATGCAATTGCTCACAAAACTTACATCCTTCGAGATTAAATGAATGTTTTTCTATTCTTATTAAATGAAGAAGAGCATTGAAAATATTAAATAAGATTATTTAAAATTACAACCAATAAACACTAATTTTATCAAAATTTATGATTTTGATTATAATCTCGATAGGTGTGATTACATATATTCGAATTAAATTTTAAATGAACCGATATTTATTCATAGATTCAGAAGATTTGAATGAAGAAAAATTTAGATCCTTGGTTTTGAATTTTCACTTATTTTTCACAAATTTCTTATGCCAGTCTTTAACAAAAAGTATTGATTACAAAGAGCATTATATACCTAAATTTTATATTAATTAATATCAGCATAATAAAGGAAATTTTCTAAATGATATAAAGTTGCCCAAATGCCATTTCGTTTTCTCCGCTAGAACCTACAGTCTAAGGTTGTCTCCTCAATTCTTTCTAGCTCTATCACCTAGCCAATTCTTTTAATGATACACCTAGCTCGATTACCTAGACAATTCTTTTAGTTATACTCCTAGCTCGATCACCTATCCAATTCTTTTAGTGATACACCTAGCTCGATCATCTAGCCAATTCTTTTAGTGATACACCTAGTTCTATCTATCACATGGACCTTCTTCGGTCCGTTTTTATTGTTCTTAAGGTCTTTTCTACTTCATCTAACCATCTTAATTACGACGTCATTTAGGATGTTAAATTTTACATATATATATAACAGTTTTTATTCTGAAAATTCCTATTAAGAAAAATTGAGATTTTTAGTTTTGAATTGCGAATTTTTATCTCAATTACCTAATTCCAGTTTGGAACAGAAAATATTGATTGCGCGTGATACGCTTTTTATTCTAAATTGTTACCTGCAAATCAGAAAAAGTTTCAAACTGATCTTGAGTTCTTTATATATTACTGAACATACTCTTGTTAAATTTTACGTGAAATAATTTTTATTCGGAGATTCAGAATATTTGAATTTAAAAAAAATTGTTAAGCTGTCCTTGGTTTTGAATATCTAATCTTTATTTCAAATACCGTCTTGAAACGGAAAATATTGATTGCGGTGTTTTTATTTCTAAATTGTGCATTTACTAGGTGTCACTAAATACATATATTTTTAACTTTTACGTAAAGAAATTTTCATTCGTTGTGTAATTAGATATAATATTTATAATCTTATAACAATGATATATAAAGCTACACTGCTGGACAATTGCTATGGACGGATCACAAATTGCCATGTAGCATAACATTAAGCCAGACATGAGGCCTAGTAGAATAAAATATAGTTGCTACACTGTTCAGACATTAGAATAAAGAATATTTATTGTTCTGGAAAGTACAAAAGCTGTGAAACATCTGAAAGAAAAAAAATGTTCATTTGATGCTGCATACGGAAAAATGGAACAATGCATCTAAAAGTCAGCAGGCACCTTGAAGAAAGGTATCAGTACGGGATATGTCCACCGTGGAGTGTGATGCAACATTTCACACGTCGTATCATACTTTGCACAACATTATCCAGCAGCTGTTGAGGCAATTTATCCCATTCCTCTGGGAGTGCACGGATGAGGGTGTTCTAGTTTGTCGGAGGATAGTTTCGACCAGCAACTTGCCTCCCCAAAGCATCCAACACATTTTCAATGGGGTTTAGATCTGGAGAACGTGATGGCCATACGAGGCGTTGAATACCCTCGCTGTCTAGAAAATCCTGAACAGCGAGTATTCGATGACATGTTGCATTGTCGTCCATTAAAAACAAATTTATCACCGATAGCTCCACGGAAAAGACGAACATGAGGAAGTAGAACTTCATTAATGTATCGTTGGCCCGTCATAGTCCCATTCGCAACCACATGTAGGGGCGTGCGGCCATTGATCATGATGCCGGCCCACACCATGACACTGCATGTCGGATATCGGTCCCTTTCCTGGATATTTTCTGGACGATAAGCAGTACCACTTTCGCGCCAGATCAGTTGGCGTCTACAATCCGATGACAGACTGAACCTACTCTCATCTGAGAATAGTACGCATGTCCAGTCCTGTTCAGTCAAATTGCGATGCTCACGACACCATTGCAAACGGGCAGTACGGTGCTGTCTGGTCAATGGGACACACACAACAGGTCTGCGGGCGTATAGTCCTCCTCCCCTCAAACGTCTGGCAACAGTTTTTCGGGAGATCTGCTTTCCTGAGGCAGCAAGAAACTGATTTGCCATCTGCTGAGCTGTGGTGCGCCTGTTCCGTTTTGCTGATAGGACGATATATCTGTCTTCTGCAGGCGTCGTACTTCTAACACGACCTCCCCCGTGCCGCCTACTACACATTCAAGTAGTTTTAAATGACTTCCACAGCCGTGAAACAACGCTGTGAGCGATGTCGAACTCCCTGGCAACATCTGTTATTTTTCGCCCTTCTTCGATCTTTCCAATAATTCGGCCACGCATAAAATCATCTAAGTGATTTTGGGAAGACATGCCAAAAATTTCAAGTTTGTCTATTAAATCTTTCCTGTAAAACTTTGACTTGAAACAACAACTGTCCACACGCGTCAAAACCTTTAAAGCTCTTATGAACGCTATCACGTGATGAACAGACATGGTAAAAAAAATTTTGCATACGCATACTTCTTCTTACTATATCCCGCACTTATTCTAATTTTCCACATTTTGCTTCCTTTCATTTTGTGGTTGCTATGGATGATGGTGTTATCCATCCTTGGCAATTGTACAGCAGTGTATTATATGTGAATTGTCATATTAAATAAATTTAAAAGCTTTCATTCTGATGAAATGAATAGTAATGTAATAAATCTTACTATATTAACATCATTAAAATATTCTATATTTTAGAATATACTAAAAGCGTATTTATACTATGTAAATATGGTGATATTATGTATTATATACTATTTCAATTATTCTCTGGTGATGTGGATATCAATTTTATCACATCAAAAAATAATTAAATGATGCTTTCCAAAGGTGCAGCATTTTTGGAATTTATTTATTTTCATGTTATATTTTTTAAGGTAGAAATGAATTTAAGGTGATTTTAAAATTCTTTTTTAAAACACCATTGTTCATTCACACACACACAAATGACTAAGAATATTGACACAAACTTTTGTATATAGTTACCCAAGCATAGTTAAAAAGTTGAATAAAATAGTTTAAAATTTCTTAAAATTTAATTTACAAAATATTAATTTAAAATTAATTCAACTTAAATATCTGCTATAGTTAATATGCTCTCTAAATCAAATGATGTAATCATTGTGTTTTGATGTAATAAAGGAATTAATTCAATTGATTATATAATTTTTCCATTAAATGATTATAAATTTAAAAGTTTTCATTTAAATTAAAATGATTATTTTGAAAAATTCCTTAAAAAGATCGATTTCTTGAATATCATAGATAATAATTCAGTAGTTTTAAATAATTAGATTATCCATCAATTCGGTGTTTCTTTATTTAAAAAATTCAAAAGAATAAATCTTTCCAGAACAACTGTGAAAACTTGAACTAGATAGCTGTAAACTTACGCTGCCAAAAAATCATTTTAGAAATGAAACAAGACTATTTTACGCCAAACCTCAAAATCTATTTCAAGATGAGTAATTTGTCTTTAGCTAAACTCACCGCGTCTTGACTGAAGAAATTTGAACAAATGCCAATGCAAAAACAGTGAGGTGGTACATTCCTTTAGCTATCTAAACATGTAAAAATATATCATTGTTGAAAAAGAATCGCAAGACGATAAGAAACACCTATTTTTAAAAGTTGATTTTTATGTGATTTTTATTTCTAGTTCATGAACCCGTTAGCTGCTGCCAAGATGAATGGCTTCCCTTTAAACTCTTAGTAAATGCTGTCAAATACGCCACAAACTCTACCGAAAATAATTGATTGTTGACACTTTAATTGTGTCTGTGTGCCAGAATTAAATTTTATAAATTGTTCTTTGGTATTATTTTTTACATCTGAGTGTGTTATAACCATTCAATTTAAAACGATAATTTGTACTTTTTCTTTACCAATTTTGTCGATACAGTTTAGAAATATAATTTGAATAATCTATTTTTATTTATAAATCTTTTTTAATAGTTTATTTATATTTTCTTTTCTTTTATGAATTCAAAAGTCTTAAAATAAACGGACATATGCTTACTAACGAAGCTATACTTTATTTAAAAGAAATTCTATCGGAAATGGTTTTAGACATCGTTAAATCTTCAGTATTTAGTGAAAAATTGGAAGCATAAAAATATTTTCCAAATTTTTTATGACTACCATTTGCATGTTAAAAATTCTCGTTGCATGATTTCGCAAAATTTTATTCTAGCAAAAAAAAAGCTTTTTTCCCTTGGCGAAAATTTTTGGCGAACATTCTGGTTTCGATAAAAGCGAGCAACTGAAGTAAGGAGAGTTCTTTGTTTGAATTACATATTATATTTGATGCACTTTGATTATTAGTTTCAAATTTACTTGCTAGTATTTAATATGCCATCTATCAGTCTCCATCATATCGGACTTGTGTGGGACTTAATCATTTTTTTAAGAATTATTTCTTATAATATGACAAATATTTTTTAATCTATGGTATTTTATTGTATTGGTAGATATTGGCAACTTTTCGCAATGCACTTATGATTTTTAGAATCTTTGAAGTCAGAAGCCACAAAGTGTGAGATCTGTAATCTTATTTAGGACTCTGAACACGTAAAAAAAGACTTCGAGAGAGAATTCCTCACAGTCAAATGCCTTATGGTTAAGGTATAAAGTGCCAGATCTGGAAATTTTGTCAAATTTCAGCACGTAAAAATTACAAGTCTGTAAAATCAAGTCATAAACAATAGTATTTGGAATTTTAAAAATCCTTATTCGTGAAAATCTGGAATTTTTGTAGTCAAAAGTCACATACGGTGTTAGATCGGAAACACGTGATATATATATATATATATATTTGAAGATTGAAATCTTCAAAAGTAGAAATTACATATTTTCCTCAACACTTATGACTAATCTTTAATATATATTGGAAACTGACTTCGTGGTTGTGAAACCAAAAACCTGTAGCTACCAAATTTTATAAGATTTTCTGAAATCGAGACATTATTTTAATTTCTTGCTATCTCACATGTTTTACTATCAGGAGTATGATCTAATTCTGTATTTGAATTTTCATACATGCAAATTTTTATAATTTAAATTAGATATCTCCAAAAATGGGAATATTTCGATTTTAGCAATTTCAGTTACCGTTATTTCTTTGTAGTTTTATACCATCTGTAGTACAGAAAACTCTTGCAAAAACTTTCTCGATTGAAACAAAATTGGTACCATTAATCAGGCAGCTCTCCATCTATGAACCGAATACTGAATAATTAAAACATGCTACTTCGTGTCTCTTACGAACAAATTTCATTTCAATCTGATCGTTTCAAATTATGTCCATATTTTTTCCTTCGTTCTTTTCTAGATTAATCATTTTCTAACCTTTTTCTTTTAACTTTTGAATCGTAGTAAATTTTAATTAAACTATTTATCGAACTTAATTCTTACTAAAAAAATTAATTAAGAATCAAAATAAAAAAGTAATTTAGAACCCTTTCGGTTCGTACTGTCTATATTATTCCTTCCTCCTTTACAAGATAAATCAATTTTCAAATTTTTCTCAATTTTTGAATCATAGTTCATTTTAATTAATCTATTTCTCTGCCTTATTTATATTTAAAAATTATATACTAACGTAACTTTCTCCTCTAATTTACTTTTCCATTAATCTGTATGAAGTACTTTTTAAGGCAAATTTCTCTTACATTTAGTATCACAGAAAGATTCTATTTTAGCAAGTAACACTAAAAAACTAAACCTGTGCCACAACAGCCCTTATGTGGGCCAAGACCTACTCTGTACCCATATCTGTTTTCCTGACCCAGGGCCTTGAGCTGCTTCCAAAACTTTTTACAATGAACAAGACATTTTGTGGGTTATAATTTAAATGATTTTGATTAGATTATATCAGTTAGATTTTAGATTATATCATATCAGTTAATAAAAAATATAATAAATTTATATAATTTGCACATCAATAATAAATTGTAAAAAAAAATACAAATGTAAAATTAATAAGTATTAATAATCAGTTGAGTAACTTTAAGAGAGAGAACTGTAATATTTTTTAGCATTATCCCAGTTAAATTTTTCTGATTTCGAAAGCAAATTCTTTAAAGTTACGAAAATTTTTAACAAAAAAATGTTGCTTAGTGTTAAATATTTACTCGCAAACTGTATTATGTCTTTTGGAAAGATACATTTGGAAATGTTTAAGCATGAGAATTTAAGAGAGGCTGGAGTAATTTTCTTTCTATCTAAAGCTTTACTTCATTTAATATCTAAGCCATTGTCAAATCATTCCGAAAGACAATCTCTGCTCTTTTACATCCAAATAACAAACTAAAATAAGTCTGAAGATTTCACCGACCTCCAAGTCTGTGACGAATCGCTTGCAAATTGACTTCTTTAGAAAACGACGCGTCAACGGAGAAGAGGGAATCGCGTTAATTTAAGAAGCAGGACCGCCACTTTCTTCGAGAGATTCGCATTTAGATCCGACTGGGAAGACAAATAGCTTTTGGCAAAACACGGGGACCCCCCTCATTCCACTCCCAGCTTATCTCTGGAAAAGTCTGAGCCAAACATAACAAACTAGTCGAGAAACACTACTCAGACACGCGTGTCGTAATCATCGCGTTATGTTTCTAACTGATGAATATCAACTGCTTCAGAATGGTTCTTTTTATAGCAGCTCCCTTCTCTTCACTGGGCGAGAATAGATTTCGCGGAAGTGATTCCCGTTCCTGTCACAACTCCGGAATCTTCGTAGTCACCCCTTCCATTGCACCATCCGTGCTTCATTCACTTCATCCTTAATGTAAACAGTGGAGTTGTCAAACATCTTGGCCGCTGGTATGGGTTGTGATACTAAATTTAATTCCTCCGTAGTCGGGACTCTTGCTAATCGATTTATTTTTGTTGGCGCTTATTTTTGCCTTTCTAATATTTGCTGTTAACTCCTCTCCAGTATAATAAACAGTTTGATTTATTTCCTCGACTTCCCCTGTACCTGTCTTTTCATTAAGTCATCAGAGATACTTGTGTCTCTTTCATTTACATAGTTTCATTTATTCATTTCAAGATATATAGCCGAACAGCACGAAGTTTCATTGCTTTCCTGAAAGTCATTTTTAAACAGTCAAGGTTTCAAAACATGGATTTTGGAAAGTTTGTATCTAAATCCTCGTTAGTAATAAACACTGTGATTTATTTCCTTCACTTCCCATACCTGGATTTTCATTGAATCATATTAAGTACTCTCTTATCTTTTCCAATATATATAATTTAATTGTTGTTACAAAAAGATGCGTAGCCTGGCTGTTTAGAATTTTATTACTTGCCTGAAAATCATTTATTTGTAATGTTTCAAAATTTCAAAACAGGAATTCTGGAAAATTTACATGCAGGAGGTAAAAATAGAAATCTGGGTTGTATTTTCCAACAAGGAAATAATTATATATATATATATATATATATATATATATATATATATATATATATATATATATATATATATATATATATATATATATATATATATATATATATATATATATCATATATATATCCTTATTCTTCCATTTCGATAATCTTACTCGTTACAATTAAATCATGATATGAGCAAGTCACATAGGATCAAATTAGAGAAGTCAATAATTATTCATTTTAGTCACATATTTGTGATATGTAATAATCACCTGGCTTATGTGCATTTAATATAAGCATGACTCTTGTAAACAAAGGGCACCTTGCATGCATTTGAACCAATTAAAACGCTAAAGTACCATAAGTCGCGAGATAACATCGTGCCGCAACTGGATGAACTGTTGATTCAAGAAGTCTTCGAAATTCTTTTTGGGAGATATTTAACGACGTTACTATTAATTATGTAACATATATGTGAGGTAGGCAATTGCAGATATTTCAATGTGCAGATTTTGCAAAGTGAGTTACTAGTGATGATCTAATATGCAACACTAATGATTATAGGTTTACTTATTAGGCCATCATATCTGTAACTTAACAACATTAGTGTAACTTAATCCGAGGAAATATAATGACGATCAACACTCTTTATTTTTCTTAGAGTTTCCTTTATATTGATATCATATAATGTGTATTTTTAGTATTATGAATTATACTATCATTAATCATTTAATGTATTTTTAGTATTACATAGTTTTACTATTTTTAGCGTAACATATTAGACTATCATTAGTAACTTAATAATAGCTAATAAGAAATATTAACGAGCATGCATGATGATTTTTCTGTAACACGTTCTATCGAAATATAATATCGATCTTATTTCGATCTCATTTTTTCAAAGGCTAACTTATTTTTATTGATGTAACTATAGTAATAAATATAAAATATATATTTATTATTATATTACCAAATAAAAAATTTCATTTTTCGCTTGGAAAAATATAATCAAATATGAATTTTATCGGTAAATAATTTTACTTTACGATTTTTTTTAATTTTATAGGTAAAATATAAAAAAGCATGGTAAAATTATGGAAAAAAAGTATATTTTTTCCTATAATTTTACTGTGCTTATTGCATTTTTTTATCCGAACATTTACATTTTATGCTGTTCCGGAGAAGAATATAGTCAGAATCTACCATTTCTATACTTCCAGTTTAGCTTTCACTTGTGGAATAGCACATATAAAAATGTCGAGTTAAAATGTTCCTGTTCAATTGTGACTGAAACTTTTCTAAATATTTCTAACTAAACACAACCATATCTTTTTAAGTTAGGATAATGTACCAATTGCATTGTTCTATTACTAGCGATCACTTTTTATCTTATTTGAAAGAAATTCTATAGTGATAAAAGATTAATATTTTCGTTATTATATTAAAGGTTAATTTTTTAACAAAACGTAAACAATTTGATTTTGATGATAAATTTTAAAGTGTTCGATTTTTTCTTATGTAAATCATATTATTTTAGAATAAAAAACATAACTGCTCGTATTAAATAAAAAATACTTTCTTCTCACACAAATACAGCGTTTCAAATGCTTGTTTAAATATACAAAAACTTCTTTATTTTGCTTAAAAAGCATTTCAAATAAATTCCTATCATTTAGTTATAATGGAATATCATGGCACGCTAATTTTATTCATGATTTATTCAAAGTTTAAGCTTTCTCTATTTACTTTTAGAAATTCCCTACTACAAAATGAACTCAGGATTTCAATCTGTTGTTCATTTATACAAAAAATGCTTTGATGCTGCTCATGAATAATCTAAAAAAAATTATTCATCAATAAGCTGTAATGGAGTACCATCAGTATCATATTATGATAATTTTTTACACTTTAGTTCTGGGTATAATTTATTCATATTTATGCTTCAATTTTCTGTTACAAAATAAATAAAATAGTTCAATTATCCCTTTACGTGTGTGAAAAATGATTTAATACACGCAAACATAGTACAAAAAATATCAATTAAATGCCGTAGAATATTTTGCCACTATAATTCTTGTCATAAATCAGTTCTATGTTTAAATTCTACACGTTTTATTTTTATTTTTTAAAAATTTCCTGCTGCGAAATAAACATAATATTTCAATTAGTTCACATGTGTGAAAAATGCTTTAGTTTGAGAAAGAATAATCAAAAGAAAATTCTTATCAATTTGTTATAATGTAGTATCATACCATTATAATATTTTTCACAAATAAGTTCTAAATTTAGGTGTTTTTTTCTCTTTTTTTAAAAAAATTTTATACTTGTATTTTAGTAACTTGTTCACATTAATGAAAATTAATTTAATTTGACCAAGAATAGCTTTAAAAATATTATCAATTGTTCCGGAATGTCATGCTAGATCTATTTTTTCATGAATCCTTTCTAGGTTTATATTTATATTTATTATATATAAGTCCCTAGTACGAAATAAACACACCATTTCAATTACTTATTCACGTGAGTAAAAAATGTTTTAATTTGCACAAAAATAATCTAAAGAAAATTCAATTGGTTGTACTAGATTATCGCACCATTGTAATTTTTTTTTCACAAGTCAGTTCTTTGGTTAAGCTTTTTATATTCAAAAAATCTAGTTACTTGCTACACATTTTTACGACTTTAAATAAAGAACAAAGCAAGGCGATACATGCTCATAAAAAAAGCAATAAAACGCATTCAATTTACTACATACCACCCCCCTCGAACCTGCTGTGAGGCACATGCTCCTTTCATGAAATTATTTGTAGAAGTAGATTTCAAACTCTCAAAATTTCTTTTCTTTTTCTTTCCTTTAAACTTCAGGGAAAGCTTTCTCAGTACTCAAGAGAAAATCAAAGTGTCGCTTTACGCAATGCTCTTTGAAGAAACTGAAGAGCCGCAATTCTCTTCAATCCCGCCGTTCTTGAAGATTTTTCTTCAACCCGTTCTTTCAGCCCCCTTCTCCAAGCCATATACTTGGTTAATATGAAACAATTTTTTTTCTCCATATATTCCGTTGTCCACCCAAGCATCTTAAGCGTAATAGTATCATTCATGAAGATTCTTCAAGATTTTCTGAGAATCTTTTTACCGAAAGACACTTTCTAAAAGTGGTATTTTTTTCGATGGTCCCTCCTTTTTGAGAAGAACTAAGAAAAATAAATATGAATTTTCCTTGGAGAGGAAGAGATAAAAAAAAAGTGAAATATCACATGAGGACAGCGAAATAGATTGATGTGAGTACCTGAAGGAGCCTCTAAACTTGTTGATGATCTCCCCACCCCCGCGAAAATATGTTCTCAATGCTCTTTGTCAAAGTAAAGTCCTCTCCTCTTGAAGAATATAAAGCGTAAGTGGTGTAATAGATTTCATTTATTAAATTTCTCGCTCAAGATATAACTGAAATAAATTTTTCATTTCCGTATGTGGAGTGATTTCGCGTTTTATTTCTTTGGTATATATAGTCATAAAATTTTGAGCTGAAGATTCATTATTTTTCAGTATTCAAAAGTACTTATAAATATCTTAAGTACTTTTTTCACCTAGACGTTCATAACACTAAAATTCATTATTAGCTAATTAACTACTTAAATTGTTTACTATCGCAACTAAAAATATTTAATATTAAAAAGAAAATTAGAATAAATAAATGGAACTTTTCAATTTAATATTTATATAGTATATTCTTTTTATATTTTGTGTTCTATTATTAAAATATTTTCATTCAAATGAATCGAACTTTTCCTTTTAAACCTGTCTATAATACAAAATTTTAAATGTATTGTAATCTTAAATTCTTTTAGCAATTTTCAATTAAAGGGGGATAGATTGATGGGAAAAGGAGTCATTATCACATCCAGAGTGTAGCGGGTACGATTCTGAATCTGACAAAGAATTTCTTGTACAAAGGTACATGCGCATTAAAAACTGCGTAGAATCTAATGCCCATACACTTGTTTACCATAGTATGAAAGCTAGTTCAGGTGACTATCTCATCTTTGGCCGTAACAAGACAATGTTTAACTGCTTAAATCAACAATAAGAGGTAGACGAAAACTTATCGCTGTTACCCAACTATTAAGATGATTTGGTGTTAGATTATCTGTCAGAAAGTTTCAAAACTAATTAAAAACTTTATTCAGCATGTAAACATCATTATAGCTATTGTGATTTAGGTTATGACATGTTCGATATGCCTGCAATCATTGTCTATGATGTGGCGCAGACGAATAGCAAAATTTTTCATGGACCACTGAAGTGTCAGAACATAGATACTGTCGATGATCTGAAAAGAAGTTTTTAGCTTAGTAATGTTTTGGGGGTTATTTATGTACACCTTGCCTTTAATATAGCCACACAAAAGTAAGTTACATGTTTTCAGATCTGATGTAAACATGCCAAGCGATCCCATTCTAGAGGCTTTTGGGTGCCCCAGAACCAGAACGTGGTTTCCAAAGAGATAATTTAAGGCATCAACATTCCCTTGCCCCGATGGGGTCGAGATCCGTTTTGCATGAACTCCATCTTGCTGAAATCTGGACACTTTGGATAATGAGGATGAAATCATTTTCCAAAACCTTTACGTATCGTTCAGTAGTCACTATGCTGTCAATGAATATCGCACCGATTATTCCGTGACTGAATATTGCACACCCCACAGTCATCTATTAATAGTGGGGAACTTGTCGATCCCATAACGTGTATTCTCAGTCTCCCGAATTATCCAATTTTGCTTATTGACAAACTCATCCAAATGAAAGTAGACTTCGTCCCTAAACCAAACCAAGTTTGCATCAAATTCCTGTTTTTCCGTTTCCTTGACATTAGTGTTGGAGAAACACAACTGTTGTTCCATAGCCGTTAGGTTTAAAGGCTGTCTGCTTTGAATTTTATATGGGAGAAAAAAAAATCTAGGTCTTCAACAACAATTTGCCGCAGGGTCTCCCGACTGATTCCCACTTGCTGTGCTGATAGATTTCTTTGTGCTGGATTGAAATACAGCGCGTGTCTCTTTAACATTTTCAGTCGTTTTCTTCACTTGTTTGACAACCGACACTGCCAAAATTGTCATCACAAACACTACCAATTTTCTCAAACTTGCGAATAAAATTTTTGTTTGTCCTCTTGGACCAGTAGTCTTGATCTTGTTCTCGCAAATTTCCTTTGAGACGCTATGGGGCTGTTAGTGCTAGCATGATCGGCTTTCACATGTGGTATACAGCTAGTCTGGCTTAAATTCACATCTTCAATTGCAAATGGCCGATAACAATAACTTGCGAGCGCAAGCGTACACTGATTCCCATCATACATTGCGACCAATCTCATGAATTTTTAATTTTATTACGTAAACCATTCAAAAATGATGATTTTATTTCATTCAGTAACTGTCATTGTGTATATAAAATATGGATAAATTAATTAAATTATCACTTTATTAAATTTCTGTCATACATAATTCAGAATTATAAAATTTTATTTTTGAATATTAGTTCTTTTAAGAATTGAATTTTTCTACTTATTTTAATTTATTGTTAAATGTTCAAAATTGTAGTTTGAATATTTTTCTTTTTAAAATATTTTATTTCCACTAAAAGTTTCTCTTTCTGCAGGGTTGCGTAAAAGTCTGGGATATTAGTCAGCCAGGCAGCAAAACTGCTGTATCAGAACTAGTATGCCTGGTAAGACCTTATACTCTATATAAATTTCTTTTTATTTTTCCTATTTACACTTTATTCTATACTTTATTAAATTAAATTTTTGTATCATAGAAATTTTGAACTAACTTGTATAAAAATGCAAATATAGCGATAGCATTTCATTTTCGTTCTTCGGCATTATTTTGCTTATTTTCATCGTTAAATCATAGACTATTGCAGCAGATTTTCTATTATAATCTTGCGACGTTCTTTTTTTTCGTAATTAAGTATAATATCTATTACCATCAAATAATTTATTTATTTAAAAATATCTCTTGAATAGATGTAACTTAACTGCTGTAATTGGTTGAATATGTGTTCATAAAGAACGATAAATTTGCGATAAATTCTTGGTAACTAAAAGATATTAAAAATTTTTTACCAATTTATTGATAGTTCTATATACTATAAATTAATTATAATGATTTTTTATTTATTAATCTTTACACATTTACTTTATAATGACAATATTTTGTCAATCATTTCAGCAAAGAGACAACTATATTCGGTCTTGTAAGCTGTTACCCGACGGTCGAACACTTATTGTAGGCGGAGAGGCCAGCACGATATGTATATGGGATTTAGGAACGGTAAGTTTTTTAAATTTAGATCTTCTTACAGCATATTGTTCCATATTTATATTTTAACATACGATCCCCGATGCTTAATAAACATATTGCTCTATGTTGTTTAGATTTTTAATGATAGTATTTCATGACATATTCTTCCATAGCATACATATTTTAGCACATGACTCATGGATATTTGATCCATAGGGTTCATATTTTAACATGTGATCCATGAAGTTTCATAACATATTGTTCCATAGTGTACTTACTTTTAATATATGATCCAAGTGTTCCATAATATATTGTCCCATGGTGTGCATATTTTAATATTAAGTTCATGGTATTTTATACTATATTGTTCCCCAGTATACGATGTAAATTTATTGAGCTTAATCGCGTGTTCCAAAATTATACATTTCATGTACATACATTGGCATAAATCAATTGTTTTGCTATTGTTTTAAATCTGAGAAGCACAAAACAAAAAACGATAAGTTATGTACAACAATAAAAAAGAATTATTCGAACTTTATGCTGCAAATCTCTTTGTACTATTCTTTATATGCTTTAGGTTACATTCTATTTGATTTATCGAGGGAATTTCGTATCCTTGGGAAAACCAGTGGTACATAAGCTGATTCTGTTTTATTCGAAAAGCTAATTGTACTTTCACTGGTTCTGTTTCAGAAAAATTTTACATTGCAAATTGACAATCAAGTAATTAACTGATAGGTTGGTTTCTCTCTGCAAATTTGCGTGGAATAGTTGAGAAATTTTTATATCATAAAAATTTGCCTTGTATTGCGTCACATGAGCACAATTTCTTATTGCCATGTGTGCCTACCTCACTCAATAGACATGCAGAGACCATAAATCTAACGTTGTTCAAAAGTGGCTGGGACTGAAGCCAAGAACTTTTACTTCAAAGAACTCGATCGCACCACAAAGCCATGATGAACCTTTATAACTTTATATACAATCCAAACAAATGACGATGATTCGATATCATGTAGATAACAGACTAACAGCTGAAAGCTGTCGTAAGACACTTGAACATCTAGAACATATTGATTATTGGGTGGTTTTTCCATAGTTAATACATCGTATTCATGTCTTACAAAAGAGACAAATCAGAAATTTAACAAGCATCCTCTTCAACAAACTTCCATGTATAATGGAATGGAGTAATGTCCATCTCCCGTTGTTAAACAAGAGCTTTAACTTAGAACATTTCATTCCTAAGACAACTATCTTACCACCAGGCCATATTGCGCAAAAATGAACATGGTTGTTCTCAATTTTGAGACTCAATCTTGATATGAAATAAACAAAAAAATTTATATTTCCGTTACTATTAAAAAATTCGCGTTTCTACTTCCTTATATACAGAGTACTTAAAGAATGCTTATGAAGCTGTTGTTCAAAGAAACTATAGTCAAAATATAATTATGTAAAAATTTCATGACAAAGTGACTAACAATCATGAATTTTCATAAAAACTATTACAATTTCATGTGAAATTCAACTGCTTAGCCAAGAATCTATTTAAGTGTTATTTAATATTTTTACATATTGAGTGAAATTATGAATGAGTTTAAAGTATCCAAAATAAAGAAAAGAAAATCATCTATAACCTTAATAATCTTTAAACTATATGAAGAATACGTTATACGTTTTTGAAATCTACTTTAATAATGAAAGTCTGCATTGTGAATGTTTCTTATTAACATTTGCATTCTTACAATAAAATCATTACATCTTTCAAAATTAACATTCATTATCATGGTAAACTTGCAACAATCTATAATGTGAATTCTATGTTGTACAACTCTTTTCATCATGTTAAACGTGTATTAACAACGTGAACGCACAAGTCTTTAAATAATTTCCATTTAAATTTTTCTGTTTTCATGCAGAATGGTAATTTAAAATTTGATGAGACGCGCATATATCTTTGTATAATAGTTGTTCTGATTATAAAATTATGCTATTCCTATCCTTTACAGTTTTCTTTTATAAATGTCCATTATCTATATCTAGGTAGATCTTCATGATAGAATAGCTTTTCTTTACAATAACCATTATTTTACAAAACTTCAATCAAGTAAATAGTTATCAGTTGCTTAATAGATATGTGCATTTTTTCCTTTCATCATATTGTATCATATGGTCTGATGGCCATTAATAAACATTTATGGATACATATACATATATAAATACATGCATAATATATATTTAATTATTTACATATAATTTTATATATATATATATATAATACCTAGTTACAAATTAATAATATTCTTCTAACAAAAAATACTTTCATGTCGCAGTTTCAAATTTATCTCCTGGAATCATCGTAGTTCAACCATGCTTAAAAAAATAAAAAGTAAATTAGTGTGCCTTTTTTGTTACAAAACAGCAATTAAGTGGTAAATGAAGTCAAGTCGGAAAACCTTTAAAAAATCAGCTGATTACTTTTTACTTCTCCTGTTACTTTTTACATCAAATGAAAGTTCTCCTTTTTTTCCCCTTCATTCACGGATATACTTTCTCCAATTGCTTTTTCAACGGGCGAATCATCTAGTCTAAAAAACAGCGAAGCGAAAACTAAACCTCGTGGCAAAAAGCGCCTCAATTTTTTCCCACTTCAGTCATTTCTCCAGTTTTTTCCCCTCTAATTTTTCCCAATAAAAACGTGGCAATTATTTGATTAATTACTGTTTAGCTTACCCTACATTTTGTACGCTTCGGTACGTTTGCGCAATACCTTCTTCATTTCTGGTACCGGAAATTTTTCCGGGAGAGGAAGGGGGTGCAGAAAGAAAGAAAGATCTCCTTCGTCGCAACGAACTTGGTGAAAGAAAGAAAAAGCGCAAAAATTGTACGTGGATATGGAAAAAGGAAGAGCGAAAAAAGGAACTACCCCTTTTTACGAATAATGCTTGACAAAGTGTAAACGTTTAATTAAATAAAAAGGTAATCTTAAGTGAAATGAAGAGAAGACAAGGGTGGGGGAGTGTTTGAAAATGGAGAGGGTGGACCAAAAACCGAGATGAATAAACGAGCTTGCTTTTCCTGGATTTTTTTTTCGTCGCTCGCAAGAACCGAATTAATTGCTTTAATTACAGTAAAAGGGTGTTTTTAATCCTACGATTAAAATGCCCATTAGCGTCTTAATGAGAAGCAATAGCTTCAAGATTGTGAGCCGTTCTGGCGCAGGGACCGACCACTAAATGAGCCGCTCTCTAATGAGTTTAATGAGTTTTGCGGTTTCCAAGAGGAAAACCATATCAGCAAATGAGATCACAAAGTGCTACTTTTTTTCCACATATTTTCGGCCAGTTAACTGTTGTGTTAAATATCTTTTATGGCAGTTCTGTAATATAAAGTACCGTTTCTTAATTATTGTTTACCATCAACTAGTGCTGCGTTGTGCTCTTGTGTTTAATTAACCACGCATGGTGTGTGGGCGTAGCAAAATAAATTTTTGTTTTTAAATGCAATGACATTTTGAGAAAGTAATCGTTTTTTATATGACTTTAATCTTTCAGAATTTATAAAATTTAATTATTTTTGTTGAAAGCTTATTTTATGTTTATACAATCTTAATATTTCGCAAAATTATTGCAAGGAATAATACTCTAATAAATTGTGATTTTCAAAAATTTAATTTTTGAAATTATTGCTGAATTAATTTGGCACAATTGTGTCACTAAAAAAAATTAAGAAATAAACTCGCCACATTAATGCCGAGACAAGACAGTAATTTTAGATAATGGGTATTTAACGGCGCAGTATATATACATATCTCCAAAAAAGAATTTCATGTATCATTTTACATAGTCAGAAGAATAGTGCTTAAATAATAGTTATTAAACTCATCAAAGATTTTTTCCATGGCTCTTATCTGAATGAAAATATAATCCACAAGAAGGAGTTAATGATAAACCAAAAACAATTATGTCATTTTTGCTTTTCCAAGTTTAGTTTGTTATCATTTCGCATAATAGATGAGTGGTCATTATATCGCTCCGATAAAAAAATTAAATAATGACTTTTTATCTAAGGAAAATTGAGTCTCAGGGCTCTCATCCACGTCATTTAACTTAATTGCATAAGTGGAGAAATTTGGCATCTTTTACAAAAAAGTGTGAAGGAATTAAAAAAAGGAGCCATAAATGGACTCAATAATCGGGTTACTTGATGACTTGAAAGCACAAATTATGCTGTCTTATATCTTCTGAAATATTAGCTTTTACCATTTCGAGATGATGGGAGGTAGTAAATTAAGTGCGGAAACTTTTCATCTGGGGTTATTAGTGTGATAAATGAAACAGCTTCTATATGGGATGCAAATACGCCAACTTTAAAATGGCGTCGTTTGTGGGAACCATGTTTACAGAACGCCATGTTAGGCTTAAGAGAATATATATAGTAAAAGTATATTCTAAAAATGAATTTAGTTTTGATTTACATTTAAGTTTTCCCGAAATGGTGGGCTAAAATAGATATTATAATGATGCTGTTCTTTTATTCTTTGTTGTTGTTTTACATTGTTCTTTTCTTCTTTCTTGCTTTTAGCCCACACCTCGCATCAAAGCGGAGTTAACGTCCAGCGCTCCTGCATGTTATGCTCTGGCAATTAGTCCCGATTCCAAAGTCTGCTTTAGCTGCTGCAGCGATGGCAATATTGCTGTATGGGACTTGCACAACCAGAATCTAGTCAGGTAATTTATTTGTCTTTGAATACATAATTTGTTTTATTAATTTCACTGTCAAGACCTAACTTGTCGCCAAATGTTTTTGCAAAATCGCCAAAAAAAAAAAGCTCTCATATTAAGTCATCTTTTTATTTTACCAGAGTAACATTTTGCAATATTAATTTGTCTAAAATGTTTAATCATGGATAAATATAAAGAATTCAAAGAAGCTGCATGGATTTGAAAATTTTGAAGTTAGCTATAAACATTATTTTTTCGATTCCAATACAGGTCGTCGTACACAAACTGTCGTATGATTACATGTTGAAATGGTGAAATAGACATCACTGCAGTACTTATGGAATACTACACTGATGTCTATTTCAGACTAGCACTGATGTCTATTTCAGACACACATAAACTAGAAATCGGTTAGGTTTTATTTAATGTTTTTTTTTTGGTGGAAATCTAAAACGCAAACTTACTGATATCTAAATCCCGTTTATTAACAATAAAATACCACTTTTTTCCTCAAAAAAAGTTTTCAAATAATAAGCTTGTATAGTTTGAAATTGTTATATCTGTGTTTATTCTTTTGTATCTTTGGATTTGGATCACTTTTATTCCACGTTAGTGTAACCCATATTAATAATTGATAAGATATAAATATTAAATTTTTCTGTTTTAATTATAAAATCTCTGTTTCAGAATTTAGAAGAACATCATAATGGTGTAAAATAAATAAACTGCTTTTATTCTTTGCACATTTTTTCTTAAAATATTTTTTATTTATTGTAGGCAATTCCAAGGTCATACAGATGGCGCAAGCTGCATAGACATTTCCAGCGATGGCACAAAACTTTGGACAGGTGGTTTAGATAACACAGTACGGTCCTGGGACCTTAGGGAGGTAAATATCCATAAATAACATACATGTATCTCAAATAACTACCTAACTTGAAGCGATATATATACCGTAACTTCTGGACGAAAGCCCTAATCAACCTCTCTTGAGAGAAAATAGGGTAAAATAAATTTAAAATTGTGCAAAATTCAGCCCGTTTCTTTGTTTCTTTCCACACAAAATTAATGAGCTTGACATCGCTAACCATCTTAAATTGTGAGTGACATTGTCGAGAACATCACACTTGCAGAATTTTGAGTAATGATACAGAAAAAGACTTGCCAAATAGAGAGCGAGCATTTTTGGCAATTTCCATAAACTAACAACTCATTGACATTTCAATCATTATTTAGCAACCTCTGTTTTTAATTTAGAATTTTTCTATCTAGTCAAAAAAATTTTCTAAAGATGACGCATTCAGAATTTTTTGTTATAAAGGCTTAATCATTGGCAAAACATGGATTTTTATTTTTTAATAATATTATTTCACTAGCTGTAACAATAACAGTTGTAACAGTTTTAAGTTATTTAAAAGAAAAATTCTGCTGTTTCTTAACAAAAAAATTTAAAAAAAAATAATTTTCAATTTGAAGAGTGTTTTTAGAATTTTTCTCTATATCTGCATTTCCTCATTTTTTAAAATTCTAAGTATTATAATTTTTTACCCAAAATGTTTTCGTTTTCCTGTTTTAGAACAAAATAATTTAGGAACAGTGTGGTTTTTCTAATTTTAAAATAGTTTTTTATTTTTAAACTTAATATTATCTATTATTAAAATATTTTAAAAGCATTTTTTCTGTACCTTCCATAATGTAATTTGAGGTGGTCAAAGCGAATTTTCTTTTGTACCAAAGTTCCCAAAATGTATGATAGTATAGCTCAATTATAACTGTAACTGCATATACGTTGAATTTTTTTCAATTCGATTCAAATTTTAACATCAGTGTCGAGCTGCGTATTTTATTTCATGGCTTTTTTTTTTCTTAGGGTCGTCAATTACAGCAGCACGATTTCACCTCACAGATATTTTCCCTCGGGTACTGTCCAACAGGAGAGTGGCTTGCTGTTGGGTAAGTTCCTTGTCTCGCACTCGTATTGTTACAGACCATTTTATGATGCCATTGCTTAATTATTCATTCGTTGATATTGCAGAATGGAAAGTAGCAACGTTGAAGTGTTACACTGCAGTAAACCAGACAAATATCAGCTTCATCTTCATGAAAGTTGTGTTCTGTCTTTGAAATTCGCTTCTTGTGGCAAATGGTTTGTGTCTACTGGTAAAGACAACCTCCTGAATGCCTGGAGGACACCATATGGAGCCTCTATTTTTCAGGTGACTATCATTAATTTTAATTAATTAAAACTTGTATCATTTTGATAAAATCAAAATCTATATTAGGTTTACTGATCACAGTAATTAGATTACAAAATGATATATCTTATCATGCAGATTAAAGAAATCATTACAACAAGCTAATTTACTGTCGCCTATACCAGAAATAGTCGCCATCTATGGTTCTACGGTATTCAGTAAACGTAATAGTTCTTAAATATTATTTACTGTCGTTTTTTGATTCATTAGATACTATTTTTGTAAATACCTACCGTTATAAAAATCAAAAGTAGGTAAGCTATTGTTTCATCGTCATTAGTGGCTTGATAGCTTAAGATTAATCAAAATCATCTGAACTTCACGATTCCGTCAACGCGGCTACTATCTAAATTTCTATTTTAAATTTTGATAACTAAACAATTATAAACATCCACTATATCTATTCATTGATGTTTAGGTCTTCCTTTATACTGCTTGAGTTATTTGTAAATGTTATTACACTATTAAAATCTGAGAGAATTTATTATGTTAGTATGTAATTGTTGTTCATAAATATAAAATGCTCGATTCGTTTATATTTCAGTGTAATGAACAAAATATAAGTTTAAAAATTTGGCGTGATTCACTAACGCATTTACCATATATTCTCAAATACTTTATACATTGCATTTACCATATTCAATTCAGTATTGCATGACAGATACCATTTAAATGAATTCCACCAAAAAAAAAACCAATTCCAACTTTCAAAAACACCCAAACTCCTCTCTTCTGTTCGATGTTGAAGTGAAGTCAGAACATGAGAGCTGTATTACAATAATTTCGTTTTTCTAAATAGAAAGATACAAGATCTTAGTAAATGCTAAAGTATCTCGAAAATAAAATACTATATTTATTTTAAAGCATAAATAATTTGAAAAATATAAACAATACGATATTTGCTTGTTTTTCCACTTGTTTCTAAAACGTGAAAAATAACTCTTCTTCCTTATTCTAAATACTTTTTTACCAAAATTTTCTAAATTTCATTAATCCAAATGATTAACGTCTCCTTACTTTCTTTTTATATGAAATTTATAGTTACGCTTATGTTAAAAAGACTATAATTTATAACTGATCCTGATTTCCAAAAAAAAAAATGCACATGAATATATATATTATTCCTTAATTTATATGGGCTATAAAAAACGAATTTCATCAATTTTTGCTACCATAATTAATATTTGAATAGAAATACTGGCGAAAATTACCCTTATTTTCTTTGAACTCGATATTACCAACAAACCTTTGAAAAGTATGCTTTGTTGTAGAAATTTGTAAGTGAATGAAAATATCGAAGTTAAGCCATAATTTTGAATGCTACAGTTTTTTTTTTTTTCCAAAAAGAAATAAAAACAAAAATCTCTACGCGTAGCCATCCCCTTTAATTCAAATTAATTGGACATAAAAATTTCCAGTTAATTTACAACCTTTCGCGTTGGTCTTGCAACCTTTCAGCCCGTTCACTTTAAAAGCTTATTAGGAACTGAAATTACTCTTCAAGAAAAAAAAATGCGGCATTTTCTGGGGAAAAAACACTATTCTTAATAATCATCCCCGGAAATTGGTTTTTCCAAAGCCGGACGTGCTAATGAACGCCGCTAATGAAATTTCTCTCTTTTTTTTCGTTGAACTGAGAACACTTTAAACGTGGGAAGAAAAGGCTTTTGTCCGGTGACTTAATATGGTTTTAAAATTAAAATTTTCCCCTTTTACTTTATTACTCAAAATCTTTAATCAAAAGAAAACGTTCTGCGCGCCTTTAATTTGTATCCGACTTTCAGAACGGGAAATTTCCGCAGGAACAGGAGTAATTTACCTTATACGAGAAATAAGAGATGGATGGGGAGTAGAAAGAGAGAAGAAGAGAGAAAAGAAGTATTAATAATATTTAAAAATGTTAAAAAAAGAAGAAAAAAAGTGTACGTATTAAAAATGTAAAACTCTTCGGTAAAAATAAACTTATTAAATTAATGCGTGCAAAACATAAAATTCGCGATAAAAATTTTAACTTTGGAATTAATTAGACAATTTTACCAACCTTTTCTCCTTTTGATTTTTTTATCAAAAAACTCCCCGGAATGTACAAAAAAAATTAAAATTAGAACGAAGAAATAGTTATAGTATTCTTTTGCAACTCTCTTCATTTTTATTATTTAGCGAGAAGACCAAGATTAGAAGGTAGGAGCCTGTAAATTAAGTCGAACGCAGATGAGGGGGGTAGGGGTGGTGAAGATTGGAGGGGGTGCTCTAAGAAAATGAGTTGCTATGTTGATTAAATGCGAAGAGAGCGATTAGGGAAAAAAATGCACCTTCCAAATTAAAGGCAGCGCCTTCGTCGAAGTGAAGTAGGAAAAAAATATGGATGAAAAAAAAACGAGCGGTGCTATACTTTTCCATGCATATATGGGAGCAATTTTTAATATTAATGAAAGAGACTTCTTTTTTTTTAATTCCTTTCTTCGGTTATTCATTTGAGATGGAGGGGGGGGAAGTGAACTTTTTGTTCATTAGCGAAAGCAGGGAAGCTATTCCTAAGTGCATTATCTTTGATCAGTTTTAATTGGAGAACCGAAGGAAACAAATCCTTCTTCCACATTAATTGGCGAACATTGTCTCCACTAGAATAACCTTGATTAATTCTGGCCGGAGTTTTTCAATTAGGCGCCTTTAAAAGGTATGCGACAAAAATGGAAGCCAAGTTAGGAGCGACAGCGGGACAAGTGGAATCCGGCGATGAATTAGCCGCTACCTAAATTGAAAACTTCTGTCGAAATGTGAAATTCAAGGCTAGGAAATTTTCCCATATTTATAGATCACATAATGCAAGTATTTTTTTTTATAATCAACTCATAAAAAATTCACATCGTCATCTTAGAATGAACGAACCAAGAATAGGCAATAGTATCAATCTATGAATGTCTAAAGCCAGATTCAAGAGTTAATCTATTCTATGGAATTGTGCAACCAGATTTATGAGCAGAATATCTAGTTTTAATGCAGAAAATATATTTCTTGAATTATGGCCAATTTTTCATATAGGACTTATATTTTATTGAGGGGTTTGGCCAATTTTTTAAAAATGTCATCACTTTTTTCAAAAACTCCTAAAGAGATCTGGTACATCTTCTATAGATTAACAAAAAATAACTAATATGAAATGTTTTATTAATCGGTTGATAGAGTTTTCCAGTATTTATACAATGGATATAAACCTAAATAGTGAAAACAACTTTGGAAAAATATTAAGTATTCAAGTAATTTTTTAATAAAATTTTTTATGGTTGAATGTAATTCAGTAAATAACTTAAATTTAATTAAACTGATAGTCAACTTAGATGGTTATTGACATGACAATAACTTAGATGATAAAAGAAAATTTTAACATTCCACCTGGGTTTTTCTCACCAAGGAATTTTAATTCTTAAAGTAAAATTAAAATGCAAGAAATTTTAAAACAGTAATTTTTGTGTTCTCATACAAATAAAAAATATATTGAGAACTGTAACAGGATAGATGGAATACCTCAATTTTCCTGTTACAGTTCTCATATGAAAAAAAGGAAAATTAAATTTCATTTAACGTATAAAATCCAAATCAAGCAGTTAACATGATAACTGAGGACTAACGGAGCTGGAATTAGAATTTTTGTACTTTGAAAATTTTAGACTTAATATTTTATTACGTTTTGAATTTCTGAGTAGACATTAAATTATTATAAGAAGTTCCTTAAAAATATTATTTGTTATATGAAAAAATTTAAAAACATAGTTCCGAAAACATAAGAACATTGTAATCTAGAGTGTTTCTATAAAGCTGATAGTTAAAAATGTCTGCAGTTTAATAGATCGATCATTTTTGATTAAACCAATCAAAATTAGCTATTTTAGATTGACGAATAAAGGTTACATGAGATACAAATTTCCAAAGTAGGTGTTAAATACAAAAGTAAAATTATTTTTACGATGAAATCCTTCTTATTGATATAATTAATGAATATTTCCTAAAAGCATTTACGGCAAACTATTTTCTAGGGAATATACCTATATATATATATATATATATATATATATATATATATATATATATATATATATATATATATATATATATATATTATTTAGTATAGTTTCATAAACTAATAAAATTAGTTTAGTTTCATAATTTGAGATTTTTTATCCACTATAATATTTTCTATTATCCTTTTTTGTTAAATAAATTTTTATAAATAAATAAAATGGAATGAAATATTTTATAAAAAGATTGAATACAAATAAGAATTAAAAGTAATAAACTTAAGAAATAGATTAATATTAGTTAATACATGTATCAATTAATAAATACATTCTAATAACAGTTATTAAATCACTTACATAGCTTTGTTAAATGCACATTGTAAAAATAAATACAAAACTAAATTATTCTTACATACATTTAATCATCTCTCTCATTGCAGGTATAATATATAAAAATTATGTAAATTATTGTACTTTTTTCCTCGTTTTTTCGCGCGTGGTTCATATTAATGAAATACTTACGTCCTAAACTATCAATGCTCGCTAACACTATTAATTATTTGATTGCATTAATTAAAAATAATTTACCTATTTCATGAGTAAGGCCTTTCAAATAATTAATACCTTATTTATTCGTCTTTTATGTGTATTTGCTAATTTATTTTACTTTCGTTTGTAAATTAAATTATTTTGTTTCCTGGTAAAACATAATTAGATTAGTCCAATTAATAACAAGTTTTTCTTATCATAACAATTCGCTTTCAAGAGATTTAGACTATTTGGATTTTGCATTCATCATTATAGTATTTAATTATAATTATTATTATAGTATTATGTACATTAATATTTATTTATAATTTTAATATTGGGAATTATTCTAAAGTAAAAATTAATTCACATCCTTATCATTAAAACTTATTGCATTCATTTTAAAGAATCATTAAAATTTGCTTTAACGATTAAAATTTAATTTTGAAATCTTAATGACATAATATTTTTGAGTGGCATAATATTTAGCATTTGAAATACGAAGCCTGAATTCCCTATTTTATTCCCTTTTTCTTTTCTTAGCCCATTATGAACCATCCTTATTTCCCTTTTCCCCTCAATGGATCATCTCTTCAAGACTTTATAAGAAGGGTGAAGGGAAAAGAAGTGGGGATATACTTCTTCAATGAGACAGACGAATACTACTTTCTTAATAACTCTAGGAGGCACAAAAAGATGCAGGGGAAAAAATTACTCCAGTTACTTGATTTCTTTTTATTTACTTTTTCCCCTTTTCTTCCAAGAGTAAAAATATTCAGAAACTATAATATGTAATGTCTTTTATTTAACCAAATGAAAATTCCTTTCTAAAGGATTATCAAAGAATTAAATGAAAAACTTTTTTTTATCCTTTTGTTATTATTATTATTCGCGAATAGTTTTACTTTTCTTTTGGTTTTTAACCTTTCCGTTTTTCCCACACTTGGGTATCTTTGAAAATTTACACCCATATGAAAAAAAATGAAATGGAAGAAAAAAAATCTTGTGTGAAAGAATGTGTTTAAAAATATCTCGTCTAACCAAAATATGCATATTTGAAGATGGAATTTTTATTCCCTTTTTTTTCACTTTTCTGCGAATGATCGTTTTTTTATTTTTTTCCCTCGAGTAATCCCCACAATATTATTAGGAAAGGATTGAAAAATATTGTACTTCTGCGGGAATACTAATAAGTACAGGGATCTTATAGTTAATAAATTTGTAGAATAACGCTGATCTTTTTTTTTTTCCTTCAGGGAAATGTCTGAGAATATTTTAAGGGATTAAAATTAAATCTCTTTCTGATACTTTTTATAAGCATACCTGATTTAACTTTTTTCATGCTTTTCCCTTTAATTATCTATTGGGGATTTCTTTCTGCAAAAAAAATTCTCTTTTATATTTCTTATGCAGGTGGCGAATCTTTTTACGAAATAAATCGAATGAATTTTAATAATTTTTATACATTACCAATTTTAATTACGAAGAAAATATCATTTTAAAACGCTCGTAAAATAATGCGAAGCAATATTGAAAAAACTCAATTTTTCGAAAACTTTTTAATTATAAATATGGAAATAAAATATTGTATAAATGTAATTACATTATTTCTTTTTGGAATATAAATGAACATTAATATCATTACTGTTAATAAAACAAGTTATTAAATTGCGTGCTTTATAATGGAAATTTAATACACTTTATATGTAATGCAGGGAATCATATCGTCATTAAAAAGCTATACCTATATTACAATCATATGTATTTATAATCGTGTAGAAAAATTTACATAAGCTTAACTATGTAATATAATATCTCACTGGTTATGGTAAAGGATTTATCTGATTTTACAGTTACTTTCTTCTATTATTGTTACTATTTAATATAAATTATGATTTGAAGATACAGATTAGGATTAAAATTGCTGTATGTAGAATAACATTTATACCACAAATGTAGCTTAAATTAGGTTATTGCTAAGTTTATAGTAAAAAGACCGCTTACTACCGGTACCTTGTAATGTCTTAGCTCAATTTCTTTACTTCAGAAAAGGGGTTGGGTCTTAAAGAGACCATGATTGACCAATTGACCACCAAGACATCTCAGGATGATTGTCGATGCTAAATTTTATGACTTGCATACCTAAAAAGTACTTTATAATGCGATCTCCATCAATGACCCCTGATCGTCATTGAAGGTGATCGAGAGACAAATAAAAGATTAAAAGTAGCTCATGACTCAAAAAATCTTCTCAACTCTGATTTAGAACGTCGTTGCAATTCGATTTCCCCCCCCCCATCTCGTTATAATTGTAAAACCATTGCTGTAATTTCTTGCATAAATTTACGGAGAGTACATTTTTCGCTAGTGTCGTTAAAGACTTATTAATTCTTAGATTATAAATTTCACTCCGAGTCAGGTAATATTTGGCTTAATTAAGATAAACTTGTGAAGAAAAAAAAACTATTATTTAATTTTACCTCATTTTTATTGTTTTATTTTAATATGTTTGTTTCAAGTAAAATAATACGACACGGATATTATATGTGTGTATGCGTAAAAGCTGTAAATTAATGCGCTCTAATTTGTATTTATTTTTTTCTTTCAGTCTAAAGAGTCTTCATCTGTTTTGAGCTGCGACATCTCATCAGATGATAAGTACATTGTGACCGGCTCCGGGGATAAGAAAGCGACTGTCTACGAAGTCATTTACTGAACTCTCGCTAACCACAAAGCCACCTTCACACACCAAAAAAGGCTTAATCGCCACCACCACTTTATCATAATTATCTTCTTTGATAACATTTAAGGAAAACTGAATCGGTTTCAGCAGTGATATATATGATTTTCACGGTAGTTCAAGTCAAATATATAATATCTATATCAAAATATGGTAAAAGGGAATTTTATTATACTTTAAAAGTTGCATTCTGAGAGATAAATAACTACCATTAAAAAAACAGATCTTATTACATTTCTAATTCTAATTTCGTTTGCTTTAATTTTCTTTAATTTGCTTTAATTTTTAAGATGACATGTACGTTAAATACATACAAAGTAATAATATTTACAAAAAAAATAATAATAACTTCTTTAAAATATCGATAAAATACGCTCATATTTAATTTGAAAAGTTATTTAAGTGTTAATTTTCAGTTAATCATTTCATGCATATTTTTTATTCCATAACTAAATAATCAAATTTAATAAATAAGTAAATATTACTAAATAATTAAGCAGTTAAAATAAAATGCTTAAAAAGAAATCTTATGTTTAACTTATTTTGCAACAATTTAAAGTTTAAAAAATAACTAGCATATTTCCATATTTAAAGAAAAATCCTAAAATAATATGTATCGTTGTAATTTTAAAATATTCAAAATCATAAATTTCAAATCAGGATTTATAGTATTTTATGATTTTTTTAATTCAAAATACTGGTAATTAAAATAAACTATACTTAATTTCTTCTGATGGACTGAGAAAAAGAAAACTACACAATGCAATTAATGGTTATTAAAAAATCTTGGAAAACATTCTAAGCCAAAGCAATCTCCACTTCTTGAACACTGCTCTATGTCAAAGACAAAATTGTTCAAGGTCATGGTGGTGGTGGCGTGTCACATGGATCGTGGTGTTATTTATTTGATTTGTTCTCTATTCTTGGAGATTTCAATAGACAAGAACCATTTCCCTGGGATCAGAATCGATGATGCCTTCTCAAGTTCCATGCGCAGTCACCAGAACTGCTATTCAAGTAACTTCAACTGTAATTACCGGTGCCGCCATATCCTAAGTCTACAATGTTCCAAAATCTACCGCTTGTGGCCCGGAGCGGACAACTATCTGGATTTTTAAAACTCGAAGAGAGACTACCCACAATCTGAAGCCAGATTGTACTCTAAGTGGAGAACTAGACACGTTTTCTTCAACTATCATTTCATGTGTGTGAAATATCACATATTATTTTCTAACTTCCATTTGATAGGTCATTTATGCTGCATGAAAAGAAAATATCCTGTGTGACCTCACGCATTTTGTCACCATTCCCACACCGAAAACTTTTAAATTTATCGATTTTTTTTTTAAATTCTTATAGAGATTTATTTACATTAATTTGAAAAAACGATTTACTTCGTTGGAAAAGAATGGTGATGCGTAGTAATATTAAAAAAAATTATATTCTCAAATTTCTATAATTAATTTAAGCTGTTTGAATGAAAATGATTATTATGATGGTGTAATCGCCAAATTTGGTTTAAATTCATTCCCCTTTTAGCAAACCTAAAATCTGCTATAAAAAATTTATGGTGATGGTTTTTGTGTGAGAAAAGAAGTCACATTGTTCTTCATTTTGCTGATCTTTCATTCAGATAAATTTTTAAGAATAGTTTGTTCAATAATTGACTGCTTTTTTTAAACATCATTACGAAAGCGAATTTTTCAACAAATTCAGACTACAATACTGTTAAATAAAATTAGTTTTCTTTTCGAATTTAAAATGCAAGGATTGACTTTTTATCTGGAAACGTGTAATTAGCAGATTTTTAAGCAAAAAAAAAAAAACCATGTCTATTAAGTAGTCATGTTTTGTATATTACAAAAAGGTGAATAGTAACATTCTTTATTAACATACCTTCAGTTCCCAAAAAAATATTTATCTTTCAAACATTGGAATAATATATTTAAAAAGTAATTTTCGTTTCTACTAATTAATAATTATCTGTGTGTGCGTGTGGCTCTATGTGATAATTGTGAAAAAGTGTTAGCTGCATTAACTGTCAAATTATGGAGGAAAAAGTACACCCAAAAGGAGTGAAAAGATTTTTCTTGTTGCATTATTGTTTTCATTTACTAATTATAAATGAATTCTCTTTGTTACTTGTTGTCAAGCGCAAGATATAAGCGATGATTTTATTGATATAAATTCTGTGGTGGTGTTAAATGTATAAAAATAACAAATCGACTCTGTGAATATTTCATTCGTGGAAAAGTTTCAGCATCAAATACAACTTGTGTGACTCTTTGTACCCCATTTTGTATAGCACTGGAACCGGAAAACTTAAACACATTGACATTCGGAGCATACAAGGTATAACATTTGTTAATGCGAGTCCATTCTCATGAAGTGTGTCTCTACTACTTTTCGAAGAAACCAGAAACAGTTTCCCGTGGAGTCTGAAACGGTTTCACCCATAAACTGAAACATATATTCTTCATAGTGTATGCGTCTAAGGAGGAACGATCTCTTTATTTTTCAACCATCCATTTTATGGAATAATATCAAGCTGTCTTTCTTTTCTAAATGACTGTCTCTACTGACATAAAACAAAATAGAAATTCAATGTATTTTCTTGTAAACTTGCATTTCAACAAATGGTGTTTCGTGTTCTACTAAAAAAAATGGATTCTTATGCCAAAGATGTTCTTTAAAAGTGGAGCAATTAATATCAATCAACCAAAAAACATTTCATTTTGGAAAACATGCTTACTAAATCTTTTGATTGCGCTAATTTTAATCAAATTTTTACTAAGTATTTTTTATCAATAAGTTAAGAGCATTTTTGACTTCACACAAATTAAATAAAAAGAATATTAACCTTAAATATTTCGAATAAATTTGCTGCTGAAAAACGGAAATTGAAATTATATCTCTTATCTACTAGTTTTATTTTAAAATCAAATTATATATAAGGTATGTAAGCAAATATGTCATGTATTTGTTGACAAAATTATATATATCTTCTTTTGTTTTTAACCAAGATGCTTTAATTTATTATTAAAAATGTGCAATGCATTTATTTATCTCGTTATTTTTATCAAAAATTTAAATTTGGTATTCTTGTATTGAATGTAAATTTTTTAGCTCTTATTGTTAGTAAAAAACGTTTAAACTAAATAAATTTTTATGTCCAAAGTTACAATAATTTTATATGTAAAAATCTCATTTATTATAAAATTAAACTGACTTTTTTAAATTCTAATTACGTTGTTGTTCTAACCAAAATTTTTCTAAACTACTCGAATTCCAAAGAATGTCTAAAACTCGACTATTTCGATAAGAATCCATTTTATGTTAACTCTTAAGAACACATTCCTCTCTTTATGGTGGTTAAAAGAACTCAAAAAAATAGGCGAAAAATCTTTTCTCCTTAAAAGAATCTATGTTTCTTATTAAAATAACAAAAGTTAATTAATGACAAATTGTTAATAATAAATTATTCTTACTGTAACTTTCTTAAAAATTTAAAAATCGCCAACTGGGCGTTTTTTTCTTTCGTATTTACTGTTTTAAAAATTGAAAAGCTAAGTTCGAAACAGTAAATTGGGATCCTTTTATATTAAATCTGAGATGAGAAAGTATTCACAGTAGACAAAGTTTATACTATATAGACATGAATATTTTAATAGATTCCATGCTATACAGACGAACAATGGACGGAAATAAAGAAGAGTTTTCGCGTAGATTTTTGAGTTCTTTCATTGCGACCTAAACTTCAAATCTAGTTCCTTTTCATATACTGACTTTTAAAAAGATGAAAAGAAAGTAAAAAATCTTCTCAAGTCATGAAAACTCACGGAAATAGTTCCTGCTTTTCCTTTTACGATGCACAAGACAATTTTTGCTTCTATGTCTTTTGGACGAAAGAAATAAGAAAACTTGAGACAATGCTTGTTTCATGTTCCTTTGACTTGCGTTACGTCTGTTTCTATTTGTGTGACTGTTATAAATGTTTAAAAAAAAAGTCCTGAAAAGTATCAGGTGCTTTATACCTCATCCTGTATGGCTGCTTTTATTGTCGAGTTCTTTAATAACGCGAAAAATGTACATTTAAAACCACGAATAAAGTCTATAAACAATTAATCCTTAATTACGACAAATGCTTAACTGAATGAAAAACATTTCTTTGCTTATTTTAACTCATGATAAGAATACTGTAATTTTGCAAAATCTATTTTCTAATAATTCTGAATTTTACTATGTATTTTGATCTAAAGCGACAATGCATAGTTTATTTAAATTAGATCATCTATAACTACAACCTACATAACTTATATATGAAACAGTGGCCGATTGAACAAGATTTTAATAAAAGGTTTTGAATGATGTTTAGAATAATTCTAACCGGAACAAAAGTAATTCATTCAGAACTCGACAACAAATGAAAAGCCTATTCGTTGTTCGTTTATACCTTCTTGTATAAACTTGTGAATTTAAAAGTCATCTGGAATACAACCTGTCAGCGTTGTTTTGTTGTAAAAAGCACGCTCACGAACTAAGCAGATTTGATGCATTTTTATACGATATGAGATTTTATTCTCTTCTTAATACCATATTCATATATTTGGCCTCTTTCTTAAACACATTTAGTCTTTTATATAACTATCTCATTTATCTTATAATGTACTTTATATATCTTTTTCATGTAATTAACAATATTAAATATATATATTTTATTTTAAATTTTCGAATGAAAAAACAAAAAGTCACTATGACATTAGAACAATTGTCAAATAATTCTTTTGGCTTAACTAGTTGGTGAAAAAATTAAGTCACCAAACTTGTATATTTATTCGTAAAAATATCTATTATTTTTAAAAAAGGCTATATAATTCAGTAAATAAATTAATTCTTATTAATATTATAAAATACAAATAAGAAAATGAAGCATTAAAATCTCTGAATAATAAGAATATGGAAAAAAAAAAAGAATAAGAGTTCTGTTGCATCGAGAGCGTGCTTTATGTAAATTTGAATTCGTTGTTCTTCATGAAATGTGTCAACCCTTCACCTTCTCACACCCAATCCAAAATGAGAGGAAATACGTTTTTGTAAAATAAACTGAAATGCCCTAAATACCACTTGTAAATGATGGTTTCGACCGAAAAAATGATAGCATTAAAATTCTAAAAGTATCTTTCGTTGTATTATTTTTTTCGTTGTTTTCTTTCATAAAAATCACTTTTGCGGTTTGGTGTAAAAGTGGGTACCCCTTGGTTTGGCAAAAAATTTAGCGATAAAATTTAATTTCTGGTAACCCTGGTATTTTCAACGCTTTAACTAATGTAGTTTTAGGACTGCCGTTTTGTTATTCACATTTTGGTGCCTATCTTCGCGTCAAAAATTCGCCAAAAAATCAAGGGGTACCCATAAATAAACTTTTACCTACTTTTGCATTTCATATTGTAAGTTTATAATAGCAGATATTTAATTACAAGCACTAATTTGGGAATCTGTATAACATATTATTTATTTCTCAAAAATATTCAAAACAAAATAACTTGCACACAATGTTCACTTAAGGAAGGAAATTTCGTAAGTGTATTGATTGGAAAAATTACTGTAGGATTTAAACATTAGTACCAAATATAATCGACAGATGGCAATGTGTATTGAGCAACAGAATCCGAAAAATAATATCATTAAGTTGTCAGTGTTTCTTGCAATCAGTTGTTGAAAAGGAATTTCATGCTTTACAACATTCATTGTGTAATTCCACGTTCGCAATTAATCACTTTATTAGTTAAAAATATTTGAAAAACTTTGTTAGATTTAGGGCTTTCTCAGTTACAAATGCAAAATTTTTTTCTGTTGTTTACCGTTTTATAAAAATGCGAAGTTCTTTGTGAAATACTCACTATATACTAGAAATTTCTCTGTGCTCTAATACGTATAGTAAATTAGTAAGATTGCATATACGAATAATAGTCAGATTAACCAAAAACATTTTACATTTTTAAATTATACATTCGCTTCATTAATTTTTATTTATTTATTATTTGAAAACAAATCAAAATCTAATTTTTATGTCAAATAAATTAAGCTAACATTTAATGTTGCAAAAAATCCTAAAAATTATTGATAGTTTCTTAAATGCACAGATTTCGTTCAATAACTATACACAATACTGCAAAAAAAGGAAAGTTAACTATGCCTTATATTATGTGCTTTTAATTTATAGTTAATCCAAATCTAGAAATTGGTAGTTTTGTATGCTATCGAAGATAAATCGGGCTCTTGATAGGCATCATTTTCTTTTCTTAATGATAAGATGCATCTTTTCTTATCGTAAATATATGTATATGATAATTTACTGAAGGACTTAATAGATATTATGTTATTAACGCAAAATGTAAATTTTAATTAAACTGAAAAGAAAATTCCACTGTGGAATAACTACCCTTTATTCAAAACTAACTTAATAATGCAAATTCTCTTGTTTTTTTGCAAAAAGCAAAATTTAAAAAAATATTATTTATACTTATTCGTAATATAGTCGTGAACAGTTCTATGTGTGTGTTCAAGTTCCTTTCAGTAAATGTCTCATGCCATTTTTTAAGTTATACACTCATGTCCATAAATTAAGGATAATTCAGAATCACACAGAAATTGAACTCTAAGATAAAAATTTCACATGTAAAATTATCACACACATCTTGAAGAATAATATGCAAATTACAAAAAACCACCAGATGACGCCTATAGTACGTCACAATGATGAAAGTGTAAGACAGGGGTATATAGGGAATCGTTGCAAAGAAATAAAATTGTTCACAAGCACTTTAAAAGCCTTTCAGTGCAATAACCACATAGTTATGGTACGAAGGAAGTATTTAGATGATTTTACGTGGTAGAATTATCGGCCGTCTGGAATGTGGACGTATCCAGTTTTAAGTATCCGAGGAACTTGGAATCGGCCAGAGTGTCTTCTCCAGGCTTTGGCAACGTTTCAAATATGATGCTAATGTGAGTAGACGTTATAGTACAGGTCGCCCCCGAGTTACAACGCCGATGAGGACCGGTATTTGGCAGTTACTGCCAAAAAAGACAGACGGAGCACAGTATTAGACCTGTCTCGTCAGCTACCGGTACGACAGTTTCAAGGCAGACCGTGTACAGACGCTTAGATCTCATTAGTCTATATGCTCGTAGGCCTGTGAGATGTGTTCCACTTACCGCAACTCACTGTCACCTGCTGTTAGCCTGGAGTAGGGAGCATGTATTGCGGACACCGCAATAATGGTCTTGTGTGATGTTTTCCGACCAGTCCAGGTTTACCTTTCAGTCTGATTCTCGCCCGACTTTCATTTAGAGAAGGCCAGGTACCCGTTACCACCAAGAGAACACTATTGAACGACACCGTTACAGTGGTGCAGGTTTGGAGAGGAATTATTCAGGGTTGCAGAACTAACCTGCATGTTCAGAATGTAAGCATGACAGGCCACATCTATCGAGATGTCATTCTGGAAACATGTACGTTTGTTTCGCTGCGCCATGGGTGCAGAATTTCTGTTTATGGATGACAACTCCTGTCCTCACCATGCAAACATTGTAGACGAATGCCTTCAATCGGAGGATATCCCCCGTATGGACTGACCAGCATACTCACCTTACTTGAATCTAATTGAGCATGTGTGGGACATGCTTGGCCGACGAATTACAGCCCGTAAACCCACTCCCACATGTCTACCGGAACTTCGGAGAGCATTGCTTGATGAGTGGTGTAATATTCCTCAAGATCAGATAGATAATTTAATACTCAGCATGCCTAGGCGTTGTACGTCCTGTATTGCATTGTCTAAGAGGGCATACTATGTATTAACCATCATACCAACCATGTTATATTGGTTTTTGTAAATAGGTTCTTTTATGAAATTTGCTCCAGGGAGTAAAAATAGCAATTTTTATTAATGATGTCAAACATATAGCATCTTTTTTGCTCCTTACCTTTTGTTTAATAAGTAGACATTACAAATAACTCATATTTGTTTTGCTTCAGTCTCATTCTTTGCCTGAACTTGCATTATCCTTAATTTATGGACAAGGGTGTAATTTATAACTTGGCACCCCCTCCCTTAACTGGGAATTAGATAGATTGCTTGTTGATTAACGCTTACAGCCATGCTAATCAACAAGCAATCTGTCTAATATAATACAGTTAGCATAATAACAGGCTTCATTTATTTTTTCAATTTTGCACCACAAGGTCATAAAGTTTCATGATGAGCAAAAATATTTTTTGTATTTTTCACACTGATAATCAAGTCCCGGATTTTCCCTCGGTTAAATAGCAAATATCCCCTTACAATCATCCGTATAATATTATGAAGTACAACACTATATTGTATAAGAATAAAGGATGAAATATATATTTAAAAAAAAAAACATGAAACTATGTAAATCAACAAAAATTTATCTAATTATCCTCTTATATTTCTAAATTTTGCGGCACAGATGCCGTATAATCCAGGATGCCAATGGTGATATTTTTGGCGGATTTTCTTGTTTATATTTGGCAGTCTGGTTTTTATTACGTTATACAGATGGAGACCTATAAGAATTACGTACAAAATTTATTTTGGTAATCCTATTATTTACGCCACCGTGAGACGTTTTTTCGTCGCAAAAAGTATTCAGAATTTGGCATCCTGGATTATGCGGCATCTGTGCCAATTTCGATAACAAAATATCGATGCGTGTAAGTTTGCATACGCATGATGATTCTGAATAATGATATTTCACTTACTGCATACAGTTGCCACGCGCTATTTAAAATTCAAGTTCCAGATTTTCTCTCATACACAAATTCATTCACAATCATCGGCAAGGTGGTATGAAGTTGGCAATACCTTTCAAGTTTTTATTTCTGCTAACTGAAGCTCTATTAAATACAGCCTATCTTCATGTAATTGTGTGCTATGGTCAAAAGTGACACAAGAAAAACATACCAAGGAAAGAATTTTCTTTGTATATCTGCGCAAGATGCCGTTTCAAAACTATTACATCGCGCAATATGTCATATTTGAAATTATCAATCAATTCGGCTTTTAATGCTGTCATAAGATATATCGATTTCAGTAAAACGAAAAGTTAGCAATATCGTTAATCAGCATCGTTGCTAAGTGTGATTAATGTAAGCCAGTTACTCTTTTCTACGTGTTTACTGGTACAACAATTTTGCAACTCACAAGCCAATGAGCTTTATGCATTCATTTCTTCGCATTGCTGCACGTAAAGTGAGGTTATTTTTAAAACATTTTTGCTCTACAACTTTGCGATAGACTTTACTCCCACTATGCATTTAGTTTTCCAAATAAAAATATTGTAACTTCACAATTTTTATTATTACAGGAGAAACAGGTTTTCTCATCTTGCAGCACTCTCACTTTCCTGCACCTCGACACTTATAGCTGTCACGGTCCTTCGAAAATATATTGATAAAACCTTGCTTAAATTCCCTATTGAAATTTGACAGTATGGTTTTATTAATCATGAAGTGGTTGTTTCTTTCGTTCCAGTAGAGATTATGGCTATATCACTATATTACAATTATCATTGGTTTAAAATATCAATTATGTCAGGTGACGTTTCATCTACCGTCACCCATAATTAATTACCACATCGTTTTGAAACGGCGTCGTAAATCCGATCTGTCGCTGAATTTGCTGCCTGCCTTCAAATCTCATTCTTCAAGCAGCAGCAAACAAGGGTAAAAGTCTAGAATCTTTTTTTTGACACTAAGATATATTAAAGATAGTCCCTACACAAAAGCTATACAAAGATAGAGTTACCAGGGTTATTAGAAATTAAAGTTTATCGTTACTTGATTCTACACCGAAACCACAAACAAGGCGAAGTTCACCTTCGAATACTGTAAAGGTTCATTTTGATAAAACAATTTCTTACATGAAGATCAAAGAATCAGTTCGGGAAGTCGTTTTCCATTGAGACGAGCAATTAACACGTTGACAATAGAAAGAAAAAGCAAAATGAAAAAGACAAGACAATACATCCAATTTACGGTTAGTTTAAAGCGACAAGGATGATTTAAATTTTAAAAAATTTCATCAATTAATAGCATTCTAAATTGACGAATGCAATATTTGTAAAAAATCGCATCTTAAGACTAATGCCTTGCTTACGCCAATATTAGAATTTTCGATACTTTTCCATTTTGCCGGCGCAAATCTCGTCAAGTGCCAATCAAGTCGCCAACTGGCGACAACACATAGTATACACATAAAATTTTTTAAATAATGTTGACAACACACAATATACACAAAAATGTTAATAAATGTTAGCTATAAGAATTTTTTACTTTGGAGGCATGAACATTTTAACATCGTTTAAAATTTTTTCAAATAGACCTTTTGTTTCCCTTCTCCACATAAATTCCGCGAGATAACTTTCCAGATGATGACGTGCCGTTCCTCTGAGCTTCTTAGTTCGCCATTTGGCGCTACCCCAGTCTTTCTATTTTTTTGCGTATGCGTTCCAGTTTCAGGATCAACAAAATTGTATTTGTGGTTCACTTTGAAATGTTTGAAACTTTCCTGTTCCAGTTTTTCAGTGCAGTATGATTTCCACGCGAATCAGAATGATTTCCACGCGAATCAGAATATATTACAGTTCCTTTTTCGATATTTTCCTTAATGGCTTTTAATATAGTACTCAAGGATCGGTTTGGCACCTTCACAAGGAAACATTCGTTTGTCTCACGGCAAACTCCACCGAAAATCCACTGTTATGGCCATCCCGCATTGATTTTACGTTTCGTGAACATACTTTCATCCACTTCAACGATCTTACCCAGTTCTCCCATTTTCCGTTGTTGCAATGAATCCACACAAACCTCACGCATGTAGTTATTCCAGTCCACAACTGTTCCGTGACTCTGATTTCCAATTGCTTTTCACACCATCTAATTGAAGTTAATTCTTCGCTCCAACTATAAATGAATTTCACACACGTCAAGGAACTCAATTTCCATGACTCGAACCAAGTGCCTTTCCTGATGCTTCTTTTACTACGACAAGTTGATAGATTGCAGCGCCATTGAATTCCATCTCCGAAATACAACTTCATCTCATGATTATTTTCACAAGTGGCAAGTTTAGGCAAAATGCCTTTAGCTTGAAAGAATCTGACAGATTTTTCCTCCGTTCTGGACAAATTCTTATTATTTTTTAAGTATTTTTCTTTTATGTGAACTAGTTAAGATTATAATTTTCTAAGATATTTTTTTAAATCCGCTTTTTTCTAGAGATTTTATGAAATCATTAAATTTGTATATTTAGCAACATAGCATAAAATTATGAAATAGAATAAAAAGAGTTGAAATAAAGTTGTTGATAGTAAAAGGCCATCACCTGTTTTGAAAACGCAGCAATAAAAGGCTACCAGCGGAGATATTCCCTCTAACGCCGTTTGTATCATTTTTGGCGACTTAATCAACTGCTCCGGCGAAATGGAAAAGTACCGAATTTTCTTTTTACTCGTATTTATAGGCTGATTATTCGTAATTTTTAATCTTTTATTTATAGTCATGTGTAGTTTTCGGTTGCAGTGGATTGTTTTTGAAGATTGCAATGAATAAGACTTACTTTTTAAAATTATATATCTTTAATCAAAATGGTTACGATATTCACGTGTAAATGTAACAATCTTAAACGGTAAAAAATAGAAAAACTTAAGATATTCAAAACATTCATAAATGAGAGTTAAATACAAAAAGCTGTATACTTTATTTTCCCAAATATCATTTTAAGCGTTGTATTTCCTTGATCATTTTTATATAAAACTCAAAATGTGTACATATTTAAACTTCTTTCTATAAACAATTCTACAAAACTGTCAATAAATTTCCGATATAAAAGATTTGGTTTGTTGGTCAAAGGTCCATTTTTGCGCACAAGGGCTACTTATAGATCGGAGTTTTAAAGTGAATTCCGAACCACTACGCTCTAATAGGAATCAAACGCACGAACTGTTGAAGAGAAGGCAAGAGCGCTAAACATTCAGCTACTAACTTGATTGGGAATAATATAATAGGTATGTAAGAGGCAGAATTTTCAAGTGTAAATGAGGAAAAAAAACTAATCATTTATAATATATGTATTCGAAATTTAAAACAAGCACGGTTAAATTGTATTAAAATTTAAGATATCTTAAAGAAATACCGATAAAAATATTAAGGAATATGAAAATAGTTACCTCTTAAAACACAAAATAAAAACATCAGTGTAGGGAAAGTGGTTTTTCCTTAATATGCAAGAAAACAACACTTTTATTGATAAATTGACATTCAACACACTTTAAGCTTTTATAATTTTAAATACATAATAATGATTTTGATCCTTATTTTTTTACCTTTAGTTTACATACAGAATTTCGGTACCAGTAGGGTATATTTCCCTCATTGGTGACCTTCGCGACTTTTTTCCATCATCAAGCGATTCTAACGCTGTTGCCATATTAAATCGTATAAATGACACGAAAATGGCGTAAAACACGAGAAGAAAAAAACCAAACCTGACAACAGAAGAATCCAAAAAAAGCAACAAAAAATCAAATTTAAAACACCAAAGTGAAACACTATAATCAAAACAAAAAACGGGAGATTTGGGGGAAATATACTGAAAACCAAAATTTCTACATATTTAGAGATGTTTTTAAATAGAAACTATAATTAATATTTATAAATTTTTATTTTTATTGAATCCTTCTACAAATATTTGCAAGACATCCCTTTTCTTTATTTTAAACATCTTGCCTGAAATGATTACTTACATTTTATTTTTAACTGAATGAAAAACACAATTTTTCATATTTAATAATAATCATCATTCTCCTTTATACTTATTATTTGTAAAATTCGGCATAAGATACAACGGAATGAATAAATAAATATGACAATTATTTTTTACAGGTTTTGAGCTATTTTAGAACGATAAAAATGTGTTTAAATATAGTGTACATCTTTTTATGATTCACTCATGACTATAACCCAAATAATAAAAGTAACATTACAGTTATTACACGGTAATTATTAAAAATAATTTAATGAGATTAATTCATCTGTGATTTGTTTGGGCACAGATACCATATAATCCAGGATGCTAAATTCTGAGTTTAGTGATTTTTTTTGCGAATTTTCTTATGTATCTGAAAACCTGATTTTTATTACGTCATAGATATGGAGACATACAAAAATTAGACAGAAAACTATTTTGCCAACTCTAGTATTTACGTCATCGCGCACGTCACAATACGTCATCTTGGCAACATTTCTTTATCGCCAAAAAAATTCGGAATTTGGAATCCTGGATTATAATGCATCTGTGCCTTTGTTTGTAGTAAAATAAAAAGAAAAGACAAGCAAAGAAAGCTTGGAAGTGTTTATTACAAAATAGCACAACACACAGCTTTTCTGTTATCTGAGGGGTTTCCAGTTCTCTTGTACATCACATACTAAATAGGAAATGCTCTTTTACATAACCAGCTGCTTTTTTTTAACAATGACAATGCAATATATTGGACATATGATTAATGATAAAATAACTCAACTCTTTTACATATATATATGAATATAAATACATTTTGATCCTATGATAATTTTATTACTTTCTATAAATAATTTATAACAAACTTTACATAATTTAATCCAGTTTTGGAATAAGTATAAAGCACTCACAAATTGTTTTATTCATTTAGGTTAGAAACTTTAACAATAAGTTTTTCTATTTGTGCAAGGTACTAGAAACTTTCTCAAATAAACAAAAATATGAAGAATAATACAAAGTAAATTAATGAGATATCAAAGCTCTCCATAATGCTTTGATAAATCGTTATTACCAGGTTGTTTTATGAATTTAAACATTAAAGCATCATGGGATTGATAATTTCAAAATATAATGCTTTAACGATCATTCAAGTCACAATTTATATAAAACGACAAAATAGCATTAAAAATGCTATGTGTGGAATGTAAATAAAAATATTAATAACATTTCAATTAATTAAAAATTGATTGTGATAACATTTCACTTAGCAAGTTCTAAATGAAAAACTTTATGTGTAATGTTAAGAAAATAAAATTTTACTTAAAGGTAAGGTATGAACAATTTCTTAAATTTATCCAAGACATTTACATCTAAAATGCAAACAGAACAAATAGCTAAATTTAGACTATTTTTCTGAAATTCATTTTTACACTCAAAAAAGTTAGACTTTATATATACATATTTAAACAAATTATTTATAATTATTTTACAAGTTAAAATATCATTAGCATTAATAATATTTTAATATGCTTTTTTTGAAGTACATTTTTCAATAAAACTGATTTGAGATGAAAAATATTTATTTTCTAAAATGTAATATTAACAAAAGATACAATAAAAATTTAACAGCCAAATAATATTTAAAATTACAATGCAATAAAACAGAATATAGTAACAAAAAGTTGAAGACATAAAATTTCCTTATTTTCATTTTTTTCAAAACATTTTCCATATTTAATGGCACAATTAGACTAAAAACTATCATTTAAAAATATTCTTAAACTGAAATATTTATAAAATCGTAGAAATTTTGCATTATTTTTTTTAAATTATAATTCATTCTCTTAAAAAGGAATTTCAGAATGATATTCTTCCACTGGAAATTCTCTCATTCACATTTTAACAAATTAGAGAGTAACGTTAAAAACCAAAAGATTAAGAATCGAGATAACAATATAAAAATGTTTAATGCAAAGGTTTAAGTTTTTTATGAAAAAAAGTAAATTACCAGGGAATTATAATAAGATATATCTCTTTTTACATTTTAAAATATGAAGATTGCCAAAAAATTAAAAACAAAGATAACCAAATAAGAATGTTTACTTAAAATAATTTTTTTTCCCAAAAGCATGGCAACTATCGGGGAATTATAATAAACAAAATGTATCCCCTTTTTCATAACATTCTAACACAAAGTAATAAGTTCTTACAAGCAATTTTAAACTATTTTAAGAGATTGTAAAATATTAACTTTTAACATAGAAAAGAAATACATAAATTTTAAAAACATAAGATTCTTGCTGTGTGTGTAACCAAAAAAACATTACAATCATAATTTTCAAAGAACAATCATTCCCTGCATTTCTAACAACTGCAAAAGTGACAAATTGTACAGATCATCATTATTTCAATTTATTGATATGAAAATTAAAACAGCTTTCTTCAAGAAAACTCAAAATACACCTTGATCACAATTTCTTGTACATATTATTGACAGTCATTGTATTCTTATGGCTCGATGAAAAGTGAATCTTCTTCACCCTGAGTGTTGTCTGGAACTGGAAAATTCTGAATAACAATACAAGAGAAAATGTTTTGGTCTTGTGATGAAAGACAAGCACATCAGGAAAAAAATTGAAAGTATATTTCTTAAATGTCATGAATGAAAAACAAGTTTCCATATTTGATTACAGTGTACAATGCATGAAAAAATAAATCACTTAAGAAAAAACTGGACCACTGTGATAATCTAAATCTATGAAATTCTTGACTAACCCAAATGCACAAGCATCCACTTCATCTTCTGCTATACAGAATCAACAATCCACTCTCACAGGCAAGTTTTCTTTACAATTAACAGGATCATGTTCATTGTCTGAGGTTTTAAGCCAATATTTTGCACCCTGCAGAGTCTTTCGCAAACACTTTGGGATGTGAAAAGATTTGTGCAGTGAATTAACAATCACAATCAAGTGTCTTGATGCAATGGAATCCTGAAAAACAACTGTACACAGCAAAATACTTTCTCGTAGGTGCATTAAAAATCTGAAGCTCTTGAGAGCCGACATTAAAAAGGTAACTATGTCAATTGTAGATTCATTCCTTTCCTTTCCACTTGACGCCGTGATTCAGTAGGAATGTCTTAAGAAGATTATACAAACAATACTTCAGTAAATAACTTCATAGACAGTGGCTTTCTTGTCTCCTGAGCCAGTAACAATGTACTTATCATCAGAGGATATATCGCAGCTTAAAACTGATGAAGATTCTTTGGACTGAAATAAAGAAATATTTATTAGCAATTTTTTTTAAACTGCATACAATAACCATTCACATTTTATAATTTTAATCTAAAGTCACACCGAATGCAGTTAGTATTCAGTCTATTAATCAAATATTTTTAATACTTCAATTAAATATTTATAAAAGTTAATAGTCTATAAATTTTGTTGCAAAATATATGAGAGAAAATAATTTTCATGTTATTTAAATAAACGTTTAAAAAAAACTTGGATATGTTATAAGAAATTTGATTTGACATTTTTTTAAGTTAAAAAACAAAAACAATTAACATTTTCAAAATATGCATTAAAGAATTACATTTATTAATTAAAAATATTTGATTAATATAAAGTTAATAAGCAAATGGAATCAATATCATATTTTTCACTTTATATATATAAGGATTTCAGAAAAATATTTTCTGATCAACAAGAAAATTTAAAAAATTAATAAATAAAATAAAATAAAGAGAAATAAAATAATAATAGTAACTGAATAACACATTTTCATTCCTAAACTTTTATAAGCTATTTTCAGAAAATCTACCATTTCAAATTTAAACAAAAATAAATAATTTATTTTCATTGTGATTAATGAATTATTTCTCCTTAATGGTCAAAAAACATAAACTGCAAATATTAAGATACTTTTAAATATACATATAAATTTACAGTGATTATTAGTACTAGTTTACACATAATCCACTATCACAATTTAAGTAAATCTGTACCATTTAAATTCCCACAAACAAATACACATACATACCATATTATATATTATATATGGGATAATCCTTTTATAATTACAAGAAATAATATAAAAGAATTTTTACTAACAAATCATTTAAAACTAATTATTAAAGAATCACTAATATGCAAATCTTTCTTCAGCCGTAAATTTTACTAGCTGAATAAAGATTTGCATACTGATAACCAAAACTGTTTAGCAATTCTGTCATTTTAAAAATATTCAAACATTAGCATAAAAAACAGCAAATAAGAAGTGTAGAAAATGCATTTTTTCTTTTAATAATTTGATTTATATAGTAAAACTAAAATATTTCACCTGAATTTATCAATCTAATCAAAATCAAATTGAATATATCAAGGCAAAATGATAAAATTAATAAAAATATATTTTATAAAAAACCTTCATTTTATAGACAATGATGAAATGGCTTACATTAAAAATGTTTTAATTAAAATCAATTGATAAGCTCGATCCTTCTCCATCACATTATGCAAAAGCTGAAGCAATGTGATATAATATCATTTGCTTCTTACTCTATACAGTTTAATGCACACAAGAATTAATTCAACAAAAACCTAAAGTATATTCTTAACTAAGACAAATATTTATACCCCACGAACACATAAGGTGTTTAATTATAAGTCTTACTGCTGAAGAGTTATCAATTCAGTTGGTGCTAATGTATTAAGTTCAATAATTTAAAATGGGTTCTAAATTTTTATGAACATTCAATTTAGAAATCAAAAGTTGATACCACAAACAGCTGAAACAAAGACTAAAATTCAAACGTTACAGTAACTAACTTGGATAAATTAATGAAAATTTTTAAAATGTATAATATCCTATGGAGCAAATTTTAAAAAGCATTTCTTCAAAATTACCTGGAAAATACTGGCACCATAAGGTGTGCGCCAGGCATTTAGGAGGTTGTCTTTTCCTGTCGATACAAACCATTTACCACAGGAAGCAAACTTTAAGGATAATACACAACTTTCATGCAGATGAAGTTGATATTTGTCAGTTTTAGTACAATGCAGAACTTCAACATTACTACTTTCCATTCTGTAAAGAAAATGTATACAGAATTATAAGGAAATCTAAGGAAACTTCATTATGGAATTTTAATATGCTAGAAAAGAATTAAATTATATTTTTAAAAGAAAATAATCAATTTTTCATTCTGAAAAAATTTAATAGCTGCTTACCCAACAGCTAACCATTCTCCGGTCGGACAGTATCCAAGGGAAAATATTTGTGAACTAAAATCATGCTGCTGCAATTGTCGGCCCTAATAATAAAATTATGAATATTAATTACTTTATGACAAGTAGTAGCATTTTTCATCTTATTAAAAGGTTTATATTTATTAATTTTTTTTATTTTTACCTAATTATAGGTTCATGTAAAATTTAAAAGATTGGATGAAGCAACTTCTATACATTTCATAGCAAGAAAGACTAATACACAAACTTAACTTTAAATAATAAACAAAAATAACTTGATTTTACTAAAATAAATATATATTAAAATGCAAAAAATTATAGACACAGAAATTAAAATTTAAGAATTTAAATGCACAAAATTATACATTAAAGCACACCTCTCTCAAATCCCACGAACGCACGGTGTTATCGAGTCCTCCAGTCCACAACTTGGTACCATCACTTGAAATGTCAATACAACTTGCACCATCAGTATGACCCTGAAACTGCCTGCAATGCAATGCAATAATAAAGATTAAAAATTTTTAATACTGTCTTACATAAAAAATAAATTTTCTAAATACTAATTTCAATAAATGTATGGATATATGTAAATAACTATGCTACTTTAACATAAGTTCAACTGAAATATCCAATGTTTTCTTATCATTCTGTACTATTTATATAAATCCTCATGTATCAAACAATGAAGTTTTAATTAATAAGAATAAAGTTTTTTAAAGATTTTTCACAGAATGTATTTATTGGATTTTATATAAGTAAAGTATAATTTCCAAAAAAAAAAATCAGAAACATACATACATTATATAGAGAAAACACATAAGTGAATATTTTATGAGCAAACATTATATCAAATGAATTTTCTGAAAAATATTTACCTGACTAGAGTTTGATTGTGTAAATCCCAAACTGCTATATTCCCGTCACTGCAACAGCTGAAACAAACCTTAGAATCAGGACTAATGGCCAGGGCATAACATGCTGGGGCGCTTGAAGTAAGTTCAGCCTTAATTCTAGGTGTAGGCTAAATTGCAAAACATTACAAATTATGTCAACTTTATAGAGACAAAAAATATAAATATGATATACATGTTATAATTACTATTACTGGAATTTACATCCAAACTTATATTAAAATGAAATGATTATTTTCACATTCATGTATTATTTTTAAATAAATTACGAAAATGGACATACTGCAGCTAAATCCCATATAGATATTGTGCTTGCTTCTCCACCAACTATTAGTGTTCGACCATCTGGTAAAAGTTTACAAGACCTAATGTAGTTTTCTCTTTGCTATAAAATTAGAAATAAACAAAGTTTTAATAAAATTATTTTTATCTAGTTTTTAAGTTTTAAAACTAGATACATTATCAATGGATAGTACAGTAGAATTTCTTCTTTTTACATTAAGTAAATTAAAAATTTCTTTTACAGAAATAAATTGAAATTTATGAGCATTTGCATTAATTAATATTTGGTAATGATAAATACATTAAAGAAATGTCAAAGTGATAATTTATTGAATTACAGAAGTCAAAATTACTAATTAAGACAAAAGAAAATTTTAAATACATACCAAACAATCTAATTGAGATACTGGACTCTTGTTTCCTGGTTGACTAATATCCCAAACTTTAACACAACCCTGCAATTGATAATGTAATTCAAATTAGTAATTTATTAATAATTAACAAATATTAATAATTAATATTCAAATTAGCGAATATTAGGGATTTTCAAATACAGATATACAGTAATGCACAAATTTAGAAAATCTTATAAATGTTAATAAATTATTCAAATTTTTAAATCATTATTAACATGAAATTTGTCAATTACTTCCAGTTCAAAGTGAAATTAATTAAGAAGTATTAATTTATTTACTTCTTAATTAATTTCACTTTGAACTGGAAGTAATTGACTGGGAAGTATTAGTTTATTTACTTGCCAGTTAAAATAACGTAGTAATTTGTCAATTTTTTGTCAGTTAATTTGTCAATCAAATTTTATTTTTGATCAATTGTACACTTCACTATAAAAAATTATTTTTCTTTTAAAAGTATTTTATTTTAATACAACTTATTCATATATTCATTTGTATGAGGAAAAAAATATAAATAAATCAAATTGCAGCAGAATAACAAAACTATCTACTAATTAATGCATGAAAAATAAAATAGATATTTAAACACTATTTTACTTTTCATTTTAAAGATGATAATAATAAACAAATAAAATATAAAAAAGTAAGATAAAATATTTCTGAATATTTGTTTCATGAAATAAGAATAAAAATTTTAATAAACAAACAACCAAAACAATTATGAGAGTTTATAAAATTAGTATGAGAAAATTAATAGGTTTTAAAAATAATTCTTATTTTTACAATTTTTAATTACAGTTCTAATTCATACTATTAAAAAAATGAATTAAAATATTCTAAGTTATATAAAAATAATAACAAAAATACATAAAGCAATAAGAATCAAATTCAGTTTGGGGTCACTGTATATCTATTATAATTATATTATGAATAATTATTATTATTATATAATCTCATTTAAAAGAATAATTAGCTAAGACTTCAAAAATAAAAAACTGCAAAGTGTGATCATAAGAATGATTTTAATTCTATAACATAAAACTTACTTTGCCACCAGTATAAACATATTTAGTTGGGTTGGAAATGGTTACGGCACAAACTACTTCTCCATGACTAAGAGTATTTATTTGCCTTGCATGCCTTGGAATTCCAGAGCCTACAAGAGCATCTGGGGGGAAAGGAACTGGTTGCATTTGGCCATCAGCACTCACATGGAAGGAATAAGCACTAAAAATATTAATTTTACAGGTGAGTTCAAAGGAAATAAAATACAATAGTTATATTTTTATTACACTGCTTATGACAAAAATAAAAAAATAGCTTAAAATTACAAAATTATATACATATATATATATCATTAATACACAATTAATAATAATATTTAATAAAAAATAATTTGCACAAAATGATTTAAAAATTTAATTTAAAATAAATCAAATTTACAGAAGCTTTATTTTTTATAGTTTTATGGCTATTCTATGATTTGATAATAATCATAAATTGCTAATGAGAGATAGTCTAAGATAAATAAAAGCAAATATTGTAGTATCAATTTAATTAATAAAATTTAATAAATGAAATGAATTAATAGGAGATATTAATCAAGCATTTGAAAACTTTAATTTTTTTCTGGTACCCATGAGTTTTAATGCCAGTTCAAATAAAAATAATTTTCTGCAACAAAAGAATCTTATTTTTTAGAGTCAAATTGGAATCTTTTCAAATGCATTTTGGTGATACATGCAATTTTATGAATTGAAAACATGATAAAATGGATAAGTGTCATCATCTAAAATATTTATGAAACATTATATATTCTGCTAATTAAAATCAAATAAACAATAAAAATAATAAACTTCTGCAAATGAGTAAAATTTTCATTTATTTAAAAAAATTTTAATAAAAAAGAAATACTTACGGTTTACCACCAGAAACAGCACCAAATGGAGCTCGCATTGCTGGATGAGTATCATATCCAACCTGCAATATATAAAAACATTAGAATGAAAAAATTCAATTAAAAATTAAGGAAAAATAGTTCAAAAACTTATACCAACATGAGAAAGTTAGTAATATATTTTAATTCTTTATTTTAATTATTCTAATTACTTATTATTTATTTTTAGGAGACTACTAACCACAGAGCGTGAATAGTTATTTAAAGCAGGTGATATATTGCCATGTAGGATTCCTTGAGAAAAAGCAGCACTTGAACTCAGATCAGCAGGAAGACCTGGATGAGCCCCACCAGGGCCATGCAAAGGATAAGGATAAGCAGGACCTACATAGAAATGACAGTGTAAGTTATACTGAAATATTTTACAATCAAATGGTTGTTTCAACACTTTCTTATTTAATATAGCCTATATAATAGCTAAAAGGCAAATCATGAATTAACTTATTTTAATATTTTATAAAATTAATAAAACTAATATTTTATAATTATAATTATTAATTTTTATTGCTGTAAAAGTATTAGCTATTAAAATAATTTCTTTAATAGTAAGCATGCTTTCTTAATATGTTATCGATTAAAATCAACTCAAGCATACAAACGAAAATTCACACTGGCAACTTTTTCATTAGCTTTTACAAAGCAAATAGCAATTTATTTTTATTTTACAAATAAACAGCTATGTTTGGTATTAATGAATTATGCTATAATATTACTTTTTACATACAAAGAAAAATTTAAAAATATTTCTTTCATTGCATGATTATTACTCATTCTCCTAATTAAACTTTTAAAAACATTCACCTTTATTGCAACATTTACAGTTCATAATAGAGCAGAACAAAAATTTCAAAAAAAAAAAAAAAAAAAAAAAAAAAAAAAATGAAAACTAACATACAAGTTCTGTATCTGAATCTGAAAGTTGAGTCTAACTTTAATTATTCTTTATAAAAGAAAAAATTATATTAAAAACTGGAAAACCAGTTCAATTGCTACTTCTTAATTTGTGGCAGCAAAAAAACAGAAAATTAAATATAACATTAATTGCAATAGAAATGTTTTTAAATGTTAGAAACATTGTGATGGAATTTAGAGATTTTTTTATAAATAAATTTTCGCACAATACTTTACATTAAATTATCTATTTTAATGCTAAAAGGCATCTACTGATTATGATAAATTTTTATTTTTGTTAACATTTTTGATTTGGCACATAAACCATATATCATGGATATGTGAATCAGACAATGCAAACTGTTGTAGTAGATTTCATATACAAGACTTTCAATAAGCAAATAAATTATCTGCCTAAGCATTCAAACTTTCAAAACCAAGCTCGTTCTAATAAATAGTATTATTAAGATGCATATTTTTTTTATTTGGATAATTCAAAAAACTTTATAATATAAATAAAGAGCTCTTTATAATATATAATTTAAATTTTATGACTGGTTAATTTTTTTATTAAATCATATAAAGAATTAAAGGAAATTTTTTAATTAAATTCAATCATGTGTATTCAAAATAAAATAAAATTATTTAATTTATATATTTACCCAATGGAGGAGCTTTAGGAAGAGGTTTCATTCCACTGGAACCCGGCGTACTCCCACCGGAACTAGTAGGAGTAACTGATTTTGGAACAGGAGTAGTAGATTTTTCATTCTAGAAATTTCAAAATTTTTTATGCTACTTATAAATTTTGATTAATAATATACAATTGACCTTAAAATTAAATCAAATAACCTAATATGTTTTAAAATCAGCTATTTTCCAAAAAATATAGATAACAAAATAGATATTATAAAATACTAGGTAAATATCACAAAATAACGAATATATATAAATTAACATATATAAGTTATTAACTATTTATTTAAAAGAAAAATGTAACAAAATTATTAATTGAGGAGAGTGCACTTAAAAGCATATTAATTTTCAAGTGTTTGAAAAAATAATAGATGCTTTGATAACCAATTATCAACAAAATTTTAAATTAAAAATGCAAAAATATTTTATAATGTAATAAATATATATTTAAGAATTCATCATAAAAGATTCATAAAAAATATAGAAATGTGTTTCTTAGTATTTATATAAAACTTTAACATACCTTTAAAATAATTGAAAAATGTAAATTGACAGAACTTTTTACATGTTATATAATAAACTTTTACAGCAAAAATTCAGTAAGTTTTCATTTAAAGTTTTACTTACATCTTTATGTTTAGATGAAGGTGTACTAGCATTGGACGATATACTACTGTGAGGACTATGAGACCCATGTTCTTTTTTTACAACTTTGTCTGTACCATTTTCCCGAGGACTTGGTGCACCATTAGGAGGCCCAACAGAATCCTATAATAGACAGGAAATAAAAAAATTTACATCATAATTTCCAATTTAAGTCTTTCAATAAATATGAATTTAGTGAAGAAAAGAAGAAAATTTCAAAATTAAAAATGTTGAGCAAACATTGTTGCCAAAATCAAATTTAAGCAGAAATAAAATCATCTTAAGTAAAGCATTTTATTAATTAAAATGCATTAAATAAACCAGGTCACTAAAAAACTTCAATAATTAAGTTCATGTTTAGAATTTCATCAGATTAAAAAAGTTATATTTAGCTTATAATTAAAAACAAACATGATAAATTAAAATCTGAAATAATATTTTTTTTCAAAATATAACAAAAAGGCCACGAAGTTAAGTTTACCTCATTTGCAACATCTACAACTAACTCTTGATCACTTTTTTCTCCATCACTATCCTAAAAAAATTAATAAATTGTATATTTTCATTGAAAATTTTTTTACAAAGTAAAAATAACATATCTTAATAAGAAAGGAAACATTTTCTAAATCAAAAGAGTTCACAGATGTAAAAAGAACTAATTAACCTTGCATTTTTTATATATTTTTCCTAAGTAGAAAAGTAAATTGAACTTCTTGTTATGATAAATTTGACAAAGCATAAAAGCTAAATTAAAAAAGCGTTTCGTCAGTGATTACAGCGAACTATTTATAAAGAACTTTTTTTAACGTTTTTCTTTTTACACAGCACAAGATAAGTAATATAAAAACTTCATTAATCCTATTTAAAATTAACACATTTTAATTACCTGAAAACTTAAAAATGTTCTCTCAAATTCATTTCAGAGATATTGTGAAAAATACTAATTACTTTTAGGCAACGTTTAAGGAAGCAAACAATGGGGACATCTGGTTGTAGTTAATCAAACAAACCATAGACAATGCTGCAATTGAACTATTTCTTCAGTACACACTCAAAGTGATAATAATTAAATTATCAAATAAAATGTTTTATCAGATTTTTTCTTTACGTAATTAAGCTACTTAATAAAGAACTTAATTAGATATTTTTTCCTTCGATGAAAACTGAAACAAAAATACAAGAGAAAAAAATACAAATTAAAACTGCAAATAAACTTCAGCAATTCGGTGAAATATAATTAAAGCACAAAAAGTACAAAGGACTTATAAAAATGACATAACAATATAAGTTGGTAAAAGAAAAAAGGTCTCTTTTCTTTGCAGTGATTAAAAAAGGATAATTAGTTTTTCAATTTGTTCAATTAACACAAATGAATATTTTCTTTGCATCTAATTTACTATTCTAAGAGGGAGAAATCTAATATTTTATTTGCAGACTTTAGTGAATATAAACATAAAATAAAAATTAGATTGTGACAACCTGCCATTAATAAAGTTACTTGAAGAGAATTAATTATGCAAATTAATACTTCATAATTAATATATAAAATAAAGCTTTTTACTGAAATTTAAAAACAAAAATTCAAGCCAAAATTTAAAATATAGCAACATATCAATCCAATATTTTAAGGGGGGGGGGAAACGAATTTTTAATGGGAAAAAAATTATAAAAATTAAAAATCATGTTTTGTTAATAACTTAGTATAAATTTTAGTAAATTAAAATTCTAAAATCATTAAAAAAATTTCTTAAAATATATAAGTGTTACCATAAGTTTTTCTTCTTTCTTCCTTTTTTTAATATCTCGATCAACATCAGGAGATTGAGTTCTAAATTTTTCTCTATCATTAGGAGATATGGAATTACGCTACAAATAAAAAAATAAATATTATCGAAACCAAAATGCAATTATGTAAGTGTTTTCAATCAGTGACATTTTATAATGAATAGAAGCAATTCAAAAACTCAATACCATAAATATTTGAATGCATTGATGAGAAATAAAGCAATAAATCACTAAGATAATAAACATTACAAATTTCTTATTTGTAAATATCTAAACACTTCTATTTAGAAAAAATAAATAAATAAAATTATTGAAAAAAAATTTCACAACACAGTAATAATTACTAAACTTTTTAATCTATCTAAGAGAAACACCGACCATGCATAATTTTAAATTATTTGTTAAAAACAATTCTAAGCTACAGAAAAATTTGCCATTTCAATAATTTTCAATAGCACTAAAATCATTATAAAATGACAATCACGACATTTCATTCCACTTAACAATTACTGGAGTAAAGATTCCTTTAGATGGATTAAGTTACTTCATAATGAAACAAAAAAATTATCCCAGATGTATTTTTGCAAAATATATGGTGATTCATAGAAAATACATGAATTCAATTAAATTTGAAAATTCATACATATTGATTATTTTTAATTGTTTCAAATTCTTTCTCAATATGTATAAGTCAGGAAGATAAATCATTATTTTAAGGTATCAATTCACAAAAACATTGCATAATAGGTTCAATTAAGTGGATTCTTAACATAACAATTGCATTACCAGTTAGAAAATCCCTTTATAACTAAAATTTGTGAGAACATAATTACAAAATTAAATCTGCAATATTTGTTAGAATATAAACAGAGTACAGAGGTCCAAGTTTTGAGACTAGATAAAGTTAAAAATTAATTCTATGAGCAATACTTTTAAGGAAATAAAAGAATCTACCAAGAGCAAATTTGGAAGTAAAGAAGAAAAAAGTGAGTTTCAGTTTCACTTTCACCACCTCAGTGAAAGATGATTTAACCCTGCAAGAAGAGCCTCACATCTCATTTGGATTTATTCTCAGCCCCTTCACTCTTCACACACTGCCAAGTAGCAACATTGGATGGAGTAAAAGTATACCAAGGAAGGATGGGAAGAGAAAAGATGAAAGACTTCATTTTTCTTCTCTCTGGTTTCTGCCATTAATCTCCAGGGATGCTCAGAGAACACTCCAGAGACTTCATTAATGCTTAAGCATCCACAGATTCCCAATATTCCCCCAGACAGTCTGCCACTGCATCCACTTGCCCCAGAAGGACCGATTGGAAGAGAAGAAACAACTGAGGGGGAGGATGCAAGAGATATATACTTCTGATTTCAGGTGCTTCAAGAAATACTTCTGAATTTAATAAGGAAGGCGATGTGATGGGTGCAACTTAAAACAGTAAGAAATTACAATAGAAGCTATACTCTTGTATTTAAGTCAGGGGGTGATGCAAGAGCAATAAATGGTGAATGAATGGCAAAATAAATGCTTAGAACAAAATGTGAATGAAAGTTTGAAAATTCAGCACAGAGGATTTATGAAATATGTCAAAACTACAAAATTCCTTCAAGGATATAGTTTATTCAAATAATCAATGAAAAATGCAATGAAACACAATACACAGTAACATAAAGTAAAACAGATAATTTAAGTCTTTTTAAATGAAATTAAAAGCATACATTTATCATACAATTTTCATAAGAAAAATGACATGACTACAATGAACTTTTATTCTATTCATTAAAATTGTCTATTGTACTATTATAATAACTGTTGTGATTATATTAAAATTGCAGTTTAAATTAGATCTGAAATAAGACAAATAATTGCATAGAAGATGGGGCTAAACCTTAAAATTGTGGAAAGAAAACTTAAAAGCAAAATATGAAAAACTGATTGTTCTCGAGTATACATTATACTTTTGTTATATATACACACACACTCAAACACATGCACTCAGTATGTAATTTATTGTGGAAACAAAAGGCTGTTTTTAAGAAGTCTGTATGTGGCATGTATATAATATATATGTGTGGCAATGTATATAAAATACAATATATGATAATTAAAAGCATACAGTTGTAGTAGATAATTAAACCACAGAAACAAAAAAAGATTTCTTTGGTTCTATCATCTCCTTTTTAAGAACATTTGTCCTCTATTTTCCAAAAATCAAATAAATACAATATCAGCCATGATTTGCAATGATTGTATTTTTTTTTAGGTTGGGGATATAATTAGTATTTCCATAAAAGTAAACACTTTCTTTCATTGGTAAATTCAGGGTTGGTAGGGTTTTCTGGTGCAAGGTCCAAAAAAGGACATGCTGCACGGGTAAATTCACAGGTGATAGCTAAATATATTAAGCAATTTGACTCACACTTTCTGGTAGTCAACAGGGCATCTTTCAGTGAACATTCCTCTACAAAGGAATAAATATTGGACAGTATGAAAGTTCAAAGTATATTAACCACCTCAGGGTAAAGTTCTTTGGATGAGATAATTTTATCTTAAGTCACTGTGATTCCAACATAATTTTTACATACAAGTGTTTAAAAAGTTCATTCAAAAGGGAAATAATTAATTATTTGGTTTAAAATATATTTAGGCATACTTTGATGGGCAATATTTTATATAAAAATATAATCTGACATTGAAGCACATTTGGCAGCAATATCAAACAACTTTACTTGTATTATATAAGAAATAATAAGAAATTTAAATTACTTTATTAAATATAAAATGTATTTTTTAAAAGCTATGCATTAAAAAAAAAAAAGACGAAGAAGAAAGAAACGACAGTTCAACAATATATAGTTTTCCTCTAAAGTTTTTCAAACCGAATGTAATGTTCTGCAAAGTTTCAACATCAACAGTTTCACCAAGTATTGCAGACAAGCTGTCATACTTTCTTTTCTCACGCCCAGTTTTAACTTCTCCCCTCTTTTCCCAATGCCCAACAAAATGAATTGTCTTTGCTGTTTGGGTGGTGCACAGAGGACAAGAACTAACTTAAAGAAGAAAAAAATTACCTAAAAGTCAAAAAGTGGGGAGGAGTATAAAAATATTTCAGGGCGTGTGCCTTCTTCCACAGAGATCTGGTAACAACTATCTAAAGCCGAAATCTCCCGGCCAACTGTTATTCCACACTCCAGTGAACAGCACATCTCACATCTGGAGGCAGGTTTATGGTAAACATTAACATTACACTATCGTTTTTAGGATAAGAGGGAGAAGGGATAGTTGTGGAGGGATTCTCTGATCATCAAAGCAAATATCTCCATCTCCCCTCTTGGAAAATAAAGAAGCGCTTACCCTGGTAACTTCCGGGCGGCACAGAGGTTAACAGAAGGGGGCACCAGGGGGGATGGGCCCCATCCAAAAGGATACATATATCTCTCAGCAGTTACCAGATCGAGTTTCAAAGGCTAAAAGTAAATAATTTTTTTCCCTTTGTGTGTCAAGCCGCTCTCTTGTAAAAAAAATTGAAAGTTTTAAAAAATATTTAAAACGTTAGTTGTTAAATTAAATCACGTTTCTTTTAATAAAAAAAAAAGCACTTTTAAATATGTATTTTAGAAAGCATAAAGTTATATTTACGACAAAGAAAATTTAATATTCTGTTTACAATAGTATTTATTTGTAACAAACACCATTCTTCATAATAAATAAGGTTAAAATTAATAAATGCATATTTATGGTTTCGCACATGCATAGAAATTTTCTTAATAAAATCTCTTCGGCTATTTGCAATAAACAAATTTCAAAATAAAATTATATTTAAGTTTTTGGTTCAAAGTTTTTTTAAGTACTTAGTTAAAAATAACAGAAAAAAAAAGAATAGATTCATCTTATATTATCGCATAAAACTAAGTTTTAAACCCAACTGAATTATTATTTCATGATGCATTATACAAAAAATAAATAAATACAAACTTATGCCTGTAATATATTTAATTCAAAACTTAAAATAATAAATTTTAAGAAATGGAAAATACTTTGCCGGGTTAAATTTGAATATCTTTATAAAGAATAGTTTTTATAAAAATATCCAAGTTTAACCCCACAAAATATTTAAAGTAAATTTAAACTTTAGAGAAAATATGAGGATATTGGGAAAAAAGAAACAAACGCTTTTAATTTGTTTTGAGAAATATTTTCAAGTGCAAAAAAAGCCTACAAAAAATTCTCAATTGTTTTAACACAATTTTTTGTTGCCATCAACTGGAAAATTTAAAGGTCTTTTTAGGATGATGCAAGTAATACTCATTAATTATTATAAGTGCTGAGTTCTCTTCCTAAGTTTAATGCAGCCAATATTATATTCAAATGTGTAAATTTATACACAGTTGTGGTGTACTCTACAATCATTTTTTGCATACAAAAAAAAGCTAATTCGACCAGCAATTTAAAAGCAGAGATTTTGAATCAATTTAAATAATCACAGACGAGTATAGCCGCCCACCCTGTCTACTGGTCAGCGTGCTTGACTGCGGATTGGGAAGTTCTGGGTTCGAAACCCGGTTCGGGTGTGGATGCACTTCCTCTCTCTTGTTTTTGTCCTTTGTATGAATGAATGACTGCCTACCTACTGCGTGTGTACTGAGGAAGTCGGACACCACACCAAATTAAGATTTAGTTAGAAAAGTGGAGCAGCACCCATATTGCCAACCTAGTTTGCCACAAGTCAGCAACAACAGATATGAGTATAGTTTAAATATTTGTCGCTTATGGTCATTTTATGCACACCAGAATTAATTTAACTGAAACTCACTATTAAAAGTAAATGTATTTGAAAAAAGCACATTCTAGAGATTTACATTCATTAACATCTATATTCACAACATGAATTTTTGGAAAAATTGGAAAATGACATCAAATCAAAATAAGTTTTCTAAGCCGAAGTCTTACACAATTCAATCTCATCAGGTATTCTGAGTAGAGAGTTATGGTAAAGAAATCATAGCTCACATAAAGCAAACAAAATTCAAATGGTCCACTAAATACTGAGGATAAAATTAACTGTATTTAAAAGACTTTGAATTTCGTGTATATAAATACATGTTCGCTACATAAACATTTTTTTCATACAAGTCTGACGCAGCAATAATGTTAAATTGAATGAAACCACCAGATGGAAAATAAAGCTTGAAACAAATAGGAAGTAAACATGAGGGATATCGATAATAAAGGAAAGGGGTGATTCTCCCCCCTCCCTCTTCATTCGACCATCACTTGATGGAAAGAGGAACTTTCAAAAGTGCCCAGTTAGAATCTTAAACGAATTAGGAATTGCGATTTAAGCTGGGCTATAAAGGAGACGCCCTGGAGGCGATGTACAACCGGGAGGGGGGGATCATCGATTAATCGCCAACATGGTGGGTCGCTCACAATCGATGGTGGTGGGTGAAAAGGAGGAGGGGGAGGGGTCGGTAGCATGAATGATTCCAGCGGAGAGGCGTGCTTTAACACACTTAGCAAGCTTTTGCGCGGAACGCAGTCACGAAATCCAGTCATTAACGAGAGAGACGGTAAAAGGAGTAATCTTGGATGAAGGAATGGGGGCGGGAAGGGCTCACCTCACGCCCCTGCCCGCCCCACTCGCCCCTCGCTAACAACGAGTGCGGAATAGCATTCCATTATTTCCATTTCGGGAGAAAAGGAGAAACTCGGAAGACACTGTTTTTGGGATTTGGCCACGCAAAACTAGATTATGAGCGTTGGTCGGTGGGGAGGGTGAGCGGAGGGAAAGAAGCCCCCCACAATCGTGTGGGGGAAGACTGAGCCGGTAATCTCTTTTCCGGACGGTCAAATGAATATTTTACATGAATGAAGCGGCTGCACTGGTGATTTTTCTCGTACCTTTAACGGTGTGGTTCTTCGACTGCAGAATACTTATTTCATGCCTTCAAGTCATAAACTGTGCAAGCAGTAAACTAATTTGTTTTTGAGGTAAAAAAAGAAAAAATGCACTTAGGTGCGGTATTTAACTCTTGATAATTGCTTCACTTATGTATAGGGAATATATATATATATATATATATATATATATATATATATATATATATTCGAACGTATTCTCTCTATAAGACATTCCTACATTCATCAGCTAATATTTGCTAATAAACTCTTAACTAAATTTTACCTTTAAACTCTATCAATTTAAGTAAGAAAATTGCACTACGAAAGAGGTGGCAATCTTCCTTATTTAAATGTATATTCAACTTTTTTGTTTTGAAAAAGTAGTGTACAACTGAAGACAATTATTTGCAACATTATTAAAAACTGGGGATGGTAAAATTCTTTGAAGAAATTTAACACAACAAAAAGATCGAACGCTTATATATGTGGATTTGCTACTTTTATTGAAAATACTAGTCTATAAAAAATACAAGAACGATGTGTTAGTATTAACCACAATTACTTAGCATATTATTAAGAATTAATGCTGGTGACAAGTTAAATTGGAGAATTTGCACACTATGAATTTAATAAATTAAAATCAGACTCTCCAACTTCGCTCAAATTTAATGAATACCCAGATCTACAAAACTGATATAAATGCACAAAAAATCACTGATTTATCAACCTGTGATCACGTATTTTATACTTCAGTCTCAGTAAAATAAAAGCCTGTAATATAAAATAAGAATTTAAAAAAAGCAACTTTTAGCACATGAAATTTATAAATTTTATTAACAAAATCATCTTCCAAATAATTTTACGTCACTAAGCCTAAGTTTTTCAAATTAAGATTACAGCCCAGTTTAATATGTGAATTAATTAAAATGGAAAAAAAAGATGTTATAGTGCCAAGATTAAGTGCCAATTTTTTTTAATTTTAACTCTAGCTCTAGTTTTTTATATGTATCGTAAATTTCTTCAACTTTTTTCATAACGATATATCTTCGTAACGTTCTATTGTAAATGAATCCGGATAAAAACATGAATTGACCAACCTTATGGGATGATCCTTAAAAATGCATGAGTAGTCTATAACCCCTAACTCTCTTCAAACTTGGAATAGCACACGCCCCTTTCCAAAAAGCACCCTAAACAAACGCCTACTCCCTACACAGGAAATAAAAATCACCCTCTTTTTCCTTCGCTTTATGCTTCCACGCTGCGTCATGTAAATGAGGACCCGTGAATTATTCATGGGCCATCTGGTGGCTTCAACACAATAACGGTACCACGTGGTCAATCAATTACCTATTGAACCTGTCACCTGATCAATTACGAATTGAACACCCACGACAGCTGACTAGTTCAGAAGAGAGGGTGGGGGAGGAATTCAAATATCCCATCTTCTGGGAAAAGCACCAGACCTGCAATCTCGGAAGAAAAAAATAAATAATATTCAAATTTTAGTAGTAGGGAATTTTTCTACAGATTGTAAATAAAGAATAAAATCCAATTACATAAAATCGTATGCTTTTAAAAATAAATGTAATTATTTTCTAAAAGATAACAGATAAAGATTTATTTGCAAACGATTATAAATTTAAAATGATAAAAATTTTGACAACAATAAAATAAAAAAGTTTACTGTCACTTTTTTAACAGTTGTGAGAAATCATTAACGACGTTGTTTCGTTGTAAATAAGATAAAAAAAATTATAATAAATTTATTCTTGAACAATTTGTTTCTGAATAAATTTATGACAGAAAAATACTTAGCAGGATTGTCCTAATTTGCTAAATTTATATATTATTTAATCAAAATTTTTAAAAAAGCATGATGATAATGTTATTTTTTAATAAATCAGCTTCAAAAATTAAAAATAATTAAAGGGAAAATATTATAGATTACCATTAATGCATTTTTTCAGAATTATATCAACACAGTAATTGACTTTATACTAGATTCATATATTTGTATCATTGTTTTCTGCAAAATTTTTTAAATGAACAAAGGCTCGCAACCATATTAACAAAATAATAATATTAATAATTATTTTTTAAAAAAGGGCCTTTTAAAATGGAATAGGAATTGTCCAGATTGTCTTTCACGAAGTTCTCGCGTAGTTTTTTTATAATCCGTCTTTAGCCTGATAAAATTTTAAATTTTCATAAGTTTTTTAACATTGATAAATGTTTAGAAAAAAATTCCCCAGTGAATGTAAAATAATTATAACCTCAAGTTGATTTAATATTTTACGATTTATATTAGATAATTATTTTATTTCTGTTTTATTATAGATAAAAAAAAGTAATGTTCTAACTATTATTTCTCCCACTGGTTAAAAGATATATTTTATTTGAAAATAGCTACACCAACAACAATGGAATTTATTTTTATAAAATACCAATAAAAATATATATAATAAATGTTTGCTGTAAAATTTGAGTGAAAAAATACATTATATAGAATTTTATTAGCTGATAAATAAAAAGAATCCAAAAATTAATTTTCAAGTACACAAAACAAGAAACCATAATAATCACCGAAGATGAGAAAATTTTTAAAAAAAATTTCATTCGAAATGATAACGAAAACGTAATATTACCGAAGATGTATATTTTCAAAGAAAAAAAAATTCCAGAATATAGGGAAAAGTTAAATTATCCTAGAACGCACGCTAACAAAAAAAAATCTGCTAATCATCCTTTATCGAATTTCTCACCAATCCTTTTCCTTTGTTTCTTTTTTACTCCTGTTTCCTACCGCCTTCGCAATAGAAGTAACATCAAATTTAAAGTATGTTTAAATAACATCAACAGAGCTAGAAGCGACAAATAATTCCGAGTGATTCACCGAAGTGGAAGAAGGGGATGAGGGAGGGGAGGAGTTAAGAGAAGAAAAACTCCTCAAAAATTGGGAGTCGAAAATCCTGTTACAGTAGTTAATGATTCAACACCTTCTAGCCACAGTCATTCATTTTGCTTCCCATGTACCTCCCCCACCCACCCCACTGCCCCTCGACCCCTCCCCCAAGACAGATTCAATGACGTGTCCGGGGAAGCGATGGTAGTTGGGAGGGATACACAGGGGTAGGAAAAAAAGGTACCACGTGGTACACTGAATTCTCTATTTCCTGATTGGTTGCCAAGAAAGTAGATGAAAAAATAGAGGGGGACAGCTACCTACTGCAAAAGCGGCGTTCCATGTAGTATGTATTGAAGTGTAGAGTTGAAGACTTGGGTAATACAAGAAATATGATACAAGTTATGCATTAAAAAAATGTCGATTACACAAATAACTTTTTTCACATGGATCATTTTAAAAGTGAAACATAGAAATTAAAAAGAAAATCTTCTGAAAAACATAAGGAATTACAAAATTAAAATACATATTACGCATAATTTATATGATTTATTTTTTCAACAAAATTTCTTAAATAATTCTTTTCTAAAAAAAAAAGTGCAGTTATATATTTTAAGTTTTAATAATTATATTTGAAAAGACATTGCAAATCTTTAATCAGAAATTTATAACACAATTTAATCTTAATATTTATTATACCTACGGGCCCAACACATTAATACAAAATGTTTTAAATATATTAAAATTAATTTAAATTATTAATTACGATTATTTGCTGCTAATGAAGTAAATTCTTTTTAATGTACAAAATTACAAAGAGTACTGAAAATAATGTTTAAAAATTCAAACAAATATAGTTTTAAATTTTAAAATTCTGGAAAATTTTATTACATATGTTTGTGTGTGTGAATGTTTAAACAAGTAGGTATAAAAATAAAGGAAACGCATTGGTTCTAAATGATACCTCAAAAGAAACAAATTTGCTAAATATTTTAGAAGTTTCAACTATAGTAAATGTAATGATTGATTTTTTAGTCATTATAGGATTTATGTCCGTCAAAACTATAAGAAACATACTTTTTTGGTTTAATTAATCTCTGATTCACATTTTTAACACGAGAATTTATTCAACCAATACGTTCAGTTAAGTGGATTCTAAACCACTGTAAAATTTTTCACTGGAGGAGAGGGAATTAAACATAGGAGCTGCTAAACCAAAGACCAGAGTGCTAAATACACAGCAAGTTCGGCAGAAGATTATAATGAAATATGTTACCATTCCAGGATGATATGAGTAAGGGAACTGATTTTACTCAAAAGTGTTTTGCTTTTCAAATGGTCAACGAACTACTACAAGCATGCAGCCTGAGGTGGGCTGGTTGAGTTTTATGGCGCAAGGTCCAAAAATGGACACGCCGCGCCAATTTTTTTAAAATTGCCCAAGGTGGGAATCGATGTAACTAATAAGCTAAAGGAAGCCGACCGATAGCTGAGTGGTTACCGTTCCTGACCCCAGTGATGTGGGTCCCGGGTTCGAATCCCGGTTCGGACATAGATGTTACTTTCTGTGTTTCTGTTTTTACTTCTGAGATGATGCATGAATATGGCGTGACTAGTCCCCTTCATGACGTGGTTAACAGGTGCTCACAGTGTAACGACAAATGAGTAACAGTTTCCGGACTTGTTGGGGTGAAGGGTTAGTCACCCAAGTGCCCTCCATTATTATAATAATAATATATTAGAGGCCGGAGCCATAGTCATTCAACTGTCTTTTCGGCACATTCCAGGAGGTTGATTTGCGAATTTGATAATGTAATCTTTCCGCAGAAAGTATGCCATATTAACAAAAAAATCATTAAAATTACATCAAAAAAATGATGAAAAAAATTAGCTAAAAGTTTGTGTATAACCACGTTATAAAACAATTGAACAGAGGAATATTTCGAAATCAAGAAATATGGATTCGAATTTGTAGTAGTAGGAGCGGGGTGCCCATGCTTCTGATACAATAAAAGGGGAGACAAAGCCAAATCGTGACTAGCCACAAATATAATACTCTTGATAGTAAAACACACATATATATCTGAAGAGGAAAAAACAGTACGCACTTTCATTCAAAGTGCGTAGAACACGCTATTAAATAGCAAATCTGGAATTATAAAAGCAGAGCTTCCCCCTCCACCCCAGGGACGAAGAAAACGTTTCACCCTCTAACCTTTCCACCCCTCTCCCGGTGAGATTTTACGAGGCGGGACAGATAACGAATCCAACTCACGAACCGGGCCCATCAGTTCCGCTCGGCCAGCCTCCTACCCAATGAGTTAATGACACGACCGGGCCACCACTTCGCTTTTTCTCCCCCATTTCATACCCCTTCTAAGTTCCCCACCCCCGGGAGAGGAGTGAGGGAGCCAGTAAAAATTGTCTCCGCTAACAACTTCCTCTGAAGACCCCGACCGTTAGTAGGGGGAAAAAACGGGGAGGAAGTCCCCAACCCCACCCCCATCTCATCTCATCAGATGGATTGGATTGGATCTAATGAGGATCAAAAGGTGGTGAAGCCGCAAATTGGAGAATGGATCTGGAGGTTATGCCAGGGCCGGTCGAAAGAGGTGTAATTTTTCTTTTAGTGCTTCGATTCTAGCCAGGGTGCATATCACCCTACCTACACCCTTACTTTAGGTTTCTCTGGCAATGAGATCACAGGTCGGCGCTTGAGCGTGACGGTGAAACAAAGTAACAACGCTCTTTGTTTGTCGAAGGCACGTTTCAGGCTTTTTTTTAAAATGTAAATTAAACCAATGGAAGGAGTTCTTCGCTAATTTGGGTTGTTTATTCTGACAGAATACGATTAGGAAACATGTCTACAACGTAATTCAAATACATGGCAATAAAAGATGTGCATGCAGCTATTTGTATCTATTATTGGCAAAAAGAAGTTTCTTTTGGACAAAAAAAGTAACGAAATCGATTTACAGATAATTCTTAAGCATCCAATATAGAGTAAACCGAAATCTAAATTTAGTAAGCGATATCGGAAAAAAAAAGTGCAAAGTATAAACAATTTGAAAATTCATTCGCAAAAATCAAAAGTTTGAAACGCTAAAAAAATCTTGAACTTTCGCGATTGCATTAACAATAAAAGTTATCACATTCAGTGAAGTTATTATTTTTAAATAAAACTATGTACCGTCTGATATCAAATGGAGAATCACACGATCGAATAATTAAAAATGCATTTTTGGAACTAGAAATCAATCTGGCAACTTTGAACAGAGTGAAATTAATTTTGACGATTGCTGTAGAATGACAAATGTTGATGAAAAAGATTTTGTTTTCCTTGCTATGTCTTATGAGGAAGATGTATGATAATCTTCAGGCATGTGGCTCGAAGAAGTCTTATTCAAGACAATTGACAAAGATCCTTTAAGGTGTTTTCAGGCATGTCCGAAGACAACAGTGCATCTCCTATAATAATAGGTATAATTACAGTTAAAAAACTTAGGCAACTTTACCATAGCGTTTCTCGACATTAAGGGGTTTTTTCACAACATAAATGTGTACCGTATGATATTTTTAAGGGTTAAAAATATCTGGAATTAAACGAAATCTTGTAGAGGAGCCTCTTGCGAACATTTTGATGCATTATTATTTAAGATCCCTTTGTTAGAGTCATAACATTCGTCATTTTTCTAAAATATGATCAAAAGACAGAGAAATTGACTTCTTTAAGGGCTGGGACAATTAGAACTATTTCCAAAAGTTATTTGCGAACACATTTGATACAAAAACGTCCCTTAAGATGTTTTCATACATGTCCGAAGAAAACAGTGCATCTCCTATAATAATAGACACAATTACAGTTAAAAACGTAGACAACTTTACCATAGCGTTTCTCGACACTAAGGATTTTTTGACTAAATAAATGTGTACCGTATGACCGTATTAAGTAAATTTTGCCATTTCCTCACTTAAAAAAATTTCCTGAGCAGCAAAGTGGCACAACAAAGAATTAAGGGTTATGTCCCACATTACGAAATATAGGAACGAATAGGTAATAACTAGTAAAATGATAAACGGATACATTTATACATTAAATACAAATTTCAGAGTGAAATAATGAAAATTTTCGTAAGTCCTAAAAAATTGGTTTTGAACCGTATCAATTAACATTGACTGTTGATGCTGAAATCTCAAATTGCAGTCATACTAAAACATTTTTTATCCAATAATTATGCTGTAAATTTTTTCTTAATAGAAAATCCTACAAACTCTAGCATATAAACATATCAACAGCCCCACAGGAATAGGTGAAATGGTTTTTATCGCTTCTAGTAATCACCAGGATGTCACAAGGAAATATGGCACTTCAATATCTTTTAAAGTCTGGACTCTTCAGTACAATGAGCAAAAGAAAGGGCGTGATAGCAGCTGAAAGAGGGGAACACAGTCACTCGTGACGGGGTGCTTCAGACCCCAAAAGACGATTTTCAAATATCACCCTGGTAGAGAAAGAAAGAAAAATTGGCAAACCATGCATTTTAAAAGCGAAAAGAAAATCCACAAAAGAGCCCTCCGCTGCACCCCAGGAAACATCTATCCCCACTGAACATGAGCGTACATAATGCTTTTAAACGCAGTTCAACCTAACAGGTGGTATGGACCAAAAGAGTAGATTACCAATGCATCCTTACAATTCCACTCCCTGTTTTTTTTTCAGCGTGAATAAAAAAAAATTTCGCGCGCTTGTCTAAACCCATTATGATACAAAATAGCTCTCATTGTCATTTCAAAATATGTGAGGTCTCCGCCCAGACAGGAGAGTTTGTATCCATGCAAAATGTAACGTTGAAAAGATTTGGCCATGCGTAATTCGGGCTTAATTTTTTTATTTTATTTTTTTTACCTACCTCTTCTAATACTAACAGACCTAGGAAAAGCATTCAACACTAAAGGCTGTTGTATTCAAATGAAAACTGAACTGAATGAAGATATTTTTTTTAAATTTTATTCATAACCAGATACTCAAAATAAGATGAACAAATTTATACAATCACAGCTACGAAGTACAGTATTTTTAAAAACAAATATTCCGCAACAAACACATATAAAAACGTTAATATTTTCAAATGAAATTCATAAATTCAACATGAAATACTAAAAAATGCTATAAAACTATTTTATCAAAAATCGGATATTTAATGTGAGTATGATTTTAAACATTCATAATAAAAAACAAAAAATAATCTGACTTGATATACTGTTGATAATAAATACAACAAGATTTATTTGAACACAAAATGATTGATGAATCTCACTACAGATGAATCATTAACTATACATATTTAAACTATATATCAATAATTAAAGAAATTGAACAATAAAATATCATGTTTTTTTAATGTGATGCTTTTATTTCTAGTTATATTTGAATTATAAAAATAATTTAAAAAAACACATTACAGATACAAATTATAAAAACAAGCAAGCGGTTATGAAAAAACTTTTAATGAAACAATTGAAAGAATTTGACTGTAATAATATTCCATCGTAAAAAAAATAATAAAAGCAAAGAGAAAGAATAGATCTTTCAATTTCATATGCAATTCTTAATTTTAGAAGTGTAAATCCATACACTAAGTTTAGATCTTTGGAAATTTTCACAATGCATTTTCCAAAGACAGGATAAATCTATACACAAGACAAGGAAACCAAGTTGCGAAGTGTTTAATTTCTGTTTTATTTTTAATTCTCACAAAAATACAATTTACCAGCTACTCCAGTTTGAAATCTTTAATTGACATAACTGTCACAGATTCGTGGGTAAGTTAGTTGGTTTGCTGCTCCACAGTCAATTTTGGCGCACAAAAGCTTATTTTACTGGGATCTACACTTTTAACGAGCCATTATAAGAATTTATGGCCCAAGTGGAAACTCATGAATTGTTAAACAAAAGAGAAGAACACAAACCACTCAACTTAAAGCTTAACAGAATTCAGAAAGTCTAAGAAAACAGATGAAGTAATGTAGTGGTAAAAGATTAATTCTTCATTCAGAAACCCATTGCGACAAGATAAGTCAAATTAAGTTATAACCAATTGAAGAGAATATGAAATAGTGGTTTTTAAACCAATAATTAAGAAAAAAGGTTGAAAGCTAAATCAAAAAATACAACGTTGAAAAAGATGTATGGAAGTTGTGAAACTTACCTCTGCGGCCAACAGGGCTTTTGCTCTAATGTTGAGAAGCGCAGAGGCCATGTCCTAGAATACAAGGGAAATTTTAGGATGCAATAAGGGATCGCTCAGGAACAAATATAAAAGGGAGGGTTCATAGAAAGACGGGCGTTTAAATTATAGGGCAGTTCCTAAGCGTTTACATAAATTAAGGCTATCATTATAATGTTAAAACAATACAACTAATGCACGGGGTGTAAGTAAAGATTTTTCCAAGTACTGTGGATATCTGCATAAACTCCTAAGATTTTTGCAGTGAAAATATTTAGCGATTGGATTCGCAGATCGTTCAACTTAATTTGGAAAACTTATCTTTCAAAACTCGATACGACATCTAATTTTTAAAGTGGTGAAAAATAGTTGAGAAAATTCCTTTATCAATTTTGCCAAATAAATAAAAACTTAATACATTTTGAGATACAAAGAATTGTTTCACTAAAAAATATTTTAAGCTTCAATAAAAGATAGTTCAGAAGAATAAATGAAAGAATGAATGATTCACAGCAAGTTAGACGCTAGAAAGTTACACCTAAAAATAATTCTCAAATCGGAAAATAATGAGGATTTCAAAATAAAACCAATAACGAATACGACTTCAATGTTTTGCACATTAGTGACTAAATGGGAAAAAATCTTAAAAATCAGACACCGATTCTCAACTAATCGTTTTGTGAAAAGCTAATATTTTTAATTTTGGGAGATGCGCACAATAATTACCAAATATTTATATTAACCCGATTAAATTATAAAGAAATTAAATGACTTTAAAATATTACGAAATCGGCTGGTTGGGTTTTGTGGGACAAGGTCTGGAAAAGGACAAGTTGTGTCAAAATATCACGAGAGTATTATAGATTATAGAGATGAGAGTATGAGATAGAGATGAGATATTTTGACCCGCAATACGAGATAGTTCAGAAGTACAAAAAAAGATGGGGGTTGTGTAACAAGTCAGAAATTGAAAAGTTAAAAAGACAATACTAAAGAACCAATCCCAAGATGAAAGTACATAATAATGTAGATATATATGGGTATCTTTGTCGTTAGGATCGAGTATGGTGTAAGAGTTTTACGATAAAGACAACCAATTCTAATATAAGTTATATATATAGTCTCGTGATATTTTGGAATGCAACGGTTTAGTTTTGACTATTATTTTTGGCCATTGCAGAGAAACCATACTTTATGTCAATTAGTCAACACTCCCAAGCTAATAGAGCCCAACTCGGGGCAAAGTACAGGGAAGCATGCTAGTGCAACAAAACAACCACCAAGCTGACTATATATTGGCACTTCATACCACATTTTATTTTTTTTCTGTTTATTAAACTGATCAATCTCATTAGTACTTTTGATGCTCTCCTTTTATGTTTTTGTAATATATACTTCAAGCGGGGAAAAAATTTCGAGCATTATATAAATAAATATAAACATACACACATATATATATATATATATATATATATATATATATATATATATATATATATATATATATATATATATAGACATTATAATTGCAGCAGTTTTAATATTATTTGTGATTCATTAGCGTGCGGAATAATATTGTCGTCTTCCCCAATTCCAAACTAATCTCAACTGAAAGAACAAAGCAGCTTCGATTTCAGAATGCATTGCGAAACAATCACCAACATTTCTTTGATATTAGTCCAAGGAAATCGAAAGAAATTAAACAATTTTAAAATGCTGAGAGAATATATTAGAAAACAAAGAATTTAAAAATGCAATCAGAAAAAAGTCAAGAAATATAAAACAGAAAAATCACTATGGAACCAGACGTTTTTTTTTTTTTTTAAATCAATATTAAAGAGCAATTCTCTAAATTAGAATTAAGAGATAAGGACATCAGAGCCAATGGCCGTTGCGGTTTCAATACATTAGCGATTCGACTAGGTGCGAAAATGACGCTGGCATAGCAGAACAGCAATTCCCAGCAAATCTCGACTGAAAGAATACAACACCTCAAATTACACGGATTGCTTGGAGAGAGTCACAATTCCCGGCAGTCAAACAAGGATATGAATCACCAGCGAACCCTAAGGTCCAGATAAATATGGTAAAGATCATCATTTTCGATGGAAGGCAATGATAAAGCTAATGGTCTGCTCCACTTCTCACTCTCAGGGGCTATTGAAGCTTCGCCCTCGCGACTCCGGTAATAACCGACGGGGCCTGCCCACTGGTCATTAATGCCTGCATTTACTGGCATTTGGACGAGTGAGTATGGTTCTATTGGACAGGTACAAAGGCGGACATAGATATATAAATGTTGTTCCGCACTGCAGCTATTCAACACATCAATGCCTATCACTCCGAGGGTAATTTTCTTCCACCCCTCCCCCCCCAACATTCCTGCCCCACATTCGTGTGATATCAAAATAATTGCAGAGCCAACTTTCACTAGGGCGTGCCCATAGTCGGGAAAAGAAAAAAAGGAATTCGCTGAAGGCACTACCAACCACTGAGATGGATATTTAATACATCAAATAAGTTTCTATCCTCAGTGAAAGTCAAGCAAAGGGAGGAAGAAGTCATAAAAAAGTAATAAATGCCTTAATCATGCGCATCCACGTGAGAATTTTTTCCCTCTTCCCATTTATATTCTTATTATTCAACACTCCCCACTGATTTCCGCGCAGCATTTGCAAAGGAACATACATTTGAAAAAAAGGAGCTTAGATTCGAAAAACAAAGACTAAAATTAATAATGAAATCAATTTGGCAAATAAATATAATTTATATACTATAACGCCTTTTTTTTCCAGTAGGTCATACATACGTTTTTACAAGAATGAATTTACAAGGGAACTTTAATGGAAAAACTCAACAATGTGAAAAAAAGAAAGAGGAAAATATAATTCGCACAAACCTACAAAATACACCAGGCTAATAAATCGAAATGATTTATTAAATATGTAACAAAGAATAATATTTTTCAATAATAAATACTACGAAATAAAAAATGGTAAGAGAATGAAAATGAAAATCGTATATTTTGAGACGTGGAAATACTTTGCTACACCAAAGAATTTGATTTTTGATATTTTAATTTTTACATTAAGGGCGATAATTTATAAATAATGACAAAAAGCTTTCACATGACAACAGTAATATATCGGGTTTCCATTAAATAAATCAATTTCACCAATTTCATGCATTAATAGTGATTGATTCAGCTAATTTTTCGAGTTAATTGCTGTTGTTGTAGCTTATGATATTCGGACAAGCCAAGCTCGCTATGTAATTAGCTATGCGAATTTAAGTCAGTAGGGTGCGTCTTTCGTTTTAACTAGAGCACCACGAAGGTGGAAGTACGACTTTTCTCTAAGCTCCTCGATAGATGGCACCACCAAAAAATTCACTCCCTCAATTTTGACATTAATCTGAAGGTGGGGGATAGTTTTCTCCAGATCATTACTGTTGAACGACTCACCACAGTTAATTTCTGAAATGGTTATAGTAAGTTTAAAGTAAGGTTAGTTTTTATGCACCAACATATGCGAAGCTTAAGCAATGTGAACAATTTATAAATAATGCAACAACAAAAAATACACATGTAATAAAATACGTAAAATCATTACCGAAAGTAAAAACATTTGACTTTAAATTATAAGTTAAATAACGACTTTTGTAATTGAAAATATTTTCAACTCATTTGTGATAAGTAATGATTATCACATAGGTCAAGAAAACATTTCAATCTTAACAGTAAAGTTTTATCAAGATTACTTTACAGATTATAGAAATATTATATCCATCTAGCGAATATTTTTTCAAACAAAAAGAACAATAAGGTATAATCGTAAGCACTATCAAGCAAAAGCAACGACAAAACGCTAAGGTGAACAAATAAGCAAAATAATCCGAGCCTTTTCAAAAATGATAACCTGCAAAAGCCACCTCCAAAAAGCAATTTATTTTGAACGTTGAAATGTAAAATTGGAAATCGAAATAATATTCGAATTGTTCTCCTTTAAACTCGCTGCAGTTTGGTCTCAAAAATGAAACAACAAGTCAAGCCTCTTTACCCTATTTTCCAACCAAACTGTGAGGTAACGATTCCGCCATCGAGATAAACCCACAAAAACAAAAACACGCGTTCGATATAACGACGAAATCATTTCATTATAACAGAGTTTTCGCTTAGGCACATTCGACGCCCGAAAATGATTTTCCAATTCCAACCTAAAATATATAATATCCCACCCGAAGAAGGAAAACCGGGACGGAATAGTAATAAATCAAAACCTATTTTCCTCGGTCTTTCCACTCTCTTCTAAATTCTAACCATCCTTTTACTCCCCCCAGCAATTCTTCTCGTTCCCCCCCCCCTCCACCCACAACCGGAATCAGAAAGTCAATTGGAAATCAGCATTCCGAACATAAAAGCGGGAAGGCTTTATCAGAAAGTTGGAGAAAAGCAATTAATCGCTGCAGCAGAGGCGGGAGGATGCGACGGGAGAAAGAGAGAGTGAGTGAGAAGAGAAGATGCGGAGGAGAGAGCAGCAAGAGCAATAATCCAGCAGGGATGCTGCAAGGCGAAAGGAAACTCCTCCGCTATTAGCCATGGTCGGCGACTCTTTATCTCTCTCAGCCGTTCTCCTAATTACAATTAAACTTTGGTTTCCCTTTGTAATCAGGCAGCGGAGGATGGGGGGTAGGCCTCTATTTGCTCCGGGGTCTCTTTCTCCGGTTGCACCCCCACCCCACCCTCGCACAAGGAAGCGCAAGAGTAAAGGATTGGGAGGGGGTAGAAGAGAGAAACGTTGTTTCGCGAAGGAGAGACGTCGCCCGATGACGATGATGATGAGAAGTGTTTCGGAGCAATCTTAACCCACTTCGGTAAATAAAACAAGGTGAGGCTCTCTCTGGCCAAAAGGATGCAGAGGGGGCGATGACAAATCTCGGGACGAAGGATGGTATCGCCGTAATTTGTAAACAAACGATTATATAACGATTTCGGAGACATTTGAAGCTACTATATAAACAGTACAAAAATAATTCTTATGGCATACTTTACACTTACTTCTAAAAGATAATAAATTGAAAATAAATCGCATGGAAAGAATAAGGAAAAAAATTAACATTTTTTTATATTTCTAAAACTAAACATTAATTAATGCGACGCCACATAGAGGGCAGCCAAGCTCTTTGTAAATCATTTCAACTTCAATTACATATTACTGCCTTCCGAGAGAATTTTCCATATATGATGGAACACCCATAGTGCAAAGAAGAAACCCCAGAAGACTCCCAAGCACCCACTCCGAAAATGTACAAAGCAGATCCTATTGTTTAATAATGGCTGTGATCGAACGCGGAACCTTTCAATCTGAAGAATGTAAACCTAAGCTTCAAAATGTTCGTGCATTAATAAGTGATTTAATAATCCTATATAACAAGATATTATAAAATTAGTCTAAATAAGCATTTTCGAACTCAACTTTTATTCATCGCAATTAGAATTTAAAAATGTTTTTCTTAGACGGCTCTATCCACTAAGATCTGTTGAAATGCTTGTTTAAATAGCTTCAATCTTTAAATGTTTTAAAATGTATGAAGAAAAATTATGAAACTGCAATTTGATTTGCTTGTTTATTGCAACAGTCACTTTTGAATCATAGAGGATTATTCGACAACAGCATAGTTTTAAGTAGATTCTAAATTACTACAAATATCTTTACTCGAGGTAAATGGGAATCGATCCTAGTAAGAACTGAACTGAAAACCAGAGATAGCTTTCAACTATCATCATACCAGCAACCATAATTTCAGATGAGAAAAACTAAATATTTTTTTCTTCGAGTAAAAAATTCAAATTAATCAATTTCAATCACTTTATAATATTAAGTATTTTTTATTCTAGAATGATTATCTGACAAAACTAATACAACAGAATATTTTTAAAACTAAATTTATATGGTTACTTTAGTTTTTCCACTACAATGAAATTTCTAATTAGTAAACTTTGTAACGGAAATTTTAACATTTAAAATGTTCGTTCGATAGAAATTTTACTGTGTATCATACTTAATTTCAATAAATGTACAATATGGTAAAATAAATTTTAAAAATATCAATGCATTACATTTACAGCAAAAAAGCAAGAATAACAATTAGATTACCAAGGTAAGAATTTGTCAAAATTATTTTGTAAAAGGTATAACTTCACATTTCGACAAATAAAATAGCTTGCCTTCATTTATTATTATGAAATCATTCCAAAACTCAAATAAAAAATTAATACTTTTTCATAAATTCGAGTCGTTTGAATTTAGGATGCTGAAATTTAAGAGCATCAGGATACTCCAGAAAAATTTGCTGACACAAGAAATTGCAAAAATGCGACCTTGGCGAAATAAAGAATTCGTCCAGCGCCAACAGACAAGTTACTTAAGGATTAAATTATGCATTTGTTTCCATTTATAACACAATAATGACCTCTCCAGTAACTCATGAATAAAAAAAACAGTCATTTTTCATAAACGCGGAGCACATTCATTTGAAATTCAGATGTCTAAATTTAAGAAAATAAACACCCCAGCAATAATTGCAGAGGCGGTAGAACAGGAAATTGCGAGCGAATGCCACAGAAAATGTTGACACTGATGAAATAATAAATTTGATCAGTGCCAACAGGAAAGTTACTTAAGGATTAAATTTACAACGAAGACGATGATGACATCGTTTGGGGAATCCTCCAACAGAGGCTTTTATTAGTGACAAGACAATTTCTCCCATGTTAATGACTCTCTAATGCAAGTGGAAAGAAAATCGATCTCGCATTACGCACGCCCTCTATTGCCTCTTTTTAAAAATATTACATTTTCAGCTTAAAGGCCCTTTTGCAAAAAACCAAAATATCGAATTTGTAAATAATTATAAACCACTTGTAATATAATGTAGCAGCACAATAATGTATAGTATTGTAGATATCAAAGTACTAAATATATATGAACTGTTTATCATGACCCTAAATAATATTTCATTCATTGACCGTGGTATCATTTGCTGAATAACCTGTATGGTTGGTCTGTAACACGACTGTCATCTTGTGTATACAGGTCTAATTAGACTAGGAACTATAATTCCAAGCTACTTTTACACCCGATATAGGAATCGAGTCCATGAACATTCGAACAGATGGCCAGAGAGCTAATCATTCAACTACCAACAAGGCCCTCTTGTTAGTATAAATTCTTTAAAACATAAACTGACTATAATTTGATTTAAATAAATGTCTCTATATGTTGCATATTGAAAAACTAAAAATATTTTATCATTTTACTATATCCTTTATAAAGCTACTAACATTTACTTAAAGTGTGTCCAAATAATCTTAAATATTCCTAAATAGATTGTTTAAGATATTGTTAGTTCCCATTGAAATTTTAAGGCTATTGATTTATTTGTAATTAGAATAGAAATAAAACATGTAAAAACAAAAAGTTTCAGCTTGAAATTTTTTTTCACTTTTATCATTCTCAAAGATTTTTTAAAATTACTTGTTTGAATTTCTTCACAATAAATTTCATAAAATTAATAAATAAAAATTACATAAATTACAAACCTTTTAAAATCAAAAGAATAAAGAGTCAAAAGTAATCTGCAATATCTAAATTTGAATGTATATTTTCTAGTTATTTAAAAATTGCTTAATTATTTCCCCACATTAATCATTTTTCTTTTAAAAGGTAGTCAGTTATTACTCTGCTCCTACTTTCACAGAATCAAGAAAATCCTATTTGAACTGTATACTTTTCTTTCTTTAATCTCCAAGCAAGAAAGGAAGTAATGAGGACAATCCTCCAGGACACAACTGAATCACAACTCAAAATTCTTCATCTTCACAGAAAATTTTTCTCCTTTCTTCATCAAATGGAAAAGAACTTCACCACTATCCTTTCATTATTATTAGAAAAAATCTATCATTTTTGAGTCCAGGGTCTTCATATAATTCTTTTCACAAAGGATAAGAGGTACAGCCACAAATTCTGTGCCCACAAACATGATATTTGAAGTCAGGCAAAAATATTTCTTTTGGAAATTTTAATTACTAACAAAAGATTTCGATCTCAACAGTTATTCTAAATTATCATTTGTTATCCAATCCTCGTGTAATAAAAATTGAATGACGAACACACTATGTAATCGAAACCTCCTACTATCCAATGTAAATAAATACATATAGCTGAATGTTTTGGAAGACTTTCATTTTTAACAGTCATGCAAATTATGTTAAAACGTTCAGAGCCACACAGGACTAGAAAATACAACTTCACTTCCAACAAAAATTTCCCTCACATTACAAAAGATACATACATAATCATGAACAATTCAGATAAAAAATTAGTACACAGAATCTCAGTAATTAAACTATAAATATTTAATTTTTTAAATATTAAGCAAAGATTTAGTATCTGAATAATACCAAGATATAATTTATTACCATCAATGATAAAAAAAGTTATTTAAAAAGGAGCCATTCCACAAAATTGAAACTTATAATTTAGTATCTGTTTTTCACCACGAGCATAAAACTTAGGAAAGTTCTCATAAAAGATAAATGTAAAAATATCGTGGTTAAGATAAGATAATTTTAGAATTTCCACAAATATTTATCAATGCAATTCAAACTGTTCAAAAAGTAGCGAACTAAACTGATATTCCATTAGCACTTATTGATATAAAGAAAATGGTTCCTTTTTGAATAATGAAAAGAAATTAACTGTCACAGAAATCAACTTACAGTATGATATACAATTAGAAATTTATTAGTAATATTTAAATAAAATTATTCAAACAAAAATATTTTAGAAAGTAATGTAAGGAAGTAAGTTAAAATTAGAGTATATGCCTCTCCACTGCAAAATAAAAATAATTAAAATATATTTATCTATAAAATACCGGAAATTATACAATTTACAGAATAAAAACATATAATTTTATTTCATGAGGGTACTTTTAAATAAAAATTCCTTTTTCATGATATGTTCACAAATTTACAAAGAGAGAAACTTTTTTTAAAGGAAATTGAAATTAGTAAATATATAAATTACGTTAAATCGCTCCTCAGAGCTGCACAGAACTAGAAAATACAACTTCATTTCTATAAAATTTTCCCTCACATTGAAAAAGATACACACGCCAAAAAAGAAAACCTTAAGAAAAAGAGTAAATTTTACTAAATATAAGAGTAAAAAAAAAGGAGGGAGGAAAAAAAACCTAACAGATCTTACTGTATATACGAATAATGAAAAAATAAAAAAACAGGGCGCTAGAGAGGCATATTGGACGCAAATACACATCTATACATCCATTCCCTTAGAGGAGAGAGGTAAGCTAAAAAAAAAATAAATAAATAAAAAATAAAATAATCCACTTAGGGGGTGGGGCAAAAGTAGAGGATGAAAAGTGTAAGAGGCTACTTACGTGTCTGTCTTCAGAGCTATGAGCTGCAGGGACGATCGATTCCAGGTTACCATGGCAACCGCAACAATGCACACACAGAGAAAAAATAATCCAGGGGCAGAGGGAGGCGGAATTGGAAAAAAAGGAAGAAAAAAAAAATAACATAAAGGAGAGAAAGTTAGTGGTTATCTGAAAAGCGGATGTTCTTCTTACCCTCTGCAATCTCGGGAACTTCGGGAATAAGACAGGAAAAAAGGGGGAGGGGAGAAAAGTGTTACTTTTTTTCATTTTCCTCTCCCCCTCGTTCCTGTCCTTCCCTCACACGTGATTTTTTTTCCTCTTTTGAGACAAGGGCGCCTCTATGAAGGGCGTATATTTCAAACCCGGGTAGTGGGACAGAAATTATTTCTCCGGGGGTTTGCCCTTACCGGCACTTAGCGCTTATCTCTGAATTTATCACTTTAGCTGAGAAAGTATTTTCAACACCGTTTACGTCAAAATCAAGTCATTGGTATAGGAATACTCTTATTTTGTGAAAATTATTATTACCATGAGTATTACATTTTATTAACATGAATATAGGAATACTCTTATTTAGTGAAAATTATTATTACCATGAGTATTACATTTTATTAACATGAATATTATTGCAATGAATATATTAATTCCTGGCTACCATGAATACTAAATTAGAATACATATGTGTGTAATACCAAAGACAAACATTGATATTTCTTTGTTTTTAAATTTAGTTAAATTTATAATACAGTTTAAATATAAAATAAAAATTACCAAATTTAAAAAAAACCCCAAAGTTAGAATTGCTTTTCTCAAAAGTATACTTAAAATATCCTCTTCCTCGTTTTAAATTTACAATGTTTATTCAAAAATCAAGAAAAACTACTTGAAGTAACAAATTTGAAAACTTTATTATAAGCGAATTCCCAACATTACACAAGTGCACAATTTTTTACAATTACTAGATAAAATTTTTATTTCTTGTTGGGAAGTAAAATAAAATTCATTTAATTAATGTTTATCAAGTGCAATAGTTTTTATTTTTATAACTGTACACATTAATAAAATACAAATATTTTCTTTATAAGTTTGAAATTTCATGTAAAATTTACATAAAAACTTATATACATTTTTTATGAAATTTCGAAATTTATCACATCAAAAGACTATCTATCACAAGAATGGCTTGATTTCAACTTTAATTACTATGAAAAGTAAAAAAACTTTTTTCGGTGGTAAAAGAAGTCGTTCGAGATTGCAGAAGATAAAAAAAAAAAAAATAACATTAAAACATTATAAAAAAATATTTCAAACAATAAACATATATACTTATTATATATGCAAAATAAACAAATATACTAACAATTTAAAGACAAAATATAAGAAATTGCAAATCCACAGTAAAAAAGCAATTAATAATCCTCTAATAAAGCTATTTATTTGAAGGCTGATTCTTTTCATTAAATTTTGTGATGAATTAAAAACATTCATTTATTTTACAGTATTTGAACAATTTAGAATTATTACATGTTCAGAAGAAACTAGAAAAAAATATCTCAGCATTTTTCTTACATAACAAAATTTAAAAGAATAAAATAAATATAAAAAATTCTTAACAGGCATAACATTTATTATTAGATGAATATTAATAAAATTTGTTTTTGTCGTTTTCTTTTTTTTTAATGATATTAATTAATGTTCATAAAATTTAACTATCGCATTAGTAACAGATCAATTATTAAAAGTTTCTGAATGTTATTTGTTAAAAGCACAAAGTAAAGATGGATTTTTCCTCAAAATTTCCAAACCTCGTGTGAAAAACATTATTCTCAACATAGCAAGCGCAATACTAACAAGTTAAGATCAAAAATGAGCAAAATCTGAACATCCTCTGCAGTTCTCGCCAGAAATTAATCTGAATAAACACCGATTTTTAAAAACCGGGTGGCAAACAGTACATTTATTTTTCTACCTATTTGAGTCACTTTAAATACTCCGCATAACCGTTACCTACCCACCCCTTCATTAGTAAATAATTACATTTCTACTCGAGAATACTTTAAATGCGTCCAAAACTCTAACATTTTAATCTCACAGGCAATTTTTCGGCACATTATTTTTAAAAATAAAAAAATTAATCGGAGTTTAGAGGTTAAGAGATATGAATATGACTTAAATTAACACTTTGGAACTCTCTTCCCCCCAAAACGGAATCCTCTTTTGGCTACCGAGAAAGAATTTAAAAAAAAAATGCTTTTATGTGTACATATTGGTTAGATACTGCCGCAGTTATTTTTTTTTATCCCCCGTTGTAATTCCAGTCCATTTCGAAGGCATTAGCGCCTCTCTGCAAACTCATAACCTACATAAAGTGATCGTGAAGGAGACAGAGCGAGAGAGTAGGGCGGATGAGATGGGAAGGGAAGACCAAAAATATATATGAAAGATTGAAATCGGATTAATCGGCCGCCGCGCACTCCCTCTCATTAATCTCGGGTAAGTGGGCCATTACGGGGCCCGATAATTAGTCCCCGCGGATGAATACAGTCACGTGACTTCATCCGCCCAGCGGCATAATGGCAGCAAATTATAAGCCTGGCACCGAGATTAAATTTTCTCTGAGTGTGTGTGCGGCGGAGCGACGCTCCCCTGTCGGCTTTTTGTGTGTACCGCCAAACGCTTCTCGAATCCATCTCTTCCGCGCATTTTGAAATTAGGGGGTCGTTTACGTGTTGCGCGCTGCGGCTGGATCTTTCAAGTCATGAAAAATATTTAATGAATAAGTGACACAAAAAATTAAATAATCGAGTTTTTACAATTACTTTTTTATTTCACTTTAAAATTAATTTGTGAAAAAAAATTAAATCTTTGTTAAACAACGGGCACAAAATAAATGTGCAACTTTCTTAGAATTCAACACTTTCTCTCAGCTTCCCTAAGCTTAAGCGAGTTACTAAGAATTTTTTTCTTTCTTCGTTAAGTTGCCTAAATTATCAAATGAAAAAAGAATTCTGCCATTAAAGACAAAAATTGAATGTCGCTTGTTTAACTAGTTATTTAATCGTAATTAAGAAGAACATTATGTCACGAAATATATTCAAGATTTGGTTTACATTTTAATATATTTAATCCCCTAAATGCTTAAACTTTCTATAACGGGTCAATCAAGGTCATTAATTTCTCTTTCCATTAATATCTATCGATAAAGAAATTAACTTCGAAAATTTTTACCTTTGTCACACTTACATACATTTTCTTAAAATTGAGAAAGACGACTGCGTCTTACTCCTATGTGAGTGACCGTAGGCAAAATTATTTTGTAACAAACTAAAGTTTTGTAAGAGGGCTCTAATTCGACTTATGTCTAGAAATTAATTAGATTCTGGATCACCAGAAATGTCAATGCCCAAGCTGGGAATCAAACTCACGAACTCTTGAACTCAATGCCAATTCCGCCTAAACTCAAAATTTTATTAAAGTAAACTGCTATGCGATTAAATAAAGAACGACCTTGACATGCCTATTTTAAAAGTAGCCTGTTTAAAAGTAGATTTAATTAAATTTGAAAACTTACCGGAACTAGATCGTTTCTCATCTCGGTGGTCCTTTAAAGCAGCGGCAGATGAGACTGCAGCCGAAAGGTGGGCAGCAGGGCCTGCACCCCCTAAGGAACTGGACAGTGCTAGCAGACCAGCCGCACTACTTGGTGGTAAAGGTGGTTGCAAACCCGCCATTGCTGCCGCATGTGGCATCATGGGCAGGGGCGGCGCATGTGCTTGAGGAGGTAAATGTTGAGCATGGATTTGTTGCTGGAAGGAAAAAAATGTTTTTTGTCATTCATGAAATTAAAAAAACTTCTGCCTTTTATGTTACTAAAATCATTATCATTAAACATGCAAATAAATTTATTTAAATGGTACACTCTTTTTTAAGAGATAACGTTAATGTTGTTATCGTTAAAACTTAATTGTATAGTAAAAACTGCAACATGTTTTGATTTACAAAAACAATTTTCTATTTAATAATTCGTAGCGGTAAACTTCTCGAAAAAACATATTGGTCATTATCGTGTCGCGGAGAGAAAACCTTGAAAATCTCATCCAGGAACTTTCCAGGTTCCAGGAAACGAGATTCGGCACATATGCCGTATAATCTAAGTTAACAAATTCTGAATTTGATGATTTTTTTTGGCGGATTTTCTTATGTATCTGGAAATCTGGTTTTTATTACGTCATATATATGGAGATCTATAAGAATTATCCAGGAAATTCTATTTTGGCAACCTTAATATTTACGTCCTCGCGCACGTCACATACGTCATCTTGGCAACATTTCTTCATCGCCAAAAAAATGCAGAATTTCGCATCCAGGATTACACGTCATCTGTTCTAGAGATTCTAATTAATACGCTATAGTGAGCGCATCATTCTTTGCCCAGTATGTCGCTTTACAAATATTGCGCAGGAAGGCTAATTTAACACAACCTAAAATTTAAAGTAGACATTCATTTGAAATGGGAATCATATCCACAAACTATTAAATAAAGAGCTGAATAATAACCATCAATCTGCTAGATATACATCTCTGAAAGTAAATGCGACCGGAAGTTACAATTTGAAAGCTATATTCTGAAGATCTAAATTCTACTGTCCTCCAACCAACAATGTTTAGTGAGCCCAATCAAGAGCAATTATACGAATTTATTATAATAATCGTGAATTCAGTATACTATGTTTGAAAAGCTTTTCCATGGGCTCACCGTGTCCTATTTGTGAGACATCAGTCTTCAGAGGGTAAGGTCCCGGCTTCGATACTAGCTAGAGTTGAACAATGGAAAATTAATGTTGCTCTTCAGCCTTTTCGCAAACACGTTTTTCGGAGTGGGTGCTTGGGAGTTTTCTTCTTCGGGAGATATCAATACGGCCCCTATCTATGAAAAGTCCTCACGGGAGGTGGTACAAGTTAAAATGCATTACAAAGGATTAGGTCACCATTGTTCTTACAGAGGTATCAAAAACTTTTCCATAAAAGAAAAGATACAATAAAAAAGATAAAAAGCTGATTTATTTATCTCGTGCATTACATCCGTTTCATTAAGGAAAATTACTAAATGTCTTCCTTAAATAAAAAAAAATATTTAAAATGAATAAATCACCAAGCGCATTTAAGGCATGAAAATTGCTATACTTAAAGTTAAATACAAAAATAAGAGCAAAAAATCAGCGAATGTTGAGTAAAATTATACGATATAAAGCTCATTCGCACAAATTATTAAAAAATCTTTTGTAAGAGCTCAGAAAATTTTTAAATATTTAATACTATTTTTTATACAGTTAATTAAATAAAATCAAGATTTTTTACTACTTTAAGAGGTTTTATCAGTTTAAACACACACACACATGTTCTTGATATCAAAATGAAAATAAATACAATAAGAATATAGTTTTTGTTTTCTCAAAAGTAAGAATTCGATAAGAAAAAAGTGTGAAGTTCTTTTTATAGAACTATTTATCAGATTAAGAAATCAAACGCATAACTAATACGACAGAATAAGAAAATGAATCACACGCCCTCTTTCATTCAACAAGAAAATTATGAACGAAATTTAATTCACGGCTTCACCCAAACCAAAAATCAAAAATTAGCATTGCAAATTAAATACACGAAGAATATGCGGCGATTCGAGCACCACGGTTGCCGTTAACTGCCAGTTGTGCAAGATAGCGGATTAATAGACACGAGTAGGGGAGCGAACTGCAGAGAGGAAAAAAGAAAAATTAAAAAATACATAAATTGTAAGAACAAAGAAAACGCAGCGATACAAGGCCCGAAAACATGACGAACGGTAGCAAAAATAACACGATTAAAATTAAGATTAAAAAAATGTCGACAAGTGTCACGTGATACGGGGTGACGAGCTCCTCCCCTTCCCTGTCAAACCTCCTTTAATCCCCAAATTTCGCTTTTTGACTCGCGAACTTCCCTCCCTAGCAGTTGCATCGAAATAATGATTAATTACAGCTTTCACGGGCCCAATAGCACGGACTAAGGTCACGTAATATCCTACGGAACTTAATTATGCATTTTCACACGTCTATTCTTTTTATTCTCTCTTTTTTTTGCATTGGAAATGTGTTCACGTTATCGTGTAATCTCGATTTCTGACATTATCCTGGTGGGGATACCTTCGTCAATTATGGAGGAAAGATTTAAAAAAAAAATCAACTGTATTAATCGGTGTGAGGTAGAAATTATGAAATGTGAAACCCATTTGTTTAGATAAAATTCGTTTTTAATTAATTATAACAAAAATGTTCGAGGCAATAATTACTGTTACTGTTCTAATATATATATATATATATATATATATATATATATATATATATATATATATATACATATACACACACACACACACACACATATATACATATATACCACCAATGCAAAAAGTTCTTGCCTTCACAAACTGTATGCTCACTAAAAGTGAGGTAAAACAGTTGTTTGGCACCAAAAAATAAAAGCAAAACTTATTATTTTTTTAAATTGCTTAATGTTTATCATGCATGAAATCTTAGACTTAAATTCTTCTCTTGCATGAATATCACCATTATCATGCAGCAATATAAATCTAATAATTTTTGCAATATATAATATTTTCATTATGATCTGCAAAAAAATAAATAAAACAGAGCTAGCTGAAGAACCGTCGTGTTTACTATTGGCAGTAAAGAAACAAAATAAGTTGTCGCAATGTCTTCTAAGTGAAATGATACTTCTGGGAGTGGCAAGCCATATTTGACTCCTGTTTGGTCCAGATTCCTAAAGTATAAGGTCTTTTCATTTTGGTGCTACGATGGCACACGCACAAGGTCATTGTTAGCCATCAATTCCTATGCGTATAATGCCAAACAGTTTAAATGTAGCAAATATAAATGGACACTGTAAAAAAAAAAAAAAAAAATAGTTATGACATCTCGAACTTAAAACCATCCTATCTTCAAACAGAAGAATAATGTACATGCTACTAACATTGCGAAGCAATATGTGACGTCCAAAGTCCTTCCGTTGGCGTGGCATGAATATGAAGAGGAAGTTGCCAGCTCAGGTGTGACTTTCGTCACCCGACCATAGTTCAAAATTACGAGGCACTAGGTGATGGGCGAGTATTCGAAACCCGTTAACCTAAAAGTATAGTCCGGGACTCGGCTGCACCGCTATGTATGTATACATGTATCATTGCGAAGCTATTACCACATGTTTGCCTTTAAAAATGAAAATTTCACAATTAAATCGCCAATCAATGTGAAAAGCTGCCAAAATGGCGAAACCGAATGAAAAATTCTGCTAGAAAACTGTAAGCTTCTTTCAAGAATCTTTAACTCAGAAGAGAGGAGGATAATAAAATATATTAAAAAAAAAAAAACTGATTCTCTAATCTGTTCCAAACACAACGAAAGAGAAAAAGTTGGAAAGGAAAAAAACTTTTTTAATAAAAATAAATATAAAAGCATCTTTTATGAATGGGAAGAGGATGTTCATCCCTTCCCCCTCCTCCCCACTCAATCGAAGATATTTTCCTCACTTCAATTATTGGCTTATTTCCAAAAGAAACTGCCTTCTCTCGCCGACAAGTGCTCGAAAATTTTCTATTTACTACGTAGCGTGGTCTCACTATTTTCACATTTTGTGAAGAGCTTGATCTCAGCAGGTTACGCGGAGTTACTATAATAAACGTGTCTTAATTTTTTTTAGCTCAACCCTTTCGTTTTCTCGCTGCCTCTTTCTCGGGGGAGGGGTGTAGAGGGCTCTCAATTTGGAGCATCTTGCTTTTAAAGGAGCCTTTTTAAATGCGAAGAGCTGATTCTACAAGGAAATGATTTTCCTCGTTTCATTTACTGTTGTGTTTTTCAGGAGCTGTTTACTTTTTTCCTTTTCGTTTCTGAAGGGTCTTTTAGTTCCGCGAATAACCTCATTGTCTAAGAATTGAGTACGAGAAATTATTTTTCCGCAGATTTGAATTTTGAGGAAATATTTCTAAAAACAGGATTCTCCAAGGGTAAAAAAAAATAACGCTAAAGGCGCAGCGTCAAATTTATCTAAAACACAAATATGAAAAAATTAATTTTTAAGAAACAAAAGATTTAAAAGTAGTTCACGGAATGGGGTAATTGAAGTTTAAGAGAGCTACTAAGTGATGTTAGCCTTAAGCTTTACTTTCAAAAGAGAGGTGACCTACAGTAAATATTAACTTTGCCAAGTTGCCGAAAGTGTTGATAATTTAAATTATTGGAAAAGTTTAATAAATAATTTAACAATAATACATTTAAAACATCTCAATTTTTTTTAACAATTTATTAAACATAAATTAATAATGCAATGTAAGCATCACTTTTTGCAACTCATTACTGTTTCCTTACAAAATAATAGATTTAGAAAAAAAGTCGACCAAATATTACTAAAACTGAATAATTGTTTGTCATCCAACATTAAAAATAAACAAAATATAGTTAAAAAGAAATGTTTTTCTTTTACAAGTAAATAAAAGTTTGTTTTGTCTGAAGCCTCGTAAATTTGATTTAGAACCTTACAAATTCCCACAAATAATGAATGGACCTTTGGGAAACTTATTCACTGTCACAAATCGGTAATTTAATAAACTATGACTATCGAAAAATTTACAATGATATCTGATAGAATAAAACAATAATTTTTCATGTTTTCCCAGAATTCTGCGTTGCATAGTGAAAGTCAACTACATTAGAAAAGGTTAATTGCTTAACGGTCATTTTCACAAGGTGGCTATCAAGATTGAGAAATTAATTTAAATTGGATTCCGAACTCTTAAAAACATCTAAACCCGAAGCTAAAAACAGATTCTGGAGTTGTTGAATTGAAAGTCAGTTTGACCAGATTAGTTGATTTGATTTTCTTCGTCGCTAATTGTCATAATTAGAAATCATAGGGGTCACTGATTTAGTTTTTTCTCACTTATCAGTCATTTTTTGCACAAGCGGGTTAGTTAGATTGAGTCCTACAGTTTAAAGTAGATCCCAAACCACTGCAAATATCGAAGTTAATGGGGAATCGAACCTATGAACCGAAGACCAGATCGCAAGCCACTCAGATGTCAGTTCAACCGGTGAGATCAGAAAAAGAAAACCATTTTCCAATAATAAAAAATGAATTGTCTCTCTTCTTTATTTATGAATAGAATAAAAAAAAATCATTCTCATTTCAAATAATTTTAAATCTTATAATTTAGCACTAAATGATCATAATTTATTAATTATAAGAAAATTATATAAGTGTATTTAATACAATACTTTATAGTTACTGCTTAGAAATTAATAACGCAAGTGCAATGTTTGATTCTCTTTTTTAATCAATCCTACTTCCTTAAAAAATACCAATTAAATAAATAAAAAAAAATCAAACGATGAAGACCGTGTGATTACAACAGCAGAAAACGTCAAACAAAATAGCAATAAAAAAGTATATTTGCCAAGAGAAGCAATAGCAACTTCACTTAATTTCTGAAAGGATATCAAACCAAATACAATACAAGAAGCGATAAGAACCGGCATTGACATAACTCTGTCAACAATCCAAGTCCACGAGAGATAAGCTCACGCCAGACATTTTTTCCCCTTTTAATCGCGCACAAGGCGTAGGACGCTTGAAGAAAGGAAGTTCACATTATTTACACACCGACACGCTTCGGCGATAACACGTCACAATACGTTGGAAAAGTTAGCCAAATTAGGCGCCGAAGGTGCCGAATTTGAATGGATGAGTGCACACACCACTGAAATTTGTCTCTCTCAACATGAATCGGAAGATAGATCAAGATACTAAATTTAAATTCAATAAAAATTCAATTCCGTAAAAAAAATATCGCCAAAATAGCATGAAATAAGCAAGTTAAAAATGTGTGGGGAAATAAATGTATCACTTAATCATGGATTTTAATTTAATGAATAGAATACAAAAGCATTTCCAGAGTTAAAACTCGCAATAAGGAGAGAATCATTCATGCATTTGACACAAAAGTCGTACATTCTATTCATAAGTAATACATTAGAGTGAATAAATGCATTCTTAGCAAAAAAAAATTTATAGTTCAAAGATACTCTAATAAATCAAATGTTTTCATTACTAATCTAAATCTTTATTTTGTCACCAAAAAATTCAAAAGTAAACTAATAAATTGACCAACAAAATTCGAACATCAGGTGTGGTGGAATATAATAGGGTGGTAAGAATACAGCAGTTAGAAACATTCTAACCACTCCATGATATTTAATAAATACGATTAGCAAATTTGAAAATATTTGCTGGAAAATCAAAATCGCATACTAATATTTTAAACAGTAAAACCGATGGCACCAACACATTAATGCCATAATGTTCTACATTACCATTCACTTTGCTTTAAAAGGGACTTGTTTCAAAGTCTTCAAACGTTTTTCGTAAAATGGAAATTATGTACAGACTAAATGAGTAAAATCAATTATATAATGTGAATGTTCTAAGAATAATAACACAAAATAATAATAAAAAAATATCAATTAAATTTCCTTTGGATATTTTCATAAAAACTATACACATTAAAAATAAAATTCTCATTGCTCATTTTAATTAACTTTAAAATTTGACTTACTTAGTAGAAACAGAAATGGATGTTTTTATCACTCTTGAATCACTTTTTGAACATTAAAGCTAATTTGATTTAGATTTAATCCTAAACGTGAATTCAAAACCATTATAAATATTTATGTCCAGCAGAGAATCAAACCTATAAACAATTTAAACAGAAAAGCTCAGTACTAATCATTCAGCTGTTAATTCGGCTACCTATTAATAGTTAAAACTGGGAAAGAAAAATATTACAATCAACATAGATTTATATTATTGAAAATTAATTAACAGTAAAGTTACTAAGATAGAAAATTGGAAGTCAAGTATTAATGTACCAAAATATTATTTTATGCAACCACAATTCAACTTTGTACCCACTCATTGATTTTTTTTATCCTTTTTTTTTTTAACAAATACAAGTAACAAAGGTAGAAAAGATAAACTAAGGAACAAGTTTATCCCAGAGAAACTGATAGAAAACTAAATTCAATATTTGCACATCTGTTTGCTTGTGACAATACACACACAATAGACGTTTCTAACATCTGGTTCCAAATGTCTATTTACTACTTTTAGCCAATGATTCTAGACAATTTAAAGGGAACTTTTGATGAACTGAGATTAAGAGCTAAATTGAAACATCTTCATTAAGCATTCAAGACAACGAAATATTGTTTTATAATAATAAATCGATAAAAATTGATTTGTGGTGTTACATATTTTCTAAGGTCAAGAGTTTGATATTTTGGAAAAATTAAGTAAATAATATTATTAAAAGCACCTCATCAGAATATAGGAGCTTCAATGAACATGGAATTTATGCTTTGTTGAAAAATGAAAGTCAAGAAATAGATTTAAAACCAAAACTTATAAAATTCCAGTAATTCTCTACCAGTTTTTATACCAGATGATCTTAAATAATACACAATGTATGATTTTCATTTGAATTATAGAGATTATACTAATTAATGGTGTTAAAATTTAAAATGGGTTTGTATGTAAATTGTGAAAGAGACAATGACACACAGAAAAACAATACAGAAATGTCATTGCTTCTTGCAATCCAATTAGAAAAATATAAAAAATAAAGTATAAACAATTGTACAAAAAATACATTAAGATAAACAGTTATTAAAAAGTAAAATTTCACTACATCTTCTCTTTTTCTGCCGATTATCAAATATGTTTCACATTATATGCAAGATTTCTAGTTTTATTCATATAATTTAGTGCATGACAAATATTATGCATTGTACTTAACAATGTAGCTTATATTCCGGGCAGATTTATTCTTATTAACAATATTTTGTATTAAGATTAATTGTTAAATTTAAAATAGTGAAGCAATAATTAATGAGATATAATTTATAAATAAATAAAACCTAATTTTTTCCTTTGTATATATTTTGTTTTTTAAAATCATATTTATAAAATGAACAAGCTTCATTATTTTTTAAAAAATGTAAGTTTTAATAAACACTAATATACTAAAATAAATAAATTATTATTATTATTTTCTTTTTGCAAACGATATTATGTAATGAAAAAATATTTAGGTTGTTAAGTTTTCCTTATTATGATATAGTGAAGAATTAAATTTTGAGTTGATGCAACTTAAAAAAATATATATTTAAGTAAATTACACCAGAATCTAATTTTAATTATTTTATGGCAGTGCATATAAATGCATATGATGTTTTGAAAATACTATTACTTTTTCAATATTTTTATAGTTTTTTCCCCTCTTCCCTCAAATTTAAATCCAATTTGTTTTCCAGATTGAGCAATCACTATAATTGAAGATTATTTTCTTATTATTTGAAAGTAAGGTGTGAACACAAGAGAATTACAAGTGAAAATTTAATTAAAATACTAATCATATTTAAACTATACTAAAATGCACATGATTAAAAATTATAATTACGTAGTTTACTTTACAGGACTATTCTTAATGGTTACAGTGAAATTCAGAATATTTCAAGAATCCAAATAAATATAAGATACATGAACAAACAAGAATTAAGTTTAAACATCTTATTTTTGCTAAATTCATACATGAATTCTAGATTTTAAATTTTCACTTCTGCATCATAAAACATTGCCTATTTAACAGAAAACTCGAACAATTTTCTTTTATTTAATATACAAAAAAGTTAAAGCTTCTCGAAAATTAAAGAACTGATATTTTATGAATTAATAGAGGTAATCATTAAAATAATAGGATAACATGTAATTAGAAATTAATAGTGATAACTACTAAAATTTAATACTTGTTGAAAATCTATCTTCAATACAAAATTCAATAAAATTTCAATAGAAAAAAAGGATTATAAAACTTACCCCTATAATTGAATTTAGCTCAGTCATTGTCACCTGTTTTGCTCTTTCAACTGCAGCTGCCACCTGCTGCTGATGCTGAATTAGGAAAGAAAGCTTCCATTAATATATCATAAAATATATTTTTAATCTTTTTTTAAGTAACCAGTCATAACCATTAATAGACGTTTTAAAAATACAGCTATTAATTTTCTTTTTATTGTTATTAACTTTTTTTTTCTTTTGCAAATTTAGATTCAATTTGTTTTTAAAGTTAAATAAGAAACAATATGAATATATAAAGGTGTATAACATAAAATACCACAAAAAATGAAAGAGAAGGTTCAATGGCAAGCTAAAACTTTGAAACGAAAGTGAAAAAAATAAAGATTTTATAAATTTATCATAAACGTTTTTAAAATAAAATTTTCTGAGTATGTCACTGTCAATATAAATTTTAATATCTTTAAAATTTAATATAAAACAAGTAAATTAAGCTAAATGGTTACATGAATGTTAATAAAATATACCAATTTAAAGATAATTGAATGAGGAAAACAAATAAAAATATTACCTCTTGAGATAGGAACGGTAAAATTTGTGCAATAATGGCATTTAATCTTTTGGCAATCTCCGTCTGCAAAAGAAAACATGTAAAAAAATTATTTATCTGTGCTCTAATTACCCGATAAAAAATTATTATAATTAACAGAAAGATAAAATATATACTCACACACATATTAAAAATATTTTGTATACTTAAAAATTCTAATAAAACTAAACACACACATTTGAGTTTAGTTTTTGTAGTTCTACTATTAATTTTTTGGGAAATAAAGTGCTTGACCGAGACTACCAATTTAAAATGTGCGAATTCTAAGCCATATAAACATCCACGATCGCACCGGAAGTCGAATTCCCAAATTATTGAAATTAAAAGAGTTATAAACATTCTGTTGCTCCTTTAACTGCAAAAAAGGAGACTGCATGTTTAATTTGTCGCTCTATGATTACTCTGTGCATGCGAAACTTCGTTGACAAGGACCAACAGTTTAAGGTTAATTTCTAAACACTATAAGCATCCACACCCGAGATGGGATTCGAACACACGATATGTTGAACTGAAATCCAGAACGAATCCCTCATTCATCTGGCAGCAAATAATTACAGAAAAAAAGATTGGGATGATTCATATTTTTATACTTATAAATACTTGTTTATTGTAATATGAATATGAGCACTTAGTGATTTGCCATTTTTTTTAAAGAAATATTTTGCAGAAATATATAACTTTAAAAATAACATTTAATTACAATTAAAATTAAATAAAATATTCTTTAAAAAAATTGCTTAACATATTTTTTATCTTCGTAACTTATATATATATATATATATATATATATATATATATATATATATATATATATATATATATATATATATATATATATATAGCATAGCATTCTTCACATTTATAAATTATATAATAACTAATGAGCTGTTTACTAATTTATGTTGTCTAAAAAACAAAGTAATTTTAATTGTTAAATTATTTATGTCACATAATATAAATTAGTTAACAGATATACTACTTGTACACACATAGATTATTTTATGTCACTTTCACAGTTTAGTATTATGAAATTTAGTTAATAGAATTAAAGGCAATTATAATTGGTTAAGATTAAAAAAAAAGAATACATCTTAAGAATTCTTAAAAGATGTATAAAGATCGTTTGAAATATATTAAAAGTGGAATGATCTAATAAAATCACTCGTTTTAATAAACACAGATGCAAATTTTGTATTTATTTAACAGGAATGACTATTAAAATCTATATATATATATTATATATATATATACACTCCAGTTTTACCAAAAACTAGAACGTGCGGGTCACTATCTCAGTTATATACCAAAATACTATCTTGGCTATTTTAAGATAGTATTTTTTTTTAAAAAAAAAATTTGCTTTTTGATTTTATTTAGTCATGGGAAAGTTTTGTAAAGAAAAACTAATGCATATTCACTAAGTTTTTTTCAATAGACACAACCTCATAATTTCTTATAAATAAATTTCAACCAACTATAAACACTTTTTAAAACAACATTTCTACGCTTGAACGATTGACCTATTTATAAACCAATAAAAGATTAATTTCATAAATATAACATCGCAGTTTAAACAGGGGAAAAATTTATAAATATAGAAATCAAGGTTTAAATACCTCTGACAGACACAACAAAATACCAAGCGATTAATGTTGGCCATTCTAGGTTAGTGAAAGCACGCAATTTAAAAGAGTAAGAAAACATGAAAAAAACTGGAATTCAGATTAAGCGGTAATAAAATAGAAAACTAAACCTTAAAACAACAATTCAATCGCATTAAAAGTGAGAAAAAAATAAAACGCTTGGTTGGAAATTAATTTTTGAAGCACTGACTAGTCTTTTAACGGCAAGGAAGCCGCCTAATCTAAAGAGCACAGTCAAGCGTGGACGGCAGTGACCACAGAAAAAAGTTATTTATCTTTACGTATTCTGTTCCACCTATTTGTAGGAGTTCCTTTATGGACACGCCGACGCGGTCCATTGTTGTATCCAGCGCCATCCAGTGGAGTGAAAAATTCAAGCAATTTGAGAGACTCCAATATCTAACAAAAAAAAATGGTTTGAAGGTTGATTTGGTAGCGAGGCAGATGAGGTTGATGTGGCTCATCAACGGGAAAGGAAGTCGTTTACGGTCACGCATCAATCGAGCAGGAGGGTATGCGTGTCCTTTTTCCTCTAGGAAATCAATGAAAAGTGATTGAAAAGTTAGCTTAACCAGCAAAGCGGGTTGTTAACAATGGCTTAAATAAGCGATTCATCACTTTCAAAACCATTTCCAACACAGTCAAAATAAAACCCTTCATTAATTCCTTACAAAGTATTTCAATTAAACTTGCAACAGACTCGAATTTCAAATATGCGTTAAAATAGGCACTACAGAGACAATTTTAAGATTTTTTTTTAATTCAAGATTTGTGTATGGTTTACATTGTTGGACACAAGACCTAATCTGTCTAGAATTATTAGAATGCCAGAAATATTTATGAGCAAACTGTGAATCGAAGTCATGAAGTTGAACTGTAGGCTATAGAATGCTAACCAGTCAGCAGCAAGTTAAGCGATAATTATGTAAAAATAGTGTTTATATGCTCGTGAAAAGAAAAAGTTTATTTTAAAAGTTCAAAAGAACTAAACTTGATATTTTTATTAAAAAGTTTATAGTCAAAAATTAATTTCTAAACCTACAATAAAAACTAAATTAGTAAAGAATAATTATAGTATTAATCATAATATGAATATAATGATTTATATATAAGCAATAAAGCCTGGTATTTTATCCATTTATTTAAAATTCGAGACCATAAAGCAGATTCTACCACCAAATTAAGTTAATATAATTTACAGTGACTGTATCAATACTTTTAAAATGTAATAGATCATTTATCTAACACTTAGGAAGCACAAATGTCGATTACAAAATTCCCTTGAATTCAGATAAATTTCTATCTATAAAAATAAGCTAAGGGTAATGAATATATTATAGCACGTTTTATAAAAAAAGCATTCAATGTAGAAATTAGAATTTCTTTTGTGACGATGATAATTTATCTTGTGGAAGATTTTCTGTAATAGTTAGGAATAAATATTCAACTGAAATCCGACCCATTTCAGCTCAAAAATCATAAGCAATGTCAACTCTTCATTGATTAAAAATAAGTTTTGCATTTGCATCGAAATATATTACGTATATATAAATTGTGTTATGTTATTTACTTTAACACATAAATGTAAAACACAAACTCATTTTTTCACATAGCTCTTTTTCTTCAGATATAAAACACATTATAAATAGCTATCCATCTGAAATTGGTAACATTTCAATATAAACATTAAATTTAATAATATATTTATTATTTTTGTAAGACTTAAAATAAAAAATGAATATTTTCCATTTTTATTGCAATTGTATAATGGTTATATATTTTATTGCTCTATTTACAAACATATGCAAAGTTAAGTCTATTATGCATTTAGTTATCGAATCCTAACATAATTATGTTGAAATGAATGTGAAATGAATATGAAATATTTTTAACAGAACGGTGAAGAATTACTTTTTTATATAATAAAATTTGATTTACTTAATTTGTCACTCTACGATCACTTCAACGTTAATTTGTCCAGAATCTTTAGTTTAAAGTGAATCTCGAACCACTACAAGGATCCACGCTCAAAATGACAAAATCGCATAAGTGGATTCGACCACCACCGCGATAGAAGTTCGCCATCGAGTTAGCATATTTATATTATATAGAAAGTTATGACCTTCATAACATAAGAGGTATTCTTTCCTAAAAATCTTACACGTCAGAACATTTAAATCTATGTTCGTTAGCCAAGATTACATTCAATTTCCAAGAGCCAATCGATTCCACTTGAGCAGAAACTCCAGAAGAAGGAATAGTTGCGATGACACTTCACCATGTTCCCAAGTCCTCTTCAAGTAAGAAATATTTCTAGTGACCTGGGGATACTTTTCTCACTTGGCACTCGAGGGTCGCCCCAGAACGGGAAAAGATGTGTCATGGATCCATGAGTTCCTTCCTCTCCAGGCCGCTGAGCAGGGGATGATCCCTGCGACGGTTACAGGAGAGCGACCAACACTAACGAGGGAGGGCAGAACAGCAAATCCATCCTTTTCCCTCGTTCCGCCCTTTTCTCAAAACCACCCGACCGTGAAAATAGGGGGACAGCAGGGGACCCAGTCCACATTAATCTGTAATCTCAGAGAGTACGTCTTATTATCATCTCGACAGAAATTCAGCGGACATTTTATTACATAAAACACGATGATGATTGAGTAAACAAAACATAAAATAAAACGACTGTCCTCGCGTCCGTTTCTGCCCTTGGGCAAGGAAATGAAGGTAAGAATTATAACCTCTGACAGACACGCTAAAATATATGATGGATACGGAGTTAATCTGACGACGGGAATAACAATTTAGGACTTAATTGAAAAATTGCGCCACAACTTTTTTCTTTCCTCTTTTTTTTTTCTTCTTTCTACAGCTGAATTAAAGTGATTTTCAATAGTGGAAAAAGGTAATCTATTTATGATGCAATTACAAGGATAACCAACCATTCGAGTTTCTGCCGTGTGATGAATGTTTTTACTTTATTTTTATTTTTCGAGTTTTTGCTGCTTACCGCAATGTGATTGAATCGCGTCGCTTCTCGGATGAATTGACGAGCAAATCATGAGTTTCGATGAATTGAAAAGGAAGTTACAAATACATGCATCAAGTTGATGGTAAAGAAGAAAAAAATAATAGAAATGAATATAAATATGAAGACCAAACCTTAATCAAATTCACTATATATGATCATTTATTAGTATGCTGAATATTTCTCGGGTTAATTAGACGTTTGGTTTTATCACAATACGGCTAATTCGGGCCAGTTTGGTTTGTTAGTCATTCCACGGCCACTTTTTGCACTCGAAGGCTGATTCGACTGGAACCAGTCACTTAAAATGGTCTCCAAATCACTACAATCATTTACATTCGAGATGGGATCCAAAACGAGGAACAGATTAATTTCGTTTCGTTTGTGTCACTAAACGGTCATTTCAACCACCATGACTGCTAATTAGATAGAGATCTTCATTGTGAAGTGGATTTCTAACAATTACATTTAAGCCTAAGGTAGAATTTGAATAAATAAACTGTTAATATTGAAGGCTAGAACGGAAACCATGAGAAACCTTGGATAGAAGGACAGAACTATTCAGCAGAAAATCGGCAATTTTTTGTTAACAAAAGAGAATTGAAAGAGCAAATAGTAAATATCCTCTCTACACCAATGAATAAACCATTCGACCTGTTAGTAATTAATTTGAGAAGGGTTAATAGATTTAAGTGGATTGTTAACCACTGCAAATATCCAGCAAGAGTAGGGAATTGAATCCACGAACACCCACGGCAGCAGTCAATTAGTGAAAAAGTAGTTATTTCAATTGCATGCTTATACAAACTATCAAGTTAATCTTTTTTATTAAAAAATATAATGGAAACACATTTGAAAATAAAACTATCCACAATGGAAAATTTTAAAAAATCGAAAAAGTAGACCTAAATACAATCTGAGTAAATCAGGTAGCAACTTATGAAGAAAAATAAAATATTTCAATAAAGAAAATGTGTGATGATGCAGCAGGACACAGCTCCTGCTCCCCCTCCAAGCAATTTTCAAAAACGTGGTTGGAACAAAAGAATTGAATTATTCAGCTCACCCCCTTTATTACAAATACGACCCCACACAGGGGGAGGGTGACTGTACTCAGTGATAACGGTGATGTCACGACCAGAATAATCTCGAAAACGGGGCAAATTGCACATGAATTTTCATTAGGATCCTTGGGCCCGATAGTCGAATTTTCTGGACAGATGAAAGCCCAGCCGAGTAGGGATGTACAAAACCTCAAATGAGGGGATCACCCACAATCCACACATCACTGCTTAGTATGCAGTACGTAGAATACGCAATGGCAACTCCGCCCCTTTCCTGTTCCGTTTTCATGCACTGGTGAAGATGGAACATATGATGCGGAAAACAAGTTATTTTTCAAAGATACTCGCCATCCCCCGTAGATGAAATAGAAATCGAGAAGAATGAAACGTCACCATTATATTCTTTTTTAAAAAAGAGAAAGGAGGAAAAGGGACAATAGCGATAGACATCAAGGTGGTTCGTGTACGATCCTTGGGTCTTGATTGACATCTACCATCAATTTAAGAGGACATTCCATTACAGGTTCCATGGAAGATGGAAAAGAATAGGGTGTAATCTTAGAACCTGGCGACGAATCAGTCAAGGCTTTCAGGACGTCTTAAGAATGGACAATTCATTTCATCATTAGTGTGAGAAAAATTCTCATTCAGATAGATGACTGATTTCATGATATTCTTTTTAAAACAGTCACAAAAAAGTGGAATTTTTTTTCCTAACAAACGTAACCATGGGAACTAAACTTGAAAGATATAAATTATCTTTGCGCAATGTTTCTACAAAAATCACAAAGTAATATCTAGAATATAAAAAAATCTATCCTAAAATTAACTATTAAAAGCATGTCACTATCACTGCCATGGATCATAGAAACCATGTCTTTAACTAGTCGATTTATGAGGATGCCAGATGTAAGAGAACTGCCGAAGGGATTATTATAGCTTCCATAACTGAAAATGTACTTAAGTATAATCTCTTTAAATTTTAAAAACTGATATCTCTAAAGTGATTCCCTGTTGCCCATTAGACTGCATTCTTTAGAATAAGAGGTTCCGGATCTGATCTCAACCACTCTAGATTTGCATTAGTTGCTGCTCTACGCTCACTTTTTCCACACAAAGTTAACCTAATCAGAGCCTAAGGTTTAGAAACCTAACCATTACAAACATTCACGCCTAAAATGGTCATGGTACTCACGAACTGTTAAACCAAAGATCAGGTGACTAATCATTCGACTGTCGGCTTAAGAATAGAAGATAAATAAAACATATGTTTTATTTATCTTCTATTCTTCCATATGCACATTTGTTGGATAAGCAACAAATGTATTGCTATTTTCCATATGCTCATTTGTTGGATGAGTACTTGAATCTTTTACTTAAAAGAAGCCCTTCCAGATTTCAGGAATATAAAAGATTGTCAAAGACAAAAATATAGGGTAGATATGGAAAATCTCACAACAGTCATTGTCAATTTACTAAAAAAACTTTTTGAATGTATTATTTCAAATAAATAAATAAATAATGAACAGTGAAATAAGAGTAACGAAGTACTTATGCAAGACAAAATATGAATAAAAATTTAAACATTAATTTTGCAACATCAGACTAAATCTTTAAGCAATAACCAACAATAAATACATTATTCAGAATAATGCGGTTTGCAACAAAATACATGAATAAATATAAAGGGAAGATGACTCATAAATTAAACATGATGAAAAAGAGAAAGTTGTAAAAACACGTGATATTTACTTCATGTGAGACACGCACACATTTTATTTCAATGAAAATAAATATTTAAATAGAAACCAAGGCAAAATTGAAATGGTGCAACTGAACTTTATATAATAAGAAAGTAAAATTTATTTACATAAGATAACATTATAAATTTAAAACCCAATTTTATTAATTTCAATAAACTGAAAAAATTCTGAGAAAATTTATGTATAAATTATCGGAACCACACATGAGAAATTCTGTAACTGTTCAACTTTGAAAACGTAAAATTAACATGCGTATACTATTATAATTCTGACATGGATGTAACCCAATATTAAAGATAATAAATCACAAAGTAGTGAATGTAATACAAAAATTTTTGTAATATTTTTAGACGTCGCGATTTAAATTAACTATTATAACTCATACAAGACCAAAACTCCAAAAATACATGTCTCTCTCTATATATATATATGGAATAAACTTTTAACTATTTTTCATTCCTTCAACATTCAAATGTCCACGGAATGTAATAGCTTACAGTAGATAAATTTTTATTGCTACAATCAAGGCAGACCAGCCGGAAACAAGCAAAATCTCGTTCCACTAACATGGCCTTATGTCAGGCAAATTTGTAATTGCAAGGTTTTACCGCAGTCTGTCACGGAAAACCCGAGTTTTTCTTCTTAAAATCTCAAGTCCTTAGTTCGATCCAACACTCAAAGTTACGTGCCAAAGGACAGTTCTCAAGTATGTACAGATAGTTAATAAGAAGGTAATTGTATTTTTACCTCTGAATTTCATTTCCCTCGTGATAGGAATGGCAACGAATTCCAAAAGAAACCAAAAAGAAACATTGGTTTGAGAATTAATGGACGCGATAAAATACATAATAAAGCAATTCCATCCGATTTAGATTCTGTACCTTATACAACTACTAGCTAAGCTATAAAAATATGTTGATTTCAAGAAATTCAATGCTTTGAACAAAAAAAATATTGCCTTGATGGATGTGATAGCTTTATTAAAAAATTAACATCAAGAAATTATTCGATAAATTTAGGAATTATTTTTGAAGAACAAGAGACGAGATTCATTCAATATGCTTTGTTGGATGTCTTACTTCTGTTAGTTTTGTAACTTCGAACATTACAGAGATCTACTGAAATACAATACTGTAATTCTGTTTTTCAAAATTAGTGGTAATTCTTTCCACAACCAGAAGTATTACACGATAGAGCAATACATGAGGCTCAAGCCAGGTGTCCCATCACATATATCTGTCACCTTTGACATAAGCGAGCTAATTCGACAAGATTTGGTTTGGTTTTAATTTGTCACTCAACTATAATTTTACTGTTACATGATTACTAATCTGGGACTTACAGTTTAGAATGGATTTAGAGCCACTACGAACACACAAATCCGAGATAGAAATCAAACCCATAAACAATCGAACCAAATGCCAAATAATTCGACCAGGATCTTAATTCAAAATAGATTCAGAGCCACTACAAATATCTACCATGAAGTGAGGGCTGATTGTTGTAGTCCTTTACTTTATAGATACTTTTGCACTAAAGAAAGAATTCGCTTAGGTTTAAAGTGAATTCATAGTTTTAAAATGAATTTCGATTAGCTACAAATATTTAAGCCCAAAGGGGGAACGAAGCGATAAACAGTTGAAATGGATACCAGATCGTTAAATATTCAATTAGCAATCTGTTATTCTGATTTGAGGACTTATACATTAAACATTAAAGATGTAAGAAAATCCTTCGAGGTGCAATTATTTTTATGTTGGTTTCTTTAAAAACAAGAGCTCCAAATAAATAATGTAAACGTTTGGGAAAATCGAACATCATTTATCACATAAGAAATTATTAAATACTCAAAAGTAGTATAAAACTAAAATTTTATAATCAGATCAACTTGAATTTTTTATTTCGTTTCCTATTACATCTTTAATAATTTCTTTTTAAAAAAATTTTATTTTTTTATAAACTATATAATTTTTTAAATACAATTATGATACTAAAATATAATCACCAGATACAAAAGGAAATATTGAATATAACAAAATTGCGGTAGTCTTTCAATAAACAAACATTTTCCAGATAACTACACAATGATACTTAAAACAAGTAGGTTCTCTAAAATACTTTGTTTTTACATTCATGCTTATTTATCTAAATAGCACCAGAAATGAATTCTGCTGTTCGAATCAAATTCCAACTGTTAAAAAACACAAAATTACCAAGATAATATCCGATAATCAAAATCAAAATTTCAACAATAATTCATCAAATAAAAAAAATTGGAACCGATAATGTATTTTAAGCCAATTGCGCGATAAAAATATTTAGTTAAGATAAGCATATAATATTGTTAAATCATTTGCTGTAAATGACCATTTAATCAATATTGTAAGTTATTTTCTGTAAATGTGTGAGTGAGTTTAGTGTTATTAATTACAAACATCTTGAATGAATTTTTATGATGTTATAAACAATTTATTATAAATGGCGTCAATAAATAGTTAATATTGTAAACTATAAATGTAATGTGCGAGGGAGTTTAAAATATTATATGTTATCACAATGACAAATGATTAAGTTCATGATGTAAAGTTTTAATTGTAAGCAAAGTAAATCAATTCCTTCTAATTTTATAACATGTCATTATGGATAAATAAAATATGGTGAGTAATAAATTTGAAAAGACATTTATATTCAAAACAAGAACTGAAGGTGGAATTTGAATCTATGAACTGGTGAATGGAAAAATATAACTAGTAAGAATTGATGCATACAGAATCAAGTCAATTTTTTAATTTAAATGCTGAAAACTGCAATAAAAAATTTAAAAAAACAATTCTTGTTAAACTTTTTAAAATCACTTTTTACAACAATCAACAGAGCTATTTCACCGGAGTACATGAAACTGAGCAATAACAACTTGTGGAACTACATGAGAGAGAGAAGTCTTAGTAATATTTCCAATCAAAATCTAAATAACGACAATCATAAAACAAGCCGTCTCTTGCAAAGTTTCCTGCCAACTGACATAACGACTTGATACACACTGACAATAACAATCATATCGCAAGAAGCAAATCGGGGCTCAACGCAAAATTGTAAAGAAACTTTGGCACATGTCAAGCAGAATATAAATTGGAACTCCTGATGGATAAGGTGGTGGCAGAGAGAGTGGGAAAGTACTGAATCGCATCATTAAGAAGACAGTTGCAAAGTCATTCCACAATTCAAATCCATTTGCAAGAAGGCGGTGAAATAAGTTTCGTACCTAATTACGGTCGCCAAGGAAGGAGGTGATCCTATACAATGTATTATTTAAACGAAGACTTCAACTTGGAAAATTTTGACGTTTATGCGCTCAAGGGCTTTCACCATTGAAAAGAGGAACGTCTTTTAATTAAGAAGTGGGAAGTCGCTTTCGTGACGCCGAGAACTACACATGGATATATTTTCGCGTGACCCAAGTTAGAAAAGTTACAGTGCACAATCACAATGTTCTCGCCCCTAATGGAGAAATGATGTACCTGTCTACTTTCTCCAATAAAAGCTGCAATTGCAGTTTGACAAAGATTGCGATAAGATCGTTGAAAAGAACTCTCCTCTTGCTAAACCACTGCATTACACTGGCATCGAAAATATTTCATTATCAACAGCAATAAGTAACATCAGTATTTGTTTCGCACAGATTAGAAACAGTACTTGCTTCTCAAGAGAAAGAAATACCGATTTGAATCGTTGTAATATTTTTCTCAGAATCAATAATTGAAAAGTACACCAGCGTATATCTGATGAAAACTATTAATATACAGTCATATTTAGATACAGGTGATTTTGTTCCTGTTATATAAGTGTGGATATATAAAAAATATAAAATTGCATAATCGCAATTTTACTGTGCTTAATGGGATCTTTATTAAAATACGGTTCAATTAATGTGATCAATAATGTACTCCATTAGTTAGTTATATTAATAAATATTAATTTCAAACTGTCGCATTTTTATTTTATTTGCATTGTTTTTCATGCGATTTTTTGCGCCACTTATAACAACATATTAACATTTTTTAATGCTAATAGGACACATACATAAAAAACAATACGTATATTTTATAAGTTTGTCGAGCTACGATTATTTTTTGCACATAATGGCTAATTCAACTTGAACTTGCAGTTTTGGCAAACCATTAATCATTCATATTCTCAACAAGGCTATAAAAGCATTTATAGTTCAAAGGTTTTTTTGGAATTATATTCATTAAAAAGATTATACTAAGGTATATAATCATAACTATAACAAGATCTGAATAAATCAATTATCTAAACCACAGATATATAATATGGATATGTATATCATTAATATTAAAACTTTCGGTTCGAAAAAGGTTCTTTTGAATTATTAGTTTTCAATGGTTTTACAAATCCAAATATAATTTTATTTGGTTTATTTATAGTTCTGTGGTAACTATATTTTACAAATTAGGGCTAAATGAACATGGACCCCAACGAGTAAATCTCAAACCTTACAATATTCACACCCAAAGAGGGTGAATTTATGAATAGGAATAGAATTTGGAAAAATAATGCAGATTGGCAAATACAGGCCTATTTTCACAAAGAGGATTTATAACAATTATTGTATGAATCTTATGGGCACATATAACTTAACCATGATTGGTATATTTGCTTTGATAAAAAGTTTTTTTTTTCAATAAAAAAAAAAAAAAGAGAGAGAATTTCTACGGTAAATGTAAGTTAAGATATAAATTTATGATTATATAAACAGGAAACAATATTCCTTATTGCAAGTACAATATTAGCTTTTATAAGTAAAGTAAATCTTTTTTAAATAAAATTATTCGATTACTTTCATGAAAATGTCAAATTTCTCAAGTCGAATCATAACTTTTAAAAAAATGTAACCACGACTCAAAAGGTGACAAAAAAGTGTGGTTTCTCAGTTCTGTGAAGCACATTTCTTACTACGCATTTAAAGATGAACCTTCGCCGCACGGCAAAGTACACAATGGTATTCTAAAATCATTATTTGAAGTTGAGGTTAAGAAATAGCATATCAACAAGACAAACGAACCAGCATGATGAGGTAGCCAGACGTGACAGGATTAAGACCAGGTGGACGAGAAATGAATCATAAAATATCTATTAGGCAAATAGAGAGAGGCGCTCTATCTCTGCGTGCTCATATTAGAAACATTAACATGCAAACCAGTTACACGAATATTACATTAATACAGAATTACAGCGCTTTTTTTGCTAGGGATTGGCATATTTGGCGACAGAGGTTAACTCCAAGCACACCAGGCGTTAAATCCTCGGAACGTGAGGAGGAGCTATTTTTTGTATTTAACTCGACTGAATAATTGCAAGCGAATATTTGAGTTAGGTAATCAAGAAATATTTTCAAGTATTTTTCTTTGCAAGGAAGAAACATTTTTGAAACTTGATATAACTAGAAAGAAAAAATCTTAAAAAATTTCAAAAAAATGTGATGAAAAATTTCTAAGCTAAAAGAATTGATAATGGTAAATTCATAAAAATTGGTGGCTTTATTAAAATATTTACTTATTTTTTTTAAAGAAATTTGCAAATTAATATAAAATAGAAAACATGTTTTAGACGTCAAAAATGAATGTAAAAAGTTACAAAACTTTTCTTTTTTAGTTAAGATACAACAACTGAATTGTCGTTTCACGATCACTTTTTGAATAATATGAAAGCTTATTAAATTGGGCTTACCATTTCCAATGGATTCTAAGCTACTGAGGAGATGGGAATCGAACACATGAACAACTGAGTTAACCATTCAGCGGCTGACTTGACAAAAAGATTGCGATAATATAATGAAATCATTATTCAAAATTGTTTCGTAGAAATTTTCTATAAATCGAGAGTTTTTAATTCTTTTATAACACAATGAGCTCAAAAATTTCATAAACTAGATAAAATAATGAAAAGTTAACCATAACAATAATTTTACTAAAAGATAACTGGCGATATAATTAGAAACATCGCAATATAAATAGATTTGTTTATCGTACTGCGATCACTTTTTGCATACAAAGGTTAATTCGATGGATTTGGTTTGGAAATGAAATAAGAATAGACAAATACTAAGAAAATTATTAAAGATGTCAAACATTATTTATTTTTACAACTCAAATTTCAGAAATGTTTATATATTTAAATTCTATAATTCACAACAATAGAAGTTTTTCAAAAGATTAGAATTTTCCGCAACAAAAATAGCCAACAGCATGGAAATATGTGAGAATAAAAGAAACGACAATTGTTGACTCCAGACAATCATTTGTGCCCGTGAGTAACCGCGGTTTATTTACCTTGAGTGCTCAGCTCTAAAAAGGACAGATTATAACCCCAAATCTCTAGCAATCCTTTTACACGAGCGTGGAAAAGGAAACAGGAGCTTTTTTCAGCAAATCAACAAAGAAAAAAAAGCTAAAGAAAGAGCTCGTGACCCCACGCTATATGCCCTTAATCCCTCGGCAAACGAAGTCGACACTCTGATCCCGCGTGTAGAAATAATTACTATCTCGGACTTTCTATATGTCGAGTCCAAGGGTGTGAGGCTCCGAGCTTGGCAAACTCAGGCCCTAGATCAATATTAGATCTTTGCCGAAGCCCTCCCCACTCGGCCAGGGGTGCTTGTAAACACTGGCGACGGGGGGAAGGGTCTTCACGAAAAGCGGATTTGTGATCTGATCGCTGCTCTGGCTTCTTCTATTAAAGTAGGTTTTGAAGCTTCAAGGAGATTTATATTGTCTTGGAGCAAACATGCAGTACCTTTTGTTTAGCGGCTATTCAAAGGACTAAGGATACTATGTAAGCGTATTTATTTTAACGTTCTACGCTGGGCACTCTAACATTTAATTGGAATAGGTTAAGTTACGTTTCGAAGTTAATATAGTTGGATGATTCATCTATTTGGGCAGAAGGTCAAGTCCTAAAATCAGGTACAAAGTTTTATTTTATTTGAAAAAATGTCAAAGATAGCACATTTCTCTAAATATAACTTTGCAACATTTCTAAAGGACAAGCATAAAATGTAACAATTACTAGCATTGTATGTTTTGTCACTGGCATTTGAAACAACTTTTTCAGAATTCATTGTCGCCGCATTTGGGAAGGAGTTCAATTCTTTAACAATTGTGAGGTACTATAATTCTTACAACTATTGTGAAAAATCATACTTTTATTAAAGTATGGTTTTTATACTTTTATTAAAGTATGTCCAAGACGAATAATGCCCACTTTTGTGTCCAAATTTAATTTTCCAATATTACAAAAGAGTACTCATATGTAGTAACATTTACTACCATTATATGTGCTATCAATAAGAGCAATGTAACAATTAATTGGATTAGATTAAGTTATACGTAAAAATTATTCTCGCCAAAATAGGGTTGTTTTTAAGCAGAGAATCAAGTCAAATGCCATTAGGTTCAACAATTCAACTAGTCTGTGTCAGGACATTGACTAAATAAAATTCAATGTTTCTAAAAACTATAAATTATTGATTCTAATATAATATGCACATTCTCTTTTAATATTAAATAATTTTTATGCCATAAAAGATAAGATTTCGCAATTGAAGGCTAAAATTGAAAGGCATAGACCAAGGCAAAAAGAATACGATAATAGTGAATAGTTTATATATATATATATATATATATATATATATATATATATATATATATATATATATATATATATATATATACTATTCACACATATATATATAATTGCACACACAATAATACACGTTTAAAAATAAAGAGATGATGCATAATTAAGAATAATATTTTACTAATTTAGAATCAATTATGCAGTTATTCAAAAAAAAAAAAAATACATTTATATCTATCTGTGAAAAAAATCTTTCACAAGCTAAGAGATTTGTGATTTTTGACGGAGATCATAAATTTATCAACAATTGTAACTTCAATGTTCGACAAATAGTAAAAGTTAAATAATAATAAAAGAGAAATTATTTACTCCCAAAATAAAAACTCGTAAACAAAATTACTTTTTTTATTTTGGAAATTAAATGAAAGATTATTTGCTTATATTAAGAAAATGAAAATACAGAATGTCAATACTCAAATCCAAATGAGGGGAAAATAAATCTATTAACTTCAACTCAAAATAACTGATTAATTCTTTATTCAACATTTATTATTATTTAAGCCTGCGATAAATTAGAATTAAATTACTGAAGAGTAAAAAAATTACATATCATCGAAGCATAACATTTTTTCCATAAATTTTTAGAGGGTAGGGAATATATATCTCAAACTCTACAATGCTTCGAAAGTCAAGCAAAACATTCGGAATGCGCTTCGAAAGGAAGTCCTTTTCCCAGGCTTTCTCGCAGAACTTTCTCATGTTTTTTTGGTCTTCCAGTCATTCGACACACTCTGACGCTTCGGTGGTGCGAAAATTAGGCATTAAACGACACTTCATATTTCACATTTTGAGTTAATCATGGGAAAATATCGCGGATGATACAGTTTGGGTGCCATATTTCATCATTGAATGCGATTTAATCGATCCTAACAAAACAAACGTTTCGAAAGAAATCAACTGGATTATAAGCATTCAAAAAAACTTCCCTCTCTTTGTAAAACTTGATTCCATTTAAATGGGAAAAGTGGAATTAGTTTGTTTAAACAATGTATTTCATTTAAAAAATAGAAAACTCAAATTGATGATGATTGAAGGAAGGATATATTATGAAATTGGTCAATAACCAACCTAATGAAGTACTTGTCAAATTCCTTCGTATATTTATGCTCGAATAATTGCACTATTACAAATTTTCGACAATCGGTGATCTAATCCCTTGAGATAGAGATCAATTATCATAAAGAATTAAATGTGCAATTCAAGTCCATTTTGATCTGGTTTCCTTCTTTTTTGGTCCCTTCACATAATGTCTAATCAAATTAATATTTGTATATCGTTTGTTGCTTCTCATTCCCGTGACTAATCAGGTCCATGAGTTCATTCTCCCTGAAGAAATCCAGCAATAATAGAGGGTCTTGAACTAGGTGAGTATCAGACAAGATAAAATGTGACCAGGGAAGGCTTATACAGAAGAGCACCTAGTGCAAATTTCGAAGTGTTTATTGTCTCCAACAAAAGTCATTGAAGAGCAGCTTGATCTCGTCTACTGCTACCCCGAACCAAGGAGCCGCTAGGGCAACTACTCTGATGTCACAGGTGTACTGGCGGGACCATCCAAAGGACCTTATTCATTGGCTTATATTTAAAAAAATAGCTTCATATAAGCAAGAGGAGCGACAGGCGTTGTGACCTCGGCAGCACCAACTCAAGCCAAACTGTCTGCAATTTCATTTCTGGCAACGTTGACATTTGACGGAATCCACTGGAAGTGGTTGGTTGATTAGTTGGGTTTTATGGCGCAAGATCCAAAAATGGGCATACTGCGCCTCTACTGGAAGTGGATCCAATGAGAAAGAGAAAGTTGTTTTAGTTTTTTCAGAATGTCTGCACTTGTACTATCCCTCACGTTATGCCAATCAGCCAAGTACACTATATATAAGTATAACACTTCTACTATCTGAAAAGATCCAACTATCCTTTAGCTGCGGTAGCAACATGATGGGGTGCAAACCCTCTAGAATGGCGAGAACCTCGCTACTGTCCAGCTGAAGTCTGTAGGCTCAGCAGCCAAGATAGTCTTCTACCGCCGGTGCTCCAGGTCTCTGATCATAGAAGCTGCCCCTTACGTCACCAGTTATTATATCTTAAAAGACTCTTGAACCACTAAAAAGGGTCAATACCTCAAAAACGTGATTCGTTTAGTATTTTACTCCCCTACAGTTACTTTTGCATGGGAGAATTTATTCAACCGTGATCTACAGTTTAAAGTGAATTTCGGAATCACTACAATATCCACGCAAGAGATGGGATTCAAACCTACAAATTGTTGAATTGAAGACCAAGGTGCTAAGCTACCATGTCGAAGAGTCGAATGTGAGCTTAGCTCAACTGACCACAGCAATAATTCAGCGACACCATCCTTCTTGATTTCGAATAGTTATTAAAAACATCTCGATAGGCTAATTGTAATTTTTAAACACAAATTCAAATATCAAGTGGTGAAACATATCCAAGACATTTTATACACTTGATATTAACAGCAACATGTTTACTTACAAAAAACTACTTTTTTCAAAGCTTCAACAGCCATTGTGATTTGTAGCATGGTCATTCACTTCTTTTCACTTGAGCGCAAGGTATACTTGAGTAGAAAGCCACTCAATTCCATGGATACTCGCTTCCATTAACAGCCAAAACAAGCATTTCTATGGTGACCAAATCATCTGATTAAAACCATAATCCCTTATTCTGCGACGGATGCGGGTCTATGGGGCCCTGCCTTTAATTATTTAATGAAAAATGACCCTTGCCGGCCATTCGATCTGCTCCTCATTCCAAAGCTTTTAAAATCCCATCTGCGAAGGGGGTGCAAGAGCTCTTCTCCTTTCCAATTCTCCGTCCTGGAAAGGCTGGATTGAATTTTCATTAGGGCTTTCCGTGTGTGTGCGTCCCCATGTTATTGGGTCAACTTCGCCATTCCGCAAACACAGCCCCCGGATAAACATTGGAATTTGCGTCTGTGGCCCCGTGTCAATATTGCGCCATGGGGAGAGAGCGAGAACACGTGGGGGATACCCAGAGAACGAGCGGAGCTTAATTAATGGACCGCCCCGGCTTTTCACCCCTCTTTCCCAGCCCACCCTATTTGCTCTGCGGCGGCAAGTGACCACCCCGCCCGCCGAACATGACGTCAGCTCCCACGCTGACCCCCCGCCCCCTCCTTCGGACATGAAGACAACCTGATTAAAGTAGGTAATCAATGGCCGACAAACATTTCGCCGCTTTTCTACCTCTTGCTCCTAATATCGATTGAATGGGAGAGAATGGATGGTGCAGCCGGACGATTTCTGGACCTGGCCGTCCATCGAGTGTCGTGAGTGCCCACTTGGCGAGAAGGCCTTTTGGCGCCATAAAAGCAGTTCCCGTTTCCTGGTTGTAAAGACGGGGGATTATTACATTTACAATGCGGCAGCTCTGAGACAGAAAAATTAAACCAAATAAAATAATAAGTTCCTTCAGAATTCATTTCCACCGTGTTTTGTGCTACCTTGGCATATAAATGTATTTAAAATATACTAAATAATGATTTGTTAGGTTTACTTGTTAGTTTTAGCTTTGCTCATAAGAGTTAACTGGACCTATCGAGTAAAATTCATTCCAACCAATAACATTCATGCTTAAAGTGGGTTTTATTATTGTTGCTCTTCGGTCACTCCTACACACGAAGGTTAATTTGACCGAGAACAAAAGTTGAAAATGGACTTCAAACGTCAACAAGGAAGCAATATTTGAAGTGGCGATAGCACCTACGAAATATTGAGCTGTTCACTACCCATTCAGCAGCCACATTAGTTTAAATGGGCTCTGGAAAATTACACAAACATCCAGTTCAGAAGAGGATCTAATGGCTAGAAGAATAAGCATTTAGCAGCCAGTTCGAGGTGATTTGCATAATTTTCTTCAAAATACACCTAGAAAAGATTTTTCAACTTTTTATAACTTTTGACTCTTAGTTCAGAATAGAAGTTCTGCAGAACGAAATTTCTAGAGATTAAATGCCATTATTTCTTGCAATTCAGCTGCCAGGTCAACCGAAAACGGTGATGATAAACAATATAATTTTGTATTTAAAAACTGTATTAAAAATGTGGCATTTACAAGGTATCAATACGTTATTATATTTAAACATGATAATATTTAATGTTTCATAATTAGTGAATAATTTTTATACTAATAATAGTTTAATAGTAATTTATTTTATACTCAATGGTCACTTTGCATACAAAGGCTAGTTTGACTGTGATCTTAACTTTTAAGTGGATTTTGAACCACGATAAACATTTACGCTAGAGGTAAGAATCCAACTGTTGAACATGTAAAGGATCATCGCGTACTAGCCATTCAACCACCAACTCGACAATAACAGTAAATTAAGATTCATCCCAAAATGTAATTTTCCATAAAAATACATAGTAGGATTGGCATTTTTATTTCAAAAATCATCATTTAAACATGTTACGAGTATATTTACACATTTTAATGTTTAAACTTTTAATCCATGCATTCCCTTAATGTAATGGGAGATTGAAGTCAGAACTGGTTGGCTTTCAACAGCATATTCGTGACCAACAATCTGTTACTATTCAGCATGAAACGAATGCTCAAAATGCAATTTTACGTATCAACGAAAATATCTCTGAGGCATCCATTCTACAAACAAAACTGAAGGTGCAGCACAGCAGATAAGTTTAAAGAGCACTTTAAACAATGTATTTGTTTGCACAAACTGAAACAGCGGGACATTTGTCCGGGGCAAATTCGGTAACGCGACTCCAGAATAAGCTATTGATTGGGATGCTATAACCAGCCAAGAAAACAATTCGCTGGGAGAGAGACGCTTTTAAATTTTTAAAAAGCACGGTACTTTGATTCATTGCTCCCAGATGACGCGATTGGGGCCAAGCCACCACCAGGCGATAGTACACATATTTGTCTTTAAAAAGATTTGCGCACCCCCTGTAAAAGTTCTCGAGCGGGGAAAAATAAAGTTTCCCCAGAAAAGTCCCAGCTGGGCCCCGCGGATAGAATTTTCCCAATACACGAGTTCCTAATTCACGAGTAGATATTTGACATTCGGGGATTCGCGATCCATCTTTTCTCGTGAGCGCGGAGGAATGTGTGTGAAGAGCCCATCTCCCCGACTCACCAGATCAATATTGACCGAAAGTGTGTGTCGGTCTCAAGAGGTTTACTCGGAAAACACTCCCGGGCCCCATTCCCCCTCGTCCACCCCGGACCAGTCTCCAGAGAGTGAGCGCTCCACTTTATACTTTCGACCCCCTCCTTGAGTGCCGGAGTCCACAACAGTAGATTTTCTAGACCGTTTTCCAGCCAGACATTGTGAAGCGGAGGTTATAGTTTTCTGCCATCTGTTCCTTGTCACACGGGCGGCCCCGGAGAGCATTTGTTTGTTTGCAGGAAATATTTATTGGACTTCTCAGAACTTCCGCGGGGCACGTAAAACTCGCGCTTAAGATGCGGCTTTAAGAGATTGTGTAACGAAGATCTCACTAATTTCGTAAGAAACAGTGTTTATATTTGGAATCGGAATAGCTTTCTAAAAGTCAATTGAGTAGCTAGCTCCAAACGTAATTTTAAAAAAATAAATGTATAATCTCGAATGAATTCCATTACCCTTTTGTCTAGTAAATAGACATAATACAGCTAGTAACCTTTGTAAATAATTTTAAAATACATAACACAAGATTTGTGTATGTAGATAAATAAAAATCCTACTCCAATTTCAGCAGACGAATTGTCACTTCTAGTTTATTGTGAATATTTTAATTGGGAATCTACAATTTAAAATGGATTGCCAATCACTATAAACATACAGGCTGGAAGTAAGAATTATTAAAATAAAGTTCATAAACAGGTTCCATTTCACACATTTGAATACTTTTTAGATAAAAAATTAAAAATCACTCAAATAGCTATTAAGAATTACTACTGAAATGATGAAATCTAACAAACTATCGCCAAGAATTAGGATTCGATTTGGCTCCTTAAGGTTTATTTTTTGTGCATAATCGACCAGAAATCCCAAATTATTGCAAATTTCCACAATAAAGATAGAACACGTAAACACAAACTTTAGACTCCAGAACAGAGCACAGGGTCATTCAACTGTTTCAAGAAAAGGAACTAGCAGGTTCTACATGCCCAGGATTCCAAAAAATTAATTTAAAAATACAACCAAAAAGACTTCTAAATAATTAAAAAAACTTTAAACTGAGTTGTCCTAATCCCTGGATGTTTCTGCGGCCCTTATTTATATTATGTTTGACTACAAAATTTAGATTCCTTTGCTTATTAAAAAATTCCAGTGATCAAAACGTGAACTTGTGATTTCAAAAAAGTTCATGACTACAAATTAAAACTTGTGCGAAATTCATTAGATCAGTCAGTAGAAATGGAAGATTATATCAGAGTAAATTAACATAATCTGAAATAATCTTGTTTTACATTTGTTAAAATACTTAAAACAATCATAAGTATGTATGTATGTATATATATGTATATATTGCACTGCAAAACAGCTCTGTAACAGTCGAAAATACAAAGTAAACATGTAAAATATCCGCAATGCAGCATTTCCAGAATTTTCAGCATTATCAGAAATAATACTGATATGTATCGCACTAAAAACTGTCAAAATAGAGCATTGCTAAATATTCCAAGTTTAAGAATCCATTTACATACAGGTGAAACAGAATAATATATATGCATAGTAAAACTGCAGAAGAGCATGAGAAAAAAAAGCGCAAATAAATACAACAGATTAATAATATAAACATGTATGAAACTTGTGTTCACTTACAGCCTTGTTACATACAGTTTATTAAGTTTGCAAAATCTATGATACAACATACAAAATTGGAGATTTAAATTAATTCTTGATATAGGTGATAAACTATACTCAAATATTTGAAGTACTGCAGATTGCATTGGGCAATTATTATTTGCAACAGCCGAATTTGCACAACTATTATTATTATGGGAATTATTGAACAAAGAATACAATGGTTATAATATACAAGACTATTTAAAAAAGAAAAATAATATACCAAAATATTTCAGAAAAACATAAGAAATGTCATTGGGTATAGATAACAATAAAAATTCAAATAGGGTATTCCAAAAACCTCAAAGCCGCTGAATATTAAAATCCAGTTATATAGAAATTAGACTAAGCAAAAGTTATAAAATGATGTACCATATTGAAGAAAGTGTTAAAAAGAGTAACCATGAACAACATACATATGTGAAGCAATATAACTATCCAATTTAATAATAAATCCTTCATCATATTAAAAATCTGTATATTGTGTGTACAATTTATTAAACATACAATATTTGTGTTGTGGTATAAAAAGCTAGGCATTAATATTACTAATTGTTATTTTAAATAAATTATGCTCACATATTTGAAGTACAGCAGATTGCATTAAACTGAGACAATTAATATTTTGCAGCAGTTTAATCAGTGCAACAATTATCATCAATTAAAATATTAGTTACACAAAAGATGCAATAATTAATGATACATTTTGAAGAAGAAAAATATCTTACGATGATTTTTATACTTTAATAAATAGATGTTATGAAGAGATCTACTCAATTATGGATTTATTATCACAAAGTTTTGAGTTCCTTCTTCACAGATAAAGGTGATTATGATCTTTATTTCGTGCAAAAGAATTATGTATGGAATTCGAAGTCTTATACTTACAAAAAATTTAGTCTAAATTAGGAAAAATTAGTTTGAATTTTGTTAATTGCTTTCAAGGAAGTAATTAATTGGGTAACAATTATGTATCACAAAAAAGTATTTAGCACATCACTAAAACCACTAAATCCTCAATTACAAGTGAGAATATTACAGAAAAAAGATAAGACAAAATTCATAATTAACAATTTGTTTAAAGAAAATGGAAGCAGCTGGATAGCAACATTTATACAATTTAGATAGCACTATTTTGACATTATATACAAAAATTATTAAATAATGAAATTTAAGGAATAACATGCAAATAACATAGCACTCAATTCCTTAAACATTAGACAAATTAACCCTGATTTATTAACTTTTTTCAACATTGAATAACTGATTTGGATAGCAATATTTATGTGTAAACAAGTTTACAAAGTAATATGCCACAGATAGCAATATTTACACACCATAAAAGGGAAGGATTTAAGTAAAATAATTTGTAAAGCCAGTTCTTCAATCACACACACAAAGATAGCAAATTGTCTTTATTTTTCTATCAGACTTCCCAAACAAAGGCAGAAATAAATTGCGAATACAACCACCTATCGCCAAGATTATAAAAAGCAAACGTTTAAGAGATAACACAAACGACTTGAGAATATGAAAAAAAAAAAAGATAGCAAGATGCTAAAATAATAATAGAGCGGGGGAATAAAAATGATACAACTGATAAATTTTCTAACCCTCTTCAATCACCACCATCATCGCTCTATTTAGACGACCGCCTTTCTTTTGTGGCGGCGGAAAGGAGGAAAAAATAGAGACGCTACTGGACCCTGAATGATCGTCATCAACTTTCGTCTTCGATCCGTCATCATTGCTTGGAAAATGATTCCATCTCCACCCCACGCTCAAATCGATCATCATTTCATCATCAGGTTTCCATGCACCCGCAACCATCTGCGGCCAATTAACGTCTTCTGCGGCGATACACAGCGATAACCGCGAATTCTTTCTTTAATAATTATATAATATCACTACCATTTATGAATTGTATACAATATTTCCAAATTTTATGAGTCAGCTGATTCGTTATGAAATTCCCAGTTATGTAAACACCGTTTTGAATGACGGTTGCCGTCACACTTACGGTTTACGCAATGGAGCTATTTTATCATTGGCATATTTCATAAACTCACTGCAAAAGGGTCATTTGTTGTGATGATATAATGAAATGGTTAATTGGTTGTCGTTCTTCGGCCACTTTCTTCACACCAAGACACATTCGATTGGGATCTATTGTTTAAAGTCTATTCCTTAATCGCGGTAGCTTCGTTTGGTTGATTAGCATTCGCTTCATAGTCATTTTTGGGACAAGATGGCTAATTTGATCGGTATCAACAGTTTAAAATGCATTCCTAGCCACTCCAAATCGTGGGAAAGCAAACTCGCCAGCAATTTAACTGTAGGTCACAGCGCTAATCATTCAGTTGGCAGTGGTTGTACCCTGGAAGTAGGATTTAGAAGTCACAAATTAATGAATAATGAGTGATAAACATAACTTCTAGCTCGACATTATCTTTTTTTTATTATCCATGGTCCTACAAATGCTTCATGAGATGGAGATGAAATAAATTCATCGAGCAATTTATAGTTTATACTACTTGATAAATTGTAAGTGCAAACAGATATCTTTGTGATAGTGTAAAAAAACTTAGTTAAACAAAAAAAAAAACTACCTATTGAATAAATTGGCTGCCAATTGAGTGAGATAATATTATCTGTGGAAACAAACTAAAGATAAACTATTGTTTGTGTTTGAGTTAAGAACAGAGTATGAATATCACGACATAAAGATACTTTGAAGATTAACTTATTTCTGGCATGCATTTTAGATAAGAAAAAAATAAAATTAGCAGAATTCGCATTAAATTTACAAATGTTTGCAATATATATTCAGGTCATTGATTACTTAAATCGAAATATAAAACTTACCTGTTTGTGCATTTCTACATTTAAACCATATGACATTTCATAATACTGAAAAAAATAAATAAAATAAACATCAGTTACAATACAAATGCATATCAGATAAAGATATTGCTGTTAAAATTATACATGATTGACATAAAATGGGTATGTAGGTAAAAAACTTAAGACAACTGCCATTTAAGAAAAAATACAATTAGTTATAGTCAACCGTTTAAAAAAATACATAATCATAATTAAATACATTTACTTACCATTACATAATGCCTCTGCATTTCTGTTTTTTCTGTTGCTAATTTTTCACACTCTAATTTTAAACTGAAAAAATAAATAAAACAATCATAAATCAATGGTACTAAATATTCAATATTATTTAACATATTATAAAGAGATACAAATAATATAAATAAATTTCTTTTAAAACTGGTATAATAAATACTGGTTAAATTAAATGTGTAAAAAACGGAACACCATAAATTTCATTTCTTATCGTTCTACATTCGTTTCGCGCACGTGACTTTAAACCGAATATCTACAATTTAAATAAATACCCTATCGCCAAAAACATCAACGGTAGAAGTGGGAGTCAAACCCATAATCAATTGAACGGAAGGACATAGCGATAATCATTCAAGTATTAGTTGGCTATAATAAAGATATCAAATGTAAAATGCGATTAATATATGTAATGTTTATTGATAAATTTATGTAATAAATGTCTAGCACTTAAATATAAATAAGTCAACAGTTGCTTAAGTGCAACATATATTAAGTGTTAACATATGTAAATAAGTAATATGATTTTTTTAAGTATTGTTGGCTTAGCTGGTACAATTCCCGCTAGACATACATTTTTGGCGAGAATATAAGAAATATTAATTAAAAAATAGTAAATATTAGTTGTAATCATAGTATTTTTGTACCGCTTAAAATTTTTGCAAAAAGAAATAATAAAGTATATCCAAAAAGTTTTAATGTTTATGTAGAGACTATATTATTGGACAATTTTGTCGCCTGCTCAGCAGAAACAGAATACTTTTTTTGGCATATCTATCTTCACAGAAAAAGCGGCATATTAGGCAAGATTTTTTAAGTTTAAAAAATAGCTTAATTAAAGCATTTTTGAAATATTAAATTTTGAAAATTCCCATAATGATATTTAGCAAATCTAAAATTTATTACAATGAAAGCTAATCTTAAATGAATAGAAGAATATGTAAACACAATAGTAAAGAAATCATATCTTTAAGTTATAAAAATTACTTAATGACATCAGTGTAATTAAGTTGTGTTTAATTTTATCAAGAAAATGCAGTGTCAGTACTGAATAGCAACATTTTTATCATAAAACAATGGCAAAATTTTATTAAAATCACAATTATTAAGTTACGTAATTACTAAATGACAAAAAATTAAATATAAAACATTTTCTAATTAAAAAATATAATTTCTTAATACTTCGGGATAATTTGTTTAAAGAAATGTGACACGATTCTTCTTATTCACCAATAGCTATTTGTTAAAAGAGTTACCTTTTATGCAAATAACGGAACGAACAAGTGTGGGCGATAATTGAAAAAACAAATAATAAAAGGACGAACTAAATCGAGCAAGGCCATATGGGCGACGAAGCACGTCCAACTCAGGAGTGAATACCGGCGGAGGGAGGGCAGCAACGCAAACATAAAAACACCAGTAAAAATTCGCTCCTTTCTCATAAAACAGAGAAACCAGATACGGTCCGCCTAACATCCAAATAATGCAGACAGCAGAGAGAAGAACGGGTGCATAGTCGGGTGCGTAGGGGAGGTGGGACGGGGAGATGCGAACGCATCGCGGCGTTTGCGTTTTACGGATTGGCAACGCGAAAGATTTCGCAAAAAAGCAATTTACCGTGAAAACAGAAAGCGACGAACAAAAACATAGCGACATATGAAAGAAAACGGCGGGATCCGAAATGGTCACACGTGAGCGAAAAAGAGCGGGTGCATTTTTTTTCTCCCCTTGATTGAGAAAACCGTGGGATATGTTCTTTTCTTTCTATTTGCAGGTTATTTTTTTATTTTTCGTTTAGTTTGTAGAAAGAGATGTAGAGCAATTCTCCCATCAGACTTTGTAAACGACAAGAGAGAAAGGAGAAATATATATATGTGCAGAGAGGAAGATGAAGACTGCCCGAAAAAAAAGAAAAGAAAAAAAAATTCAAACTAATTTTTGTGTCGAGATTTAATGATAGTGTATTGCGATTTCTTTAGTGTTCTTTATTTTGTTCTCTTACCCAAGCTACTATCACTTAAAGCCAGTGTGTGTGTGGGATGTATTTACGTTTTTTAAGCAAAGAAAAGAAATAATACTTTATATCCGATAACGATTAATAAATCTTTGCCATTATTTCAGAATCTCTTTAATAATATTTTTAATACGATTTAATACAGAATAACTCGGAAAAAAATATAAATTATATGATAAAAATATCTGAAAACTTAATATTTTAATAAAATAATTATTCCAAGAACCAACAGTAAAAAAATAACCAATCAAAATTATTGAACAAAAAAGGATATCAAAAAATATTGTGCTATCCAGTTCTTTGATTAATAAAAAGTGAACAGACGTAATGAATATATAAATAAAATTTATTAGCCAATAATGTGTGGGAAAAAGTTTTTATAAAGCAGTGTGTTGAATGAAAAGTTTATAAATAGAATTCAAATATGTATTACAAATTATTTCAATGTTTTGAACAAAAGAAATATAAGTTTTAGATAAATCGTTGTTAGAAAAAAATATATAAAATTTTATCTTATTTGAAATCAAACTCGCTGTCTTTATAATATACTTAACCGATGTTTCTAAATAACTTTCATAAATATACTATTAAAGTTAATGATTCTGAAAATATTTTTTAAGATTTGAACACTTTAAATTCTAAAATTTAAGTTTTCTTATTTAATTAATAATATTTTTGTTCACAAACACATTGTTTGAAAATAAAATATTAAAACTTTTACAAGTACATTTTAAGGAAAATCACAGAAATTTCTTGCTCTGCATATTAGCTGAAAGCAATTGGTAAACTTTTCATTTCAAACTTTTAAACACAAAAGTTTTAATAGAAATTCATTACTTACTTATGGTACTGGGCTTGAAGGAATGAAAACTCTTCTTTTATTCTATCACAGGATTCAGCTACAGTAAATTTAAATGGCTGACCACCCTGAGGAGGTGGGCCCTGGAAGAAAAAAGAGAATTTTCTTAAGATAATTTGATCTCTTTACTAATATATCTATTACATTTTATAATTTGAAAATAAAATGCGAAACATTATTTCGACACATAGGTTGGTTTGAACCTCCAGAACCATGTTTGCACAAGAGGATTCATTCAACCGGTAACCTATAGTTTATAGAGCTCTCATTACAGTACTAGAAATATCCACATTGTGGTTGAAGTCGAACTCGCGAACTGTCGAAGTGAAAGTCCAAACGCTAACTATTTAGCTGTTGGCTCAATTTCTATCGACTAAGTGATTAGAATAGTATGTCACTTGATTTAGTAAAGTCTGGCGAAGCTCTACAGTTACTTTTATGGTACCACGGCTCATTCAACTGAAATCCATTGTTAGTATTTCGAATAACTGCAACAATTTGCGTCCATAGTGAGAATCGAACCCATGAATTGCTGACGTCGATACGATTATTGGGTAGGAAATAGCAAATGTATTCCTAAATTAAATTCGAGAACTTAAAGTAAGCTCAATAGTGAGAATAATTCTTGGACATCTTTATATATCAGCAATTTACATATATTTATACAAATATGCTTTAACTGATAATGTCGTGTAACTAAGAAATTAATTATAATCAAAGACTTTTCAGATGGAATTTATATATATATATATATATATATATATATATATATATATATATATATATATATATATATATATATATATATATATATAGAAAGTACATCTCTGGTACCAAATTAAGTTTTGCATCTGAATGCTTTCTAGTACCCTTAGATGAATTTTTAAAAAATTTTTAAGCTTAAATAATTTTCAATTTATAAAAGTGAGATAAATAATAAAAATTTTCTTCAAAATTAAATTAATTGATATATTTTTTTAAATGTTCAATTTTAGTAATAATCGAATAGTAACAGGGAAAATACTATCAAGATTCCATAAATTTTTAAATAGTATAACTTTGATGAAAAAAAAGAAGATATTTTTATATTCTGCATACATTATATAATTTCTAATTAAAAAATTATTTCTCTAAGAACAAAATATTGTATTTGTAGCACCAAAAAGATTAGGTAATAAGATTTTATAATGTCAAGATGATCATTTATTGATGATAAATAAGGAAATTTTAAAACAAAAAAATAATATATGATCATAAATTACATTTCAAACGAATGCTCAGATAAACTTTTTTAGGTTATTAAACGCAATAAATAACTATGCAGTTACGTTTCGTAACCAGATATTTCGAAGAATCGAATAAATGATAATTTCATCATTCGATTACAAAAGATATGGCAAAAAGTTTAAGTTCACGATTTCGGAATGAGATTTTAATAGCTACAGCAACTTTTTAAAAAGAAATAATAAACAAAAGGTAGTCAGATCCAGCCACAACTTTCAAAATCGAACTTTCGAAAAACGCGTGACCTAACATCTTTTTAGGAACAATAGAACAATCAATACGAGCAAAATAACGTGTCAAACAGTAGAATAGGATTAATCTTTATAAGGAAGTGCATTTTTTACTCAAAAAGCTGTCATAACAAGTTAACACTTTTGTCTTTTTTTGTATTTCCAGACTAACTTCCTCTAATTCTATTCATGCATTATCCAATATTTATCATAATTACCGGATTTAAATTGTGAATATAATGTTAATCTCGAACTAAAAACGAATTCTTTGATTACAGAATTTATATAACACAGGAAAACGTGAGCATAAAAAACTGTTAATTTACATGCAGGCCACTCGAATTTCTTAGATGAAGCTCCCACATTTGTATGTCGTCAGATATTTTAATTTGCAATCTCTGCTGCTATCTTTTCATTGAAATTTCAGTGATATAGCATTATAATGATAGTTAAAGCACTATATTGCTATTTTAGGATATTTTTATTACCACATATCCTTTTATCACATATCATGATGTGATAAAATGATTCACATGTGCAGAGATTATTACAGCAGACCCAACTTTCAAAACTCATCAATGAAAACTTGGGATCATTCAGTATTAATACCATATGTGGCAAGTGTTTATCAATAATCATCCGCACCATGAAAGGATCAAATAGCACAGTTCCGATATCAAACCGAAGTTCTGTAGCATGATAATAATTAAAGCACTATATTGCTATTTTATTGCATTTTCATCATCACGTATCATTTTTATCATATCATGGTACAGATGATTGATTACCTTCAGCAGACCCATCTTCTACAACTTATCAATGAAAATTTGGGATCATCCAGCTTTCGATATCAGTCGTGGCAAGTGTTTTATCTATAATCATCTGCACCATGAAATGATTAAATGGCACGGTTCTGATATCAGACCAAATGTTTGGTGAACATTGTTTAATTCTGAATCGCCCACAATTGGAATGCGACTAACATTTAAGTCAATAACGAGTATAATTACAAATAAAAGAGGACAACGGAAAAAGCATCTCAAAGTATCTCAAAAAGAATTTTTATCAAAACATGCCTCAAAATATTTCCGAATTATTAGAGACTCTTTAATTTCTAAGACGACGAAATTATATCCAAGATAGAATTTTTAATTTTCCATTACAAAGAATTTTAAAAAATCTTGATTTTAACTATAAACGAATTCAATAAAGGAATAACTACAACTTTACTATATCATTTATTACATGAAACGTAAAGGATTTATATTCGATCGGTTGCTGTACGTTTTTTTAGTACATAAAGAGGTGCTCGATCCATCAGAATTATCCACATTAAAAGTACCGAAATCAAAACTACGGGCTGTTGAACCGAAAGTCAAAAGGTAAATAATTTTAGTTGGTAATCGAATTTAAAAAAAAAAAGAAAATAACACCTTGTTTACATTGCCACTATTTCTAACAGTACTGTGTAATCGATGATCGGTAATAATGTTTCACAAATTTCACAGGTACTTAAAAGTCATAATTTAATTTAAGATTAGAAATATAATACAAAATTTGTCATTTTTTGCACACGAGGACTAATTAAACCGTAACCAACAGTTTAAACCAAAACCACTACAAGCATCCATGATTGAATTGGGAATTTAATCCACGAACTGTTGAACCGAACAAGGATTTTAACTATTTCGGCTTTACCAGTTCAGCATACACATTGAAAAGAATATATTTCCAAAACAAAAATGTTAAAAATAATATCTAAATTCACCCCAAGATGCTTTCTCTAAATTTTCATACGTAACTTTTCAATATAGCATCGTCTATCACCGATTAAATGCACACACTTTGTGGGGAATATATTTCCAACAAAAAACAATTAATATTGATAAAGCTACCAGGATTTACCAATAATTACGTAATTAATGAAAACGGATATTTTTCTAGAATTAGCATAAGACAATTCATTTGAATAATCATATAACATTTCCATGGCGTACATACTTATGTCATTAAATATACGATACTTTGAAACACTTATCATTTTATAGCTTTCCAACCACCTTATGAAAAAAAACGTGCGAGCAAAATCTAAAAGAATGGGGTAAAAACAAGATATATGGTGGCTGATTCAATCTTTTAATTACATCACCCATCCAGGTAAATGGGTCTGCTTCTGTTTCATTTTTCCGACGACAATTACAACAAATAAATCAGCAAATAAAGCTATCAAAAAACAGAAATCCACCCATAAAGATAAAAAAGGGGGAAAACAAGAAAATTAAAATAAATGCTTCAAGAGGATTTCGAGTGCACGGTCGGTAGATAAAAAAAATGCCCTCATTCTATTTTGCCGCCCGATTAATATTCGTGAACCCCCTCGAAAAGCTGTAAAATAATGGCTTTAAAATCCGAGCAAATGAGGCGACGAGTGGTTACTCGTGAAACCGCAAGCACCTTGTTTCCGCCCCCGCCATTGATCGACCCCCTTCTTCTTACCCCACCCCCGTCATTCTCTAATACGCTGGCAGACCCCCCTCCTCGAAACCACTGCCCCAGCTAATTAATGTCTCGGGCAATTTAATGGGGCGCCGTTTTAATATCGGAGCCCCTCTTTCGTAATTAACAACTCCTTGGGCCCATTGTGGCGAGGTTGGAAAAGGGTTGTCGAAGAGAAAATTTTTAAAAACGCTCTTCTCTCTCTTTCCTCTTCACTCTTTAATGGAAGGGAGACACATTATTTAATGAGGGTTATTAGGGGCGCCGCAAATGAGTGCTCGCCCTATTGACTACTACTTCCCCCTAAGTAGGTTATGAACGCACCCTCCCACCCACTAGATACTCAAGATACAGTGAAGGGGTGGGGGAAAGACGAGCAAGAAAATAAAATGCATCATCAAATTAAAACACCAGAATATTTTGATCAGAATATAGATGCGTGTGCGAGGGGTCTTCTGAGGAGAGTGCTCTTCGGCGGGATCGGCCTGTGGTTAAAGTGACGGGGGAGGAACGGAAAACCGGAGGGCGGGTGGCAAACACTTCAAGTATCGTTAAGAGAAACTCTGTATCGTTAGGAAAGTTGGAAAGTTTTCAGTAATTATAACTATCCTTTTCTTTCCCCCACCACACGGCTGTGGCGGAATTTCAGAAAATTTGTCGTGCATCGCCATTCGTTAACCCTCCCTCTTTTGTGAAAGAAGTAATTGGTTATACTCGATCACGACATACACTCTTGTGATAAGTGAATTCTTGAATAGCGATTTTTACTTTTTAAATGCTCGCGCATAATGAGCGCGTGACGAAGTAACGAACGAAGCCGAAAGCTTCCCCCTGTAAAGCTGTAGAAATTATACCATTCGCCTTCGGCAGAAAAATTAGTTTTAAGGCACGCGATGCTTGAAACTTTAAGTCTGGTCTATTTTTGACTTAAAGTCCTTTACTCGTGTAACACAGAGAACTTTATTTGTGTAAAATCTCGTACAGAGCAGAGTAATTTAAAAAGCAGTCACGGTTAATTACTTATTACAACGTTTTCATTAATTTATTAAAAAATGAAAGTCTAAATACTGAGATAATATGGCAGAGATACACAGTTAATAAGTGTGATATCTATAGAATAAAAAGTTTGAATATATGGGTAAACATATATTCAATATTTAGTGCTTCATTAATATTAATTTGAAAAGTATGGGAAAAATCTAAGTACCTAAAAGAATAAAATGTGACTTGTCTAAAATAAAAAAGTTAAACAGTCAATCATTCCTTCATTACAATGTTTTATTAATTATTTTAAAGAATATGAAGCTCTAAGTATCAAAAAATAGCATACAGTAAAATGTGATATTTGTAGAATAGAGAAAATCTCTAGAAAATTTGAAACATCACTTTTAAACGTCTATATGCTCGAGCATTTTATCATGCTAATCGTTTATTACAATATATCATCTATTAGTCAAAAGGATAGAATAACTACATGTACCAAGAAAAATTTGATTGAGAAAATATACATGAAACACAAAGAAAGTTGAAAAAACTTGCAATTCCCAAATTATTTATTAAAATAAATTTACTTAAAGTTACAATGCATTGGATTTGTTGAACAAATCAAGTGAAATCTTTGCTGCTTTATACCATATTTTGAATACGAAGGTTAATCGAACCGGAACCGACGATTCCAAATTGATTCTTTCTTAGTAGTATAGTATTTTTAGTAGCAACTACTTCTTCTTCTTCTTCTTAAAATTGAGTTTGTATATCATTGGGCACCTCTGCTTTTATCAGCATTTTGTACCATTAACTCCAAACCCAATGTTTCCTAGTTCCAGTTGCTCGGGTCACCCACTTTTCTAATAAAGTCTGATAACCCTTTAATGGAGTCTAGGTGTAACTCTCTAGTATGGATGAAGCCTAAAGAAGTTAATTTAGGGAGGGCAAGAGCCTCACATTCGTAAATGACATGCTCTGCCGTTTCCTCTTGCATATGACATTTCCAGCAGATAAGGTCTTGCTGAAATAGTCCCATCTGGTCAGAAAGTCAGTCATGTTAGGAATAGCTTCCTGACTTTCACCAGAAGGGATTGGTTTAGAGGTCATTTCTACCTCAAGTGAAGGATTCATTGCTGCCCTTTACAAGATTGCCTCTGAGTTCCCTTGTCTTTTTCAGCAAGGTCTACTTTAGAGGCTTCACCTGCAAATGCAGAAAGGTTTGTTACTTCTTGTGTCTTTTCAGCCACAAGATAACAATTAAAAAGCTCAGGTAATATAAGTCCACCCAGCATTGCCTGAGTTACTGGGAAAGGCAAATTACTCTAGAAGTTCGCCAAGCAACTAGAGGCTCCGTTAAGACACCAATACCGCGGTGCCAATTAGCCCTAGGCACGGATCGCATAACGCCAGGGTTTACGGGAGCTGGTTCGCGGCCTCTGATTCTATATTCAAGGCTATCCTGTCATTCCTACAGGACATTCGGCTATCCACCACTTACCGATGCACCTAGTAGCTGTGCTCAAGCCCCAGGAAGGTACACGTACCCCCTGGTTCCAGGTAGTAGCAACTAAATCATTAATAACACCCTACTCTGCAAATTACGGAAATTTCTGTTCTTTTCATGGCATAGACATGTTAAACAGGAAGTAGACTAGGCGACTCCCTAGTGACTAATATGTTATTGCACCATCTAACTTCCCTGTACTTAACCCCGTGTTGATGCTCTACCAGACTAATACGCGGAAAACACCATGTGGCTGGTGCGATTTGTGGTTCTTGGAAAAAAACCAGTACAATACCGCAGGACAAATGAAGGAAATACTGTGACCAGTGCAGATGTTATCTAGATTCACAGCCATCTAATTAGGAAGAATTGGCATGAAGAAGTTTTAGATGGTAATTTTATGATGATAGTAATTAGGTATAACGTTTTATCGTACCCCACTACTCATATACCTATTACTACAATACACGCTAGGTTACCATCGGATAAATGTAAGGATACTTTAGGACAGTGTAGATGTCATCTAGCCATCCAGCTGTAAGAAAATGTTTAGTATGAACGAAAAATTTACAACACGGTGAGGTAATTTAACTTAACATTCTCTCATAATTCTATTTTATATTTCTACAACCATAATACAATAGTAGTTTTGTGATGTTAGAGATATTACTTTAATAATACAACTTAGTATACCACAACACAAATGAATGAATACTGTGGTGCAGAGCTATGTGCTCCAGATTTAAAGTCATCTAGTTGCAAAATAAAAAGAAATGAAAGGTATAGTATAAAAGGATTTAAAAAAAGCAAGTTTATGACAATGGTAATTCCACATTTTACCATAATCTCATGCAAATAGCTACAATGCACTAATTTAAGACACCACAGAAAAATATATTGTGGCACAGCACGTGTAAGTCATCTAAATCCGATTTGAGAAAAGTTATAAATGAAGATGCTATATACGATATGATTACAAACCAGTGAATGGTTTTAGAAAGCAAATTTAAGATGATTGAAAATTCAATTTCACACGTTTTTCTATAATATTACATATATGTTCCTTGTACCACAATTGCTGGAAATATTTCGCCATCAGTGACGACAGTTGATTAGTCACAGTTATTGTAACGCAGCGTTTATCAGCGATGCAAGATGGTAAGAAGACATTTATGTATCCGCAACACAAAAGGTAATTGATATCAGCATATAATAGAAGAGATAAAGAGGAAGATTGCTATTCTTTAAATATAGGTCTTGCTTTCATACAATAGTACTATCTTTTCGTCAGGTTATTCTCCTAACCTTTTCCGACATTTTTGTTAACACATACACTCAAAAGAAAATACTATATCTAAAATACTAGATACTTCGATGTAATCAGTGTATTATGCAGAAAATAATCAAGGACATTCACACAATTATTGAATATTAATGGGATGAAATTTCATTGTAATAGTCTAATCACCCCACAATAGCCATAAATTACACTATTTTGACTACTCACAAATTATGTTTTTTAAAAAGGTATAAAAATAATGCTGAAATTATGAAACTAACATAATTTTCTTTAACACTCATTTCATACAACAGGTAGTACATTTTGTGATTTAAATCTTTACAATTTATTACTTCTACTAATTTAATTACATTTATTGATTTAATTTTATTACTTTACCATTTATTATATTATTTTACAGCCAATTTTAACATATGCCAGTTAATTCGACAAAGATCTACAATTATAATTGGATTCCTAATACATATATAGATGCTCGAGGTAGAAATTGAACCCAAGAACTGTTAAACTGAAGCCTAAAAAAGCGTTAAAAATTCAGCGGCCTAATCAATCACTGGTCGGTAAAATTTCATTTCAAGTTCAAATAAATTTGGATTCCTCTAACCCCGAATAACATTAAATTATAATTATACAATTGAATTTTTAAAAGAGTGCAAGATTCTATATCGATATGGTAAATAATATCAATAAAATTAGTAGGCTCACAATTAGGCACAAATCTTTTATCAATCTTCTCAAGAAAATTTTTTTCAAGTTATGTGATATTTATTTATAGGTTTTCCCACTTACATTTGGGCGACCTGATTATAGAAATTAATATATTTTAATGATTAAATCTCAAGTGTGGAACTATTTGGTTATGCTGTTGTTGTTACTTATGACACTTGGACAAATCAAGATCGCTAGCCGACGGCTATACAAAATTAAGTCAGAAGGGTGGGTCTATGTTCTAAGACTATTCCGATAGATGGCACCACCAGAGGATCCAACTCAATTTTGACTTTGATCTGGAGGGAAAGGAAATTTTCTCCAGGCCATTATACACCCATTGTAACTACTCAACGACCGACCACATGCCTTTCGATTCCAATGATTCAATGAGCGCATATATCGCATGTACTCGGTAAGTCTTTGGCGACAATGGGAATCGAACCCAGCACTTCCGGACAGAAGGCCAAAGATTCATAACCTTAACTGATTCTAATTTTAAAATGCTTCGAATATTTTCTTTTTTTGTTAGTTCTAAGAAACATTCGAGTTATTCGTTGTCTTAAATCCAAATTTTAATTAAATATTCTATGTGTGTGTAATATATATATATATATATATATATATATATATATATATATATATATATATATATATATATATATATTTGGATTCATAGCGAAGTTGGCAAATGAGTAATTACCACATCGAGCGAGGGTGTTTATATTGGTTCGGAATCTATGGTTTGTTTGTCCCTCAATGGTAATTTTTTGCATACAAAGGTTATATTTAGACAGAAACCTATTGTTAAAGTGAGTGAGATTCGAACCTGAAAACCATGAAACTGAGAACCAGGTCGAAAGCTATTCATACATCGAACTCGAGAAATATAAAAATAGATAATTAAATATGCAAGTATTACTTTAAAAGCTTAATCTATTTGTAATATTTTTCTCAGAGAAAACTGCATAAAAATACGCGTAAAATATTTATTAAAATTTAATTTTAGAATACATGTCATTATTACTATCAAGCATAAAAAAAACTAACAATAAAAAAAGCAAAAAATAATGAAAACAAGCACTCACGAAAAACGCTCAGATAAGCATCACTGTAATTATTATCAAAAAAAGACCCAAATCTTCCTACGTAAAAATTCTCACATCAAAGGATTCCATTGAGTGATCTCTCATATTTAGAGATTATCTCCAAAGTAAACGTTTTGATTCATTTAATCAGATAATTACGAAGTCCTTCAATCATTTCTGGTAATTACATTCTTTCAACAGTTAACTGATAGAGACAGGAAAAAGTAGGAACACTTTTCAAGAAAAAACATGCAGTTAGTTTACTCGTACGTTAAACTCATCAATTGATAAGACTTCCACTTCATCAGGAATCCAGAATCGGAAGAGCAAAAAAAGTTTTTCTGCGCTAAAAGTTTCTTGAAAATGCGGCACGGGCACAATTTCATTCACGCATTTTTATTTTTTACAGTAAAAAAATAAATGATCGTTGCATTAAAAAGCGATTTGTTTAAAATTTTAGCTTTAAAATGGTCCTCTACTACAGTTACTCTATAATGAGAATTTACCTCAATATTTCAAGATCACAAAAGAGGAAAAAATCAGATATTTTATTGATATATATTTAATTAAAAATATCACTTTGCTCAGTAAATCTCAAATAGGGAGGAATTGTTTGACGTGCAACGATCATTTTTTGCACACGGGGCTAATAGGCTGGGACCTATAGTTTAAAATGGATTCCGAACCACTACAAATATCCACATCCAAGGCAGGATTCGAACCCACGAACTGTTGAAGACAAGAGCAGTAACCATTCGATTGCCAGCTCAGCTTTAATAAGGAGAGAAACATTAATTTTTGCCCTATATTTATTATTACTTTCAATCCATTCGTCAAATAAATTTATATTAAAAGCCCTTGGATCAAAACAAGAAACAAGAAATTCCAAACTTTAAAAAATTATAATAAAGTTAGACTGTTTATTGGAATATTCTTAATCATATCTAGATTATTTAATGAATAACATTTAGAGCATTCAGAATAAAAAATAAATAAATAGAAACCTTTTAGTAATTTATTTTGATCTTAAAATATATTAAATTCTGAAAATTCAAAAATATACATTACATTTTTCGAAATTTTCTATAATTTTCTTTTTTTTAAAAAAATATATCTCAATTTAAACTAAGTTCACATGTCAATAAAATTTAAAAATGAGAGAATTTTCATTAAAAATACAGCATTTTTAAAAAATTACTCATCTATAAACTCATACAAACCTTTTAATTCCAACATGAAAAATTATCCAAAAACAAAACACCTAATTTAAAAAAGAAATCAACAGAAAACATTGTTTAATAATGTGAAAGTTTTCCATTACAACAAAAATAGTAAAACTGTTAAAAAAATAAAAAAAAGATCATTGATCTTTTCCTAACCAATTTTTTAAAAAAAGAAACAAGTATTTGTCTTGTTATCTGTCGCAACAAAAAAAAATTATATATTCGTTAAGAGATTTACATATGAATAAATAAAACTCCGATTTTTCGATCAAAAATTAAACGTCCAAAACACTACGAGACTTTATTTTCCACCAGATTAACTCATTGCGCAATTAACTTAATTAAGCGTAGTCTTTTGTTAGAAAACTACAGGCAATACAAACCGCTCTCTGCTTTCAAAGGGTTAAAAGTCTTCACACTTAGCGCTCGATGATAGGCGCAAAAAGAAAAGATAAATTCGGAAACGATTTATTTAAGCGCTACCACACTAAGTGCCTTTTTTAATTTCTGGTTAAGGAAATTTTTTATATATATTTGTTTTTCTCTTTTTAACAACTTTCTCTTTTGTATTAGGAAGCCCTTTTATTTCTTTGCTTTCGCTTTGTTTAACCGGTTCTTTTATGTTAACACGGTGATTGGTTGGAAAAAGCATTTTACGAAAGACAGGGAAGACAGTTGTCCTTTTTTTTAAGGAAAGAACTAATTTGTAATGCTTCCTGAGCAGCGGTAGCTGAAGCCACTAAATTAAGCGTTATTTGCTAGAAACGTAATAAAAATATTATTACTTATATATATATAAAAATAAGCATTTAAATATTTGATATTTACCTTTGCCACATAATTTCCTAAAAATACATAATGACAAAACTTAAAAAAAAATAATAAATTTCAATTTTATTAAATATTTTCTAAAAATAAAAATGCTCAGTTGAAAATTATTAAAATTAATTATGAATAATTTATCAAAAACAATTTATTAATTAACATTTTTTTCCAACGGCGGACATTTGGGTGACGAACCCTATGCCACAACAAGGCCAGAAACTGCTGCTCATTTGTCGTTACCCAGCGGGCACCTGTGAACCAATTCACGGAGGCGATTAGCATTGCCCGCGCCATACCATCACAAACCCGTTTATAGGGTGGGCCACATTCATACATCTCACAGAAGAAAGGACAGACAAACACAGAGAGAATAGAGAAAGAAAGTAACATCCATGCCTGAACCAGGATTCGAGCCCGGGACCCACAGCTCAGGAACGCTAATCACTCAGCCATCGTTCAGCATCTAATGGGTTTTTCATCACTACCTTTGTTGTTTAAAAGCTTACACCAGGTCCAAAAGGCCCCGTTGCGTCAGATTTTCTTTTAATGAGGGGAGACACTGGGGGACTAACCTTCGCCACAACAAGACCGGAAACTACTACTCATTTATCGTTACCTAGTGGGCACCTGCAAACCAGGTCACGGAGGCAATTAGCGTTGCCTGCGCCATACCACCACAAACCCGTTTATTGGGTGGACCACATGCATACATCATCACAGAAGAAAGGACAACGAAGCACAGAGAAAGAAAGTAACATCCATACCTGAACCGGGACCCATGGCTCAGAAGTTAGGAGCGCTAACCACTCAGCCATTGGTCGGTTTAATAAAGTAACATAGTAGGCATTATTTGATTTGGTTATCGATCTGCAGTCGTTTTTAGTATGAGAGATAATTTGACAGATTTATGGTTTAAAACGCTAAAGATGCTTAAAATGAATGGTTTCAGTTTTAAATGCCTATGGTTTTTAAACATCTAGCGAAAATCGAACCCACATTATCCTGAATGAAAAGCAAGGGCGCTAACTATTCAACAGCCAGGTTGGAAAGGACATCAAATACTATAAAAACAAAGAAATGTGTTATCTACAAGTCCTTAAAACAATTGGAAAGTCAATATCCTTTTTTGTGGTACGAGCTGCTCCTTCCAGAAAATAGGATTTCTAAATTCTAATGTTCTCATTGCAGAATTAACAGTTAGTAATAATTAAGATATTTATATTTTAAGAAAATTCTAATGAAAATAGCTTTCGAAATACAATTATCTTCAAACTTGACTATTTAATTTTGTTAAGTACCTTAATTTCATTTTATTTTTATATATTTTTTACCTCAGTCATATGCGTTAATAAGCTTACTGATTGTTAACTACTCATTCGCTTGATGAACTCACTAATAACATATTTATTTCGATTCAAATATAATTAGCTTAGTGAGTAGATTAGTCAATCGATAATCACTTTTTATAAGCGATGTGGATTAAGTAGAAAAACGAGAATTCAAAAATTTAACATTTACGATGTGGATGAAAATGGGCTTCACACTTTCTGAACTGAAAGGCCTTAACCTACAAATAATTGTAAGGTTACGGTTTCAATTCTGCCTTCTCATACAACAGAAAATTACATATTCTTCATTTCTGCAGAACAGACTAAAGATTTAGGAACAGTTTTTAACCATGGTTCGTTCTGTTTGAGTCTACAGTAGTTTTTGGTCACACAAAGGACTTAATTGACTAGATTCTACAGTTCAAAATAGATTCGGAAGCACAAAAAAATATCTACGCTAAGAGGGAGTTTAATTTCTAATTGAGAACATTAGAACAACTTAAACTCTGGCTTCATAATACATTTCACTGTGCGTACAAGCAGTGATACATAGCCAATAAATTGCAAGAAGAATTTACTTTACTTAATGAACAGTAGTTAATGCATGAATTTTGACTAAGCAAACCATATTGTTTAAGTTTTTATTCCTATGCTACTAACATCTCATCAATATAAAGCCATATCTGGGTAAAGAATAATGCAAACAATAAAATCAATAACAAAAAGCTGAAAAATGGTAAACAAACTTTTTTGTTTAGTTGCGTGTGTGATAGAACATTTATGGTAAAATCACAACTCCCTTCACGAAAGAGACTACAAAAAAATCTTTTTTTTTCGACTGGAATATTTACCTGTTCAGCATTAAATGATTAGTGACGTGAAAAAAAACGCACACGGAAACCAAATATGTGTTTATTTGAAATGGAAATAAATATCACGATATTCAACTATTAACCAAAGGAAGCAATTTTTGGAATAATGCACAAATAAAAAGCAGAGTGAATGAAAAGCACTTGTAAATGATGCATAAGCGTGATGTTTGCTTATTAATAAAAATCAATAGCTACTTCATTTTCGAGAAGGAAGAAAACATGTTCAAACACGCTGTAATTGAAAAAGCTTGGTGTATAAAATTTTCAACGCCACACAAATGAAAAATTATAATATGTAACAAAAGGGAATGAATAGAGAATGAAACTTTTGGATTTTTTTTTTTTGTAACATAAAATTCATGGTCATAATATTGATTATAATCTTTCCATAGAGCCTGATAAAGACTGCAAGTGAAAAATTATGTCAAAATGTTAATAACCATAAATAAAGGACACAGTGCATAAAGTGAAGGCAGATTATGGACTATTATGGTTCAGTGTTGGACTTAGGTAATAGAAGCATAAGATCTTATTTCGATCCTAGATATTTTTGAACAGAATTTCGATTTAGCTCTTTAGTCACTTTTGATTAAGATGGCTATTCCGATCAGAACCTAGATTTTAAAGTCGATTTCGAACTACAACAGATAGTCCAACATAGGAATCGAACCACTAAACTGTCGAACGGCAGAGTGCTAATCACTCCGCTAGGAATTCGATACATCGTAATATTTTTTTTAAATTAAGGCTAATATATGCATTTAAAAAGCATAAACAGAAGAGCGTTTCTACTAAAATCTGCCTCATGAGATTTCATAAAGTAATTCTTTAAGGAGTTTTCATTAAAATAAATCATTTGTCTCTTAAAGGAAAATTTCCCTTAATCCCTAAATACAAAAGGATCAGAACTGCTTATCGTCTAGTAATAAAACAAGAACATTTTTTTAATATAAACATTTTAAACCTTTAATCCATAAAAGATTAATGTAATACATATTCCACCAGAAAGTACATAAGAAAATTTGTTTACACATTAAAAACTGCATTTTTTACTATTTTTCACTTTAATGTATACTTTTAATATGAAAATAGCAAGTAATTTTTGAAATACCGGTGACTTAGTCACAAGTATTTTATTATGGTACTATCAAATCACAGATACTACAGCGCAACAGCTTGGTTACGGCAGGTAATCTATAGATGGCACTTGTGACGTGTAATCGTTACCCAAGTGGTAGTCGATAACGTCCTTCCAAAAAGGGTCGCTGCAGCGTGTGACGCCCACGATCAATGGTGTTGGCTGCTTGGCGGACCGAGACCGACAAACCGAGTCGTAAAACGAGGGTCAAATGCGCCGTGTCAAACAGGAGGTCTCCTTGTGATTTCACGGAGACGCGACTTGTCGCGCTTCACGCTTCTCCCCGTCTCTGCCTGGCTGAGCCCGTCAGGCAAGGGAAGCGTGACGCCCGTCTCATTCCATATGCTGAGCCATCCACCGGGAATCCTCTCAAAAAATGGCTTAATCAAGGCCGGGAAAAATAGAATGTGGGAAATAAATTTTCTTTCAAGTCGCGCTGACGCTTGGCCATGTAGAAGTGGAAGCGCCTCGCATAATAATAAAAAAAATTTTCAGCATATTTTTGCACTGGTAATTTTTCTGAAATTAATTATGACATGACAGACAGCACAGAATTCTTAAAATAAATAATGAGTATTAAAAACGTCAGATATAATGCGTGCTTGTTATAGCAAGATTACTTTAAATATTGAATATGTTTATTTTCATTTTTTTGTGTATTTTAACGTCACGTGGCGGGTAGTTTAACGACCTAAGTTGCATAAATCCAGCGCGTGAATAGGAATATTTTCCAGAAGGACTTTTCATAGTGAACCGTATTCATGTATCGCAAAGGAGGAAACCTGGAAAACTTCCCAACCACCCACCCTGATAGAAGAGTATGCTGAAGGCAAAAACGGAACATCCATCAGTTGTTGTTCAACAGTAATTGGTATTGAACCCAGGAGCAGCCCAACTTGTCTAGTGGTCAGTGTGCCTGACTGCGGATAGGGAGGTCCTGGGTTCGAATCCCGGTTCGGGTATGGATGTACTTTATCTATCTATCCTGTCTTTGTCCTTTTCTTGTATGAATGAGTTGTGAATGGTTGCCTACCCTATAAACGGGTACCTATGGCATGTGTGTACTGAGGACGTCGGACTCCACGCCAAAATATGGTTCAGTTGGAAAAATAGAGCAGCGCACCTTATAATGCCAACCTGGCTGGCACACGACAACAACAACATAACCAGAAACCGTAAAACACCTCAAAACGCTGTCTTTTGCAATTAGGTCAGTGGACACCAATTACATATGTACTGCTTTTTTGGGAACTGGAAATTTTTGGCACCAGGTAGTGGCAACTTAATAAAAGAAGATTTCTCTTAATCACGCACTACGTATCACTTTTAATAGTGAGTACCATACTTTTTACAGTGTCATATTTGCATGTTGCGAGAGAGGAAACTAAGAAAATGCTAAAGCAGACTCCTGTCTCTATTTTTGCTCAACAGTGAGCAGAATCGGACCCGGTACTTCCCACTCCAAAGTGCGGAAATGTACCACTTGGCTATAATAGGATCAGCTTCATACGTTTAAAGAAATTAACAGAAAGGTATTTTATCTTAATAATACTAAGCACAGGCAGACTTATGCCTATTTGATAATCTATAATTTATTATATTTTTTTGGCTATTCGTAAAGGTTTGAATTACAAACCATCTTGCTATTCGAACTCAACCGATTTACTTGGTTGCTCTACAGTGCGCACGAGGATTAATTCAAAATCGTCGGTTTACAGCAGATACAAAAATCAACAAAAGGTGTCCATTAGCTTATTGCTTTAATGTCAGAATTTGTGAAAGAATTTACTGGACCAAGACTTACAGTGGTTGGTTGGTTAAGTTTTCTGGCGCAATGGTCTAAAAAGGACAAACTGCGCCAAGACTTACAGTGAAAACTAAATACAGAAAGCCAATAAATTTACCAATCTTAAGTGACAGTCATGCCCGCGTGATGTTAAACTGAAGGCCAGAGATGGGATGTTAAACACACTACGAGGACACTACCAACTAGTTCTCAAACTAGATTTGTAAATCAAATATTAATTTACTTTTCAGTCTATTGATTTACTAATGTGCCTAGTTTGTCAAGATAAAGCTTAGTTTGATACTTTTCTATTTTGTGGTCCAAAAATAACAAATGTTCAATTCCTGATGTGGAAACAGAATCCACAAACCACAAAATTGATGACCAGAATAACCTGTCTGAAAAGAGAGGTATTAAGATTAAAAATAAAATCATTATTAAAATTTGGTTAGATTTCTTTGTCGTTTAACGGCTATTTTTTACACGTGGAAGTTAATTACACCAGAACCTAGTTTTAAGTGAACTCTAAAACACGACTAACATCCCAGTCTAATGTGGGAATCGAACCAAATGTCAAAGTTCTAATCATTAGGAAGATAAATCAGCCGGCTGTACAGAGATATCAAAAATTTTTTTTTTCAATATTAGAGAAATTTGCACATGACTAAGCTCAGAAAAATCTAATGCCAACAATTGCACTTTGTCCACAAGACCGCAATTATTTTGATAATATTTATCAATTATCCTCTTTGGATTTTGAATATGTTTAGGACATGAAACCTTTACAAAAGAATCTTCTCAACATGTAGAGCACGCAGCGCACATAAAAATAAGCATTCTTCTCACAGCCTGCGATCGCAGATTAGAATCGAGAACAAAACCGCAACAAGCCACCCCCCATGCATACTAATAGCTGAGGGAAGCGGGATGTCGCCGCAAGTTCCTCCTGAGGAGCATGGGACAAGGCACACAAATCGCGCGACGGTCACATGGCCTCTCAGTGCTGGACTTGTCAAAAGTGAAGGCGGAACCAGAAATCTCTTCACTTCCGCTTACTTCACCCACTCATCAAGAAAACGACTTGTGTAAAAGAAGCGCAATTTGAGATAGGGGTCGGGTCAGAAACGTGATTCCCTCCCCCCTCACCACTGGCAGGGAGGGCGGAAGGACATTAAACCCACAACAATGCACATTATCAAAATCATTCCTCACATCTCGACTCCACCCCCAACACTTGGGGGGAGAGGGAAAAGAGGGGTGGTTTTATCGGAACGAGGATGTGATCCCCATTGTTCTGAAACTAGTATGGCTGAATCAAAACATCAGATTGCATTTTGCGATGGAGAACATTAAAATACTTTTTGGGAAACTTACAATTCGAAGCGACACTGTACTGTTTGATCAGCATCAGTTTTTCCCTTTAAGGATTTTTTAATGATAACAAAGGGATGGTCGTTGCCATCACCCAGGTCATCAGTTGGTAATCATACAAAAAAAACTGATAGATATCGATACAGGCACAAAAATTATAAAAAATGGGTGCAAAATAATTTGCAATTTTCTCTCATTTTCAAGGCCATAATGTCTGCAAGGCATAATCTTTTGAATTGTCCAGTCTTAATAATATAGCTTTATTGTTTCTGCTTCGTTAATTTGCATAAAATAATTTCAATGTAAAACTTAAAGCATCAATTTAAATTGAGAAGAATAAAAAAAAATAGTACTTTAAATAAAACTATAAATGCCAAGGTGTTTGTTAAAGGAAAAATATATCTTGAGTATATTTTAAAATAACAATATATGCCATATCAAATCGCTTTCTCCAATAGAAAACTTTAAATTTATAATGAAATTATGAAATTTAATTCTTACAATACACGTCAGTTCAAATTCACAAATATATATACTCTTAAAATTCTCAAAATCAAATTCTAATAATAATTTTAAGTAATAAAGGCATAAATTACAAAACAATAAAACAAGTTTAACTTTAATGAGAAAGATATTGATAAACAAAAAAATGAATATAAAGAATATTTATTTTATGACATTAATATATTGAAAATATTTTTTTTAATTTCACGCAAAATTGATGTAAATTTCTTTTAGAAAACTATTGAATTCTAAAAATGAGAACTATAACGGTAAGATTTACAATGGGAAGTAGAAATAAATAATTTTACAGACATTTTAACGATAAATGTTATTGAACAATAAGTGAGTTTCCACGCAGACAAAAAGCAAATAAAATTTCACAAATATTCTCCTTTAATAGTCTACACTTTTATCTTTTTATGAAAATATAAAATGGACATAAGTCAAGCAAATACCAATTAAGTGTGTAATTTTAAAAGCAAAAACAAAAAAGAATAATAATAAATCAATTTGAAAAGTAAATGAAATAAACAAAATAAGAGCAAAAATATTAGCATATTCGACGTACCAATTCAACACGCAATACATACATATTTCACCCACGCCAGTTTCTAATAAAAAAATAATAATAAAACCGCAGCAATTAGCGATATTAACAGTTTAATATAAAGTATACACGACAGCTATTTCGCCGTATCGAATAGATAATAACCATGTTCAGCAAGATAAAATAGTTTATACCCCTTCAAGGAAGAAGAGATACTGCGCATGTCAGCGGAGAAATAATAATAAAAAAGAAATAAAACAGCTAGTTCGTTTAAGGCGTGAGAAACCACACATAAGATCATGGCCCATTATCCAAAGGTTGAACTATAATCTAAAAACGACACGATAAGAAAATACTGTAATAAAATTAAGGTGGACACGGCCGGCAATGTGAATCAAGAAAAAAAGGGGGGCACTTAAATATCATACACGTCATGGTAGAGGCATTAGCAAGCAAACAGGTTCTGTCCCCCTCCCCTTAATAAAAAAAGTCTCAGCGAGCAGCAAGTGTCAAACCAATAATCCTTCTCAAGAGTGGAGCTATGCAATTCGTGACCGGTCCGTCATCAACAGGTGGAAAAGAGGGAGTGCCTAGGTTCTGATTACTCTCGAGATGCTTATAATTCTTTTTCCATTCTATTCTTTCTTCCAATTTCTTCGGGTTATCGCGTAGCAGCTGAAATGGTGGTTGGTTGAGGTTCTTTTTTTCGTTACCATCCGCAGGTCCCACCTTCTAGTCTTTCAGAAAGAATGTTGTTTTATTTCAACCATGCTTAGCAAGATCGTTCACCAACTCGGTAATAAAGGCGGAATGGTTTCCTGGTGGCAAGCTTAATTGCTGTCTTTTTTTTTAACCGTAACTGGAAACCAAAACAAAATGGCAGGATCACTTGACCTCTCCCGACAGAAACCAAATTCTTCAATTAGACCGGTTCTTCATAAAGAAAGCTGTAACACGACTACTAAGTTTAATAGTATTCAAAACTTCGCTTCTGACAATTAATCTTTCGCATCTCTAATTTCCTTTTTGTTGCTGAAGCTTAATGAATGGGCTTATATTTGAATAACGAGTAACAGAGCTTAATGAATTACAAATAGCACCTTTGACACATTCAGCAAGTACGCGCGTTTTTTTTCCCCCGTTATGCTGGTAAATATCTGTTGAGTTAAAACAATCATACAAGATTTAACACATTAACACGCAATATATACATACATTTTTATTAATTGTTTTCACATTTATCAAATACCAAGAATTTATGAACTAATATAAGCAATTATTAAACATTATGACCTAAAATGATTGAACATTTGTACATAAAATTGATTTCGTGATAGCGACATCACATCAATTACATATTAGGCAATTATTTTTAAAATCCTTAGTTTTGACTATCACTTTACGGCAATTTTTTGTTCATTTAGAGATAATTCGACCAGAACTGATCATTTCAAATGGATGGCAAACCTTGAAAAACATCCAGGTCTAATAGCTGATCATTGTAATAAAATAGAATATCGAATAAAATATAATTGAAAAGAGACCATCGATGGCCCAACTGAATAGCACGACAGTAGCTATATATATAATTTAGCCGAACTGATATCTAATGTTCCAAATGTAAAAATATGTGATATTTTTGAAACTATAATAATTTTTAAGATTTTTCATGGTGCGGCTACATGCACATCATAAATATTTGAGCACAAGCATGTTTTGCGTTTAGTTTTTTTGACTATCGGTCAACACACAATTTTTTTTTTCAACAAGGCAAAGCTCAAGTAAAAGCAATGGCTATAAATTAAATTGCAAACCACAACACCCAACATAAGAATCGAACCAACGAACTATAAGAATGAAGGACAGAATTTGTACTTCATTCACTATAAATCAAAATATATACTTGGTTGGCAAACATCAACTTCCTTATGAAATTTATTAAGACTTACAGGTCAAGTTAGCCCATTGAAAAATGCAATTTGTTGCTAAAACATAAAGGGAGGGAGTACTTTGGTTTGGAGCTTCGATAATCAGGTATTACTCCAAGTTAATACATCTGACAAAGCCGTTAAAGAACTTGTAAAGTAGAAGTGCGATTTTATAAAGAAAGGAGGAAAAAGAAAATTACCGTGTAAAATAATATATGTACACATATATAAACAGTAATTGCGGTGTGACAAAACTCTCTTCATAATAATAAAAACCGGATTTATACATTTTATCAAGTTTACAATAATTGATTTTATGATACAGAAATAAGAAATTAAGAATTTGTGTGAGTGTAGATTAATCAGTTGAAATCAATTAAAATATAAAAACAATTTGCTTTTTTAAAAATTTGTAAATTATAAAAATAAAATCCTTAATCTTTTGGTGCGTCAAATTTCAGCCAAATTTTCAATAGAGAAGAATTGCTTGGAATGGAATAAAATTTATAACCGAAATCGGACCTCTGAAAAACTTAAAATGTTGCTTCATTTCAAAATTTTAACTATGTTTGTCATGAATTTATACCGTAATTAATGGTGATTTGAGCTTACTGAAAAGTTGTTTTGGTCACAAAACATAAATGTGAAATTTTGGTCGTTTCAAGAACAAGGGCGTCAGTTATTCTTATTGTTATCTTTGCATAACCGCTGGAGGTAGAGAAAAATACAAACGGCATTATTCATCAGATTTCCCATTCGAATGTGATTTCGGTTTTTCCAATATGCCACCGATTGTAAATACATTGGAATGCAAAAGAAGTCCTGACATATAACCCAGTAACTTCGTATAATTAATAGGAATATCAGTCAGGATTTTCCAAGCCTTTTCCGAATTCTTTTTAGATGATCTATAAGAGATCTCCATTTCACCGCACAAAACCACACTATTAACGAAGCTAAGTAAAAGTAAATATCGTTATTTTTTCAAATCACGATTTTTCCTCGAAAGTTAGGTACATTTACCCCTGAAAGCGAAAGCTTGTGGGCTTTGGTACACTAATAATTTATAATTTTGTTTCGAATCCATTTCGAAAAATAATTATTGCGTTAACAGCTGAAGCGCATCAGTTTGAAAGAAAATTCAATTTAAAAAGACCCGATCTGGCATCACGTGCGAAATGCTATTCTATAAAAGCTCTTGAAAAGAGCGGTACGCTTCCAAACTCACGTACAACTTTTTATTTTTTCATTCCTCTTTTTCATTTCTTAATCTAATTACCAATCTTGCATGCCAAATTGGAAATTCGTGAAGCGAGCTAGGGGCGAACTCTCAAACAAACAAGAATCACGAGGAACTTCTAAAACCGCACACGGTCTTTCACGCCACGCATCCAAACAAACAAAAACAAAACCTGCGCAAAGGAGAAGAGAAGGGAAAAGTGGCAATCCACCCTTACCGCAATTAGCGATGATTTGAAAAGCAAAGCAAAGAAAAGGAAGGATGAAAGAAGAAAAAGAAAAAAAAGAAAGAGGAAAACTTCTCATACGGATCACCTTACTCGCACGCTAATGACAGTGATTTGAAAATACAAAGCTCGGTAGGGAAGATGGAGCAGGGCAGGGAAAATTAGGCGAAAGCGAAAATAACATCCATCGTTTTCGTGCGGCAGTCGCGCCAAAAGTACGCCCATTGTTTAGGGCGCGGAGGGGGGAAAAAGAGGGAAAAATAAAGAAAAATTGGGGGAATTCAGCCTGTCACGAAACTCGGGCTATTAAGCAAGCAGAAAGGAGGGGGAGAAGTAAAATAAAATAAGAGGGGATGGCAGATACACTGAAAGAGATAAAGGTTGTTTGCACGTTTCATTTGGTAATAAAAAAATTCCCGAAGTGACGGCCAACAACCTTTTAACAAACGAAAAATCGTGGCTCCTACTTAGTGGCCTGGTCGGTAGATCACGTTTGGACGACACCGACGGATATGTGGTCACGCAACTAGAAGAGACATGGGTTTCAAACGTCCTAAGGGTTGTAGGGTCACCTGGTGATTGTGGTGCTGCTATCTGCATGGCGATAAAAGCGGCGGAAAGGTAATAAAATTATTTCATACCGTGAGCCTAAACCCATCGAGTGCCGTGCTCAAAGCTATTTACTTTTCCCTATTTGTCAACAATAAATATTCTATTCGTAATTTTAAGAGTTTTTACCATCAGGTTCATGTTTTCGGAAATAGCAATAACTTATTTTTGCTAACGTTCATTACCATGACATTTCGCAACAAATTGTTTTGATACAGTATGTTAACAATAGGGGGAGAATAATCAACGGTAATTATTCTATTATTTGAAAAGGAATTTTGTTATTATTCACAAATGAAATCTCAAATTTATTCATTATATTAAAATAAAAATTTAAAAGAAAATTCTATACTACTCGATATAGCGTATAATTTTAAATAATCAAATTAGTGATCAGCAATGAAATATATTTCATACCACAGGTATAAGTTCCTCTGTTGCGTGTTCAAAACTATTTACTTCTCCTATTTGCCAACAATATTCCATTCATAATGTGAGTGTTTTACCATTAGGTATTTGTCTTCAGAAATAGCAATAATTTATTTCTGCTGACATTCATTACCATGACATGTTGCAACAAATAATTTGGATATATGCCCAATGCAAATGAAAAAAAATTAATATATTTGCTGTAATTATTCTGCGATTACAAAAAATTTCATAATTATTCATTAATGAAATTCAAATTTATTCATTATAATATAAAAAATTACTTAAAAATATTTTTTCTATATTATTCTAAATTATATATAATTAAAAAAAAAGTCATTGATCAGCAATCAAATTTATTTCTCATCTCGAATATGAGTTCTTCAACTGCGGGTTGATATCTTTAATTTTTCATATTTGTCAAAAATATCCCTTTCGTAATTTTAGAGGGTTTTACCATTAAGTACTTGTTCTAGAAATAGCAATCATTAACTTTTGTTGATGTTTATTACTATGGCATTTTGTAACAGATATTTCGGAAACATTGTGCCTGATGCAAATTTGAAGAAATAAATAATTTGCAATAATTATTCTACTGTTGTAAAAAAATTTATTATTTTTAAAATTTTTCAAATTTATTCATTAAAACGTAATAAAACATCAAGTAAAATATTTCCATACATTCGAAAATAACATATAATTTTTTTAAAAAAAATCAAGTTAGAAATTAGAAATCAAAACTATATCAATTGCGTGTTAATTTTTTATTTAACAATAAGTATTCCGTTCGTAATTCTAAAGAGTTTTAACATCAGGCATTTGCTTCAAGAAAAATAGCAGTAATTTACTATTCATTAAATGTTTTGAATTAATTGATAAAAATGTAACAAAAAAATCAAAAATAATTCTCGATTCTTATCACAAATAGCTTATTTTTAAAAAATCAAGTAAAAAAGTCAAGTATTTCGTAAACAAAATGTTAAATTATCATGCAGAGCTAAGAGAAATCCTTTCACAATAATATAAAATTTATGAAAATAAAATAAATAAAACGACAGTTAATAATAGAAGCAGGTAACAAATTTATACGTCACTCACTGCCTGTAATTCACGCATATTCTCTGCAATAAACAGTTAACATAGATGGCACGAATTTGATTTTCCAATAAGAGAAGTTAGATTTTATTTATAGCTCAACAAAATTTTTTATATACGAGTACTGACTGGAACCTACAATTAAAAGCTGGATTTCGAACATTATAATAGTTTTCCAAAACCTATATGGGAATCGAGCTCACGAACTTTTAAGTTAAAGACCAGTAAGCAAACCGTTCATTTTGCCAACAAGGGGAATCTAAATGAAAATTGGTAGAAAATATTTATATGCATAATTTTATTCAATTATATTACTTTACTATTCAATATAGTAATATTACCAATGCACACACAATGATTTTTTCTGTTAAAATTTTGTATTGAACCGATATTAGAAATATGAATTTTTTGAGAGAGAATTATTTCTTAAAAATAAATACAAAACTTTGAGGTGTTTTTTTTAATAATTTTTATTTATTTAAAACAGAAATACCAAATAGTCTAAAATTTGAAAGCAAAATATTTTAGCAAGTATTATTAATCATTATAGTAAAGTTTAATTTTAACAGAAGGGACATAATTTGTTATAAGTATTGATTTTTTTCTTTCTTTCTTTCTTACATCATTATCCTTTATAAACAAACAAGGAAGATTTTTTTTCTTTTTACACAATTTCGAATCTTGTAGGAAAAACAGCTCTATTTTTCATATAAATAATTCAGCTCCCAGCTGGGCGGAGAAGTTAAAATAAATTTTGTTTTTATTTATTTTATTTAGGTCCTATCAGTTTAAGCTTTTTTTAAATATTTTTAGAGCTTAGGTTTACACCACATTAAATGGAAAAGAGTCAATAATAATAGTGCATAAATACTGCTAAAAATATTTTACTAAGGCCATGAAACAGCGCGATTCTTGGACGATGTTTATGACAAGATCCCAAACCACCGAAATGTGTTTCCAAAGCTCTGAAACGTATCAAATTCAACTGGAAGCCGAAATGATCGAAAACTCGCCAAGACCATGGCGCAACGACTCTCACCAACAGCGAACGTGATGCCTTTTGGAAGCCGAAGTGGGTGAAAGGATCATGATGGAGAACATCCTTGGGGAAATGCTACAAAGTGGAAATGGGTGGATGGGGCCAACTTTTCTTCAGGATTCAAAGCAGTTGGCGGCATGGCAGTTAATTAGACCCATCGGAAACGAAGCTGGATATCGATTGAGGGGTAGCGAGAGCAGGAAGCAGCATGCAAATGAGGCGAGGAAATCTTCTGATTATTCGCCTTTTCAATTACCCCCTGGCGATAAAGGGAGAGAGTTGAGTAATAAGTTAAAGGCCTCCAAGTGGTGGCAACAGAGAAGCGGGCCAGATTTCCCAATAAAACGAGTAGTACCATCCGTGCGACACGCCGATCTGCGAAGTTGGACACTTGGAAAGCACAGACAAATCCTTGCATCTCGAGTACGATACGATAACTGTCTTTTGGCTACCCTAATTCAAACAAAATTGCATGGTGCTAATGCTTTAGACTCATAATTGCATCGTACATAGGAAACACGAGTTTAATTTCTTGGCTTGCTCTTTATAGAATGATTTTGTCTTAAAATATGCTTTCCCGAAAGCAAGGTTGTAAGTTCGAATAGAGCAATGTAGATAGCTATTCGGTAAGTCTCGAATGCATCATAAGATATATCCAATGAAAATACTTTAATATTTTTATATTTATGACGAAATAGATATGTAAAGTAATAACAACTATTTTACAAATTCCTATATTTAATTAATGAAAAAAACTATAAATTGTCTCTGTGTTCATGTTTGCACACGAGGGCTAAATCGACCACATCTGCAGCGACATACACAATCAATTATTCTTGAATTATACATATTTCTTTACCCTAAACTCTTTCACAAAAATATGTTGAAAATAATGCTTAATTAAGCCAACATGTCAACTGTAAATAGTTTCCAGCCGACTAAAAAAGATTTATCTTTAAAAATTCATTAATTTTTTTTCATCAAGTAATTTGAAATTGACATGACCATTAATATTAAAAGCAGAAAAATAATCATTGGAAATTTTTAGGGCAACCATATATGTAATTATATTTCTGAGTTGATTTCAAATACTAACGATTTTAAATAAGTTCATTTGGAAATGTAGAGAAAGAATAGGAAATTATATTTTTCCTCCTAAAATCTGAACAAGTTTGAATTGCCCTGTGTGGTGATGAAAAGTGCAATCCAATTTGAATTTTTTATGAGTTCTTTTTTTTCTTTAAAAATTTTAATGGCCAAGTAATTTATTCTTAAGAGTTTCTTCTTGATTTGCATTTTAGGATAATTTTGATCTAAATGTCTTTCTCTCCCCCCTTTTTCCATCTAGATAGCATTCTCGATAGATTTATTTATAAGAAATTGATCATTTTTATTTAATTAAAATACTTAATTTTATTCTAGAGGGACAGAGGTAAAATACTTGCTATGATAGTAGTAAAATTCAACAGTCATACTGTCATCACAATATTAATAATATATAATTACTTAAACCTTTCTTAAATAATATACAGTAAAACGCAACTAATAATAAAGTTAAAAACTATAAACTTTTATTACTAAATAAGCAGAACTAATAATTTGTTTTGAAAAATATTTGTAATCAAATTTTCAATCGCAAAATACACAGAACAACAAACGCGAATTCACTTAAAATTAGAAGACTGAATGATTTAATAATTTTTTCTAGCACGAAAGAAAATTTACTTAACATACTGAACATGAAGTGCAGAAAAATATCGAATATAAATTTTGCATTGGTTTGGTTTATTTATCCCCATAATTGGCACAAAAGGATCAAGCAAATTAAGTCTTAATATTTAAAAATGGATTTTGAACCGTTACAAATATCCACAGCCGTGAAGGTAATCGAACTCACGAACCGATGAACTAAGCGTCAATATTCAAACTATTCCTCTTCTAGCTCGGATTTTAGTAAAATGAAAATTGAGATTCATCAAAACATCTGACAGTCAACTAAGCTAATACTGTAAACTATCTACCAAATAATAATTCGGGAATAAAATTTATATTTTATTAGAATAAATTTACATTTATCACCAGATTATATTCATGAATTAAAATTATAGTGATAATCCCAAGACTGCTGCCGAAAAAATGTTTGGTGATCTTTAACCATAATTATGTACCTGTAGTAACACAAAGAATTTAAAATTAAGTTTATAAAGTTACGAAACTTGAAAAGTTTTCATTGTGTTTAATTGCCCTACATTCACTTAGCACACAAAAGTACATTGGATCGGGCGTACATTTAAAAATAGATTCCGAAACCCTAGAAACATCTGCACCAAAGAGGGGAATCAAACCCAACAACTGTTAAACTGAGAATTAACCAATCAGCAGCCAAATCGGTACAAACTACCTGGAAAACTATGACTGTACAGAAACGTTGCACCTTCGAAAGGTAAAAGTAGCCTCTTTACTAATCACGAAAACCAAGAAAAAACATTCTATTTCATAAAGAAAACTGCTTGTCAAAGGTTTTGAAACTTATAATGAACTAAGAATGCATATCATTCGAGAAAGAAATGTGACAAGATAAATCCAAGTCCAGCATACCAGTTCGTACGTACTGGTACATGCCAATACAAGTCAAATAAAGATACGATAATTGAGGGAACAGCGAGTAAAATAAAAAGCCAGGAAAACCAAACATTCCATCACACAATACAAATTTGACCTGTCTAACGAGCCTGTCACATATCTTGTGTACTGTGTAAAGAAGATTAAACTTCCTATTGACATTTGCGCATTTCCCTCTTTCAACTTCTGCTGAGAGATAACGAGTATCTGAAAACGTCAGCTACTTTCTCAGCCTCATCCGATTCTACAACAAGACCGGGATGCCGCTGTTTCCTTTTTCCCGGAAAACGAACTGAAGTCTATAGCGATTTCTATTACAGATGCATTTCTTTTTGTTTCAATGATTGTTGCCGTTAAAAATATGGGAAGTGAATTGCAAACGATTATTTCATTCAAACGATTTGAGTGGATACTAAACAACACAAAAGTGTTGGCAATTGTTTTACGGATAGGTACTGGTCTCGTTCTAAAATGTAATTTTGGCAAACGAGGGTTATAATTAAAAAGGGAATTACGATTTAAAATGTGCTCCAAACTACTGCGCCTGATGAGATGTGAATCAAATTTATGAGCCACTGAATTACAGGGTGGAGTGCTAACTTTTCAGCTGTCAGCTCATTTTTTTAACAGTTGGGAAAAAAAAATTGTTCCTGTAATTACTTTCGACATAACAGAACATTTTTATTTGAGTAAATTACAATGTGGTGCAATCGATCTGATTGAATAGGAATTATTCTTCGTATAAAATTTAAAATAACAAGTTTAAATATTTATTTAAAATGCTTACACTACACTTTTAAATAGAATATTTAAAATTTTGATTGGTTTTGATACTTCGTAGAGACTGGTTTTGATACTTCGTAGACTGTATTAATACAACTGTGAGGCACTTGAATATCCATTGTGTATTGCACTTCCATGGTGATTTTATAGATAGTGGCAATAATTAATGTGTCACAAAAGAAAGGCAACCTAGAAAACTCTCAAGCACTCACACCAATTGATATATACGCCTAAAAACAGAAATCCGACGCCCATCTCCTGTTGTTCAACAGTGCTTGGGATAAAACCTACCACTCAATTATCTGCATCGGTCTGACCACTAGACTGTAATGAGAGATGGCTTGTTAAAGAAGGTAAACTATTAAAATTAATATAAATAAAAGATAAGGGTGCATTCAAAGGGGTGTTCACGGGTAATAATGCAACACTGTATCAAGTAGAAATAGTGGTGAGTTTCACCATTCCCCAATTCCGGAGCAAGATGTGACTGCTGACGGGTATAAGTTGTTTCTGATTGCGTTTTGGGGTTGCCTTCCTGATATGTTATCCCACACATGCTCCAATAATATATTGTGATTTTCTAAGCATGACGCGACCATGCACGAAATCAACTTCGCTGCGACACCATTAGGAAAATAATGTGCGTAAATATGAACACACCACGCGATCAGCTTACTTTACTTCTTTCAAACGAAAAACATTGACTCAAGGGAGCTTCCGAAAAGAAATGCGCCCAACGGAAAACCGAAACAACTGTGGGAAAACACCACATCCAAGCAGCGAACACCAGAATCTCAACCAAAACCAGAAAGGGCGTCACATGAGCAACGATTCAAGACATCAATTGCAAAGACGTATTTCAACGAACTCCTCTCTCGTCTTTATCAGCCGGCAGTGGAAAATCTCCGAGACAAATTGAAAACGACAGCTCCAGGGGGTTTTCGTTACGTGTTTACTATAGTCCAATGCGCGCGTCTTAACACACACACACACATACTCAAAGGAGAGGCAACACGCTTGATGAAACCCGTGAGATACATTGTTGTAGAGATTCTTCAATCCATCCCTATGAAGAAGCTTGTTGACTAATAGATCCGACAGACGGATCATTAAGCAACTAGGTTAAGGACTGGCCAAAAAGTGAAAAGCTGACTCTTCTTGGTTAAAAAAAATCAGCCAAGTAGAAAGTTTTCTTAAAGATCCTCTCGAGAGGACGGTGACTGACTACGTTTTTTGACTGCTGCGGCATCGAGATGCTTTATGGTGCGTTGAGAGTGGAAGCGTTTATTGCTGATTCTATTATGTCGGCGGTTTGTTGTCTTATCTCTTCGTCATCCTTCTTGAAGTGCCACTTTTTTTCACACAAAGAGAAGTCAAAAGCAGCTCCGACACGTCCGGTGGCTTTTGTCTTCTTCCATTTGTTTTATATTAAAGACGAATGAATGAAGGGAAAATAATGGACACAAAACAACAATGCTACGTCATCATCCGGTCCGTAGAGGGAAAAGTTTTCGTATTTGTTTTTTTTACAGATTTGTTTTGAATTGACTAATCGCTCTACAATTATTCTTTGCGCAGGAAAGATAATTCGGGCGGGACCAACCATTTAAAATGAATTCTGAATCACCACCAAATATTCTTGACCAAGATTCAATTCAAAGCGACGAGGTCAAAACTGAAAGCTGTCGGTACTAAAGGAAAAAATATTCATCTACTAGCTCGGATTGAATAATGGTAAAATTTGTTCGGTGTCTTGTTTGTCATTTAACGGTTAACTTTTACATACAAGGGCTAACTTAACAAAGTATTACTTGCATCTATAACAGAAACTGTTGGACAAAGAGTTTCAACAATTGAAGAGAATAAGCAGAGCTGTGTTTCTCCTTCCTGCATTCACATTAGTGGAGTGAATGCTTGAGAGTTTTCTGAGTGTCTTGTTACTTCTGTCATTTTTACCACATTTACAGGTCACTTTACATATACAGGGTAATTTGGACAAGATTTACTATCTAATGTAAGCACTGTTGAAAAACGAGATTCATTTTTTATTTCGGTTTTCAGCATTCAACGTTTGTTGAGTATGTGCTGAAAAGTTTTCTGGGGTTCTTTCATTGCGACACAAGAATCTGGCTCATTCTATGTAATGAAAGTCCTCTCAGATTACAAAAAGCAATAAATATTAAAAGGCCTCTTATAACAGCTTTTGGGACTTAAGCTATCCACTACATGATATTGAAGACTTACAATCTGAAGAAAATTCCAGATCTCTAAACCCCACATCCAAGGTGGGAATAACTGAATTGAAAGTCAAAGTAGCACATCTAGTATTTAAAAGGATAAGTGTTCCCCTCTTATAGTAAAATACAAAGAGAATGACTTGACAAGAAGCATTACGACTTAAGTATTTCAAATATAATTATAAAGAAACATTTTAAATCAAATTATAATCTATGCACAAATTCACACACAAAGTTGCAATACTTTCATGATATGCAAAAATAAAATTATAATTTATAAGCAAATCTGGAGAATTTTAACAGCAATTTTTTGCTGTAAAATGAAAAACCATCTATTTTATTTAAGTCGTAAATTAGTTGCAATTGATAACATCACCCATAAGTATGAATGGAACAAAGAACTTTATGTAAAATGCCATCTGTATTTACGTCATACCAGAGTTACACACAATTTGAGATAAGAAAATAATATTAATTAACAATTTAAAAAATAATTTGTGAAACAACTTAGAAAACAATGAAGGAAGTCACCTAATAAGAACTGCATATTCTAGAATTCTTCTCTGACTTCCTTTCTAAGACATTAACAAACTTATATTTTGCAAAATATAATAGAAAAATTACATCATATTTTATATTTGTGTCAAACACAAAACATTCAACAACTCAATTTGTAGCTAAGTAATTTGTAACCAATGATATACAAATTCTTCCCAGACTTCCATACCAGACCAACGGAGGAGTATTAAATTTCAACAATGCATAACCCCTGTCAATAAACAGATATGGTTATATTTTTAATTGAATCAAAAATTATTATCTTGATCAACTGTGCAATATTTATTTATGCGCGCTAGTAATTATGTCTATCAACAGTAGATAATGGTGAAAAATTCTTTATCAGCAAATATTTTACTACATATCTCTACAAATAAAGAAATTAATCAACACTAAGTGGAAATGAAAAACAAATTTATATAAAATTTATTCATTTTCATAATTTACACTCATGGTATACAATTATCTTAAAGATTATGCTACCCACGGTTATAAAAATTCTGATTTTGTAAAATATTAGAATCGACATAAGGAAAACATCAGTTCCAATAATTCAGTAGACACAATAAACCAAATAAAGCCTCAGTAATTTAGCTGGAACAAAATCCGCCAATTACAACATTCGGCCACAGCCATTCCCACTAAGAGACCCCACGCCCTTTCAGAACATATACACAGATAAGGGCTTAACAAAGCTGTTAGAGAGAGGAATAGATCCCGGCGAAAATGATGAAGAATGGGTAATACAGAAGGCGCAATTCCGGTTAATAATACCGAGCCAAGTAGACGCATCACGCTCCGTTGCGTCTCCTGGCACGGTTGGGGGAGAGGGCAGTGGGGCATGACTTTTTGCCACTCCATTAAACGGAGACAGAGAAGTATTACCCAGCAAAATATGGAGGGCCCCTGCAATATTAACTGCAAACAGATAACTATAGCCTAGAAAAAACTAATTTTTAATGCAAAACCATTCCATACTATGTATTCAGGATAATTAGCTCAGATTAAATTAGATGATATCTGAAATTAAAATCCGAATAGACTAAATTACTGCCTTTTAATATATTTTTATTGATGCAGGAATTAATTTTACATAAATAAAAATTCCCCGAGAGAAAGCATATATATATACATAATTACATATAATCCTTTATAATATTAATTTAAATTTATAGTGTGGTATATATTAATTTTAAATTCATAATCAAATCATAACAAAGTTAGCAATTTGCATTATATTATTCGAAATTTTTCCCAAATTATTTTGCTAAAATATTATAAGCTTAAAATATTTTATTCTTAGGAAATTAAATTCATCTTTCAAATGCAAATTCAAATTTTGGTAAATCTAAGCATCTATTGCATATAATCTATAATATTTAACTTTAATTATTTTGATTCCGTGAAAGCTAATTTTACGAGAAAATATAACAATATGCCCAGTCAACTATTTAAAAACAAGATATTATTTACAATAATTTATTGGTATACTATTGGAGTTTAAAATAAAATAGACGCAAAAATTAGTACGAAAAGATCTCTTAATATGCAAACGATTTTAATGTACTGTTGAACAGAAAACTACATCGCTAATCCTTTAGTTGGTAGCTTAATATAAAAGAAAACACATTCTCTGAAAAATCACATTCAAAGATCTATTTATTTACATACTTTTAGGATCCCACAATAAATTTTAATCAGTTCACAATATATTCTTTTTTTCTATTCTTGAACATTAAAAATAATTTTAGCAAAATTTTTTTAATGTAAAACTGCGCTGAATGAAGAAAACAAAGATCACGATATTTCAGTATAATAGTTTTAGAAATATTTTTTTTTACTTTAAATAAAAAAAAATAACCGGATATTACACAAGAATAGTTCATTAAAAAATGGAGGCCTCTCATAATTTTGCATTTTGTTTATTCGGCTAATTTGGGTAAAAATTGAAATAATAAATTATAATTGCTGACACTGCAAATCTTTTTTAAATAATATAAATAAAAAAAGAAAGCACAATGATACAGCGATACTAAAAATATGCATGATTTTTTCAATTAATATATTCAGTTATCTTAATTATACAAACAAATAACGCATATAAACTGAATGTTTTAGTCAAATTTAGCTAAAAATGCATTTCACAGCTAAAAAATAAATAGATTCAGAATTTTTCGTTTCAATCATTATCATTTACAAAATTTTGCAAATTTTTCACATTAGCTTCAGAAAAAAAGCTATACTTATTGGCTAGTAGGGGGGTTGTTATCAAAGTAAAACCGTACCAGCTTTAACAATCGACGTTTGTGGAGAAAAATATACATAAACGTACGCAAAACAAACATTGAAATTAAACTTTAAATTAATGCAGAAAAAAATTTCATTTTTAGACAAAAAATCACACGTTTTTCTATCACAGAAACAATATTTAGTCGTGATTTTGTCAATCACAAGTAAAAAAATTTAGTCGTGATTATGACAAAAATAAGCCACAAACATTTGCGTGTTTCATTTAAGTTATGCAATCACTATTCTAGTTATTTTTTTTTTCAAAAGAATTCCAATAGTAAATAAGTGGTACATAAACCTCAACTCAAAATACCGAAAAGAAAAGTGACATTAGGAGTAAACAAAAACTCAAATAACCATTTAATGTCTGAGTAAACAAAACTAAATTGATTCCGCATATCCACTTAAAGAGGAGAATATATAAAAAAAATAAATAAATAAAATTACTAAACGGGAATAATTTGGACCGCAATTGAAAGCATAGGACATGTAATAAAAATGAGAGTGCGCCAAACCAAAGACTCTCGGGACAAAAGCTCATTCGGTTTGAAATGAGCGAAAATTCAGGGAAATCTTTATTTACGATGCAGGAGCGCCGGGTTGTTTTTCAAACAATGCCAATTGAGGAGCCACACTCCACATGCCCTGAAGCTGTAGAGGGGACATCCACACATTAAATTGCAAACTCGAATAAACAATACGAAGACCAACATTAGGCTTAGACTAAAAAAATTTTTTTACAGTATTCTTTTTTGTAAAGAAATTTTTTTTTCATATTAATACTTGTAAATATTTCATAAGAATTTTAATGTACGATTTTTTAGATGCAAATGAAATACTAAAAGTTTATTAGATCTTACTAAAAGTTTATTAGAGTGAATATTAAAATATTATTCATAATTCTCATAATAGACTTTTAAAGGAGTTTATTAAAATGTTTCCATTTAAAAAAAAGGAAGGAACAAGAAATAAAGGAAGTTTTTACAGTAAAAATGAATGTAGTTGTATTAGCTACTTTCTAACGGAACGTATACACAAAAAAAAATTGGAGTTGAATTCTGAAAACTATAGTTTAAAAAAATCTACCGCAAAGAGGAACATAAAACATGTAGAAAATAATTAAATCATTGGAAGGTGAAAGAGAAAAATACGTCACCGGAATTAACTACAACCGCAGAACGAGAAAGAATAAATAAAAGTCAGGCGACCATTAAACATGTTTCGCTAAATGGCATCGTTCCGTGGATGAAAAAAAAAGCGCCTGAAGGTCAACGATTTGTCGCCAAATAATCAATTTTAACTTTAGTCAGGTGATGATTTCGTGTTTATTTTCTTGCTCGCTTACTAAAAAAATGAATTTATACAATCGCACATTTTTATTCTTTTAAGGCAAGATAATGAGCTCGATAAAATTTTTACTGTATATATGATCACCATATCATTTTAAAAAAAATGTGCAAAATTTCAATGTGGGGCACCGTAGATTAAATCTAAGTTAATTCTAGAAATTGTTACAGAAAAATCAAATAAAAAATTGTCTTCATAATAAAAGTCTAAACTATTTAAAATAAATTTCATAATAATTAATAATAACATCAGAATTTCAAAACTTGTTTTTTAGAATATATAAAATATTAAAAAATTTCCATTCAAAACGATTGGATATAAAAATTTTGCTTTAAATCAATTTCATTCGGAGTAAATTACATTTCGAAGAACAATATCAAAAAATCGATTCATAAAATTATTTTGAAGATTTTTAAAGTAAGTTATGAAATCATATTACAATCCATTAATTTTAGAAACAAAATATCTAACATTTAAAACAAACACTGAAAATCTATCCAAAAGTCAACACAATCAAAATTCGAATACTTTTTCTCACAATACGCCGATTGTTGCTGGAATAACAAAAATGCAGTTTTGAAGAAATAATATTAGAAATTTACCACCAAATTATATTGAATTTCAGAAGAAATCAATTATGAAATGTGTAAACACATATCTGAAAACATATTGGAGTTGACAAAAATCTGAATTATTTGAAAAGTAAACATCGCTTGTTTACTACTCATTTCAATATATTCCGAAAATTCGTATCTATGTTTATTTTATTACATCTTTAAATATCAAATATTCAAACCCCGATAAAATAATATTGAATGAAATTTTGTTTAAAACCAATAAGAAACCAATTTCATTAAGCAAATTTTACTTCTTTCAGACTAAACAATGCTAACAATTTAATAAAGGTCAACAAACTATTTGATATTTGACGGTATAAGTTTATTTACTTTTACGTAAGTGTTATTTTGCATTTAATAAATAAGAACCTCTTTTCGCATTTCTTAGACCATCATATTTTTATAATTTAAATAAAAATATGTATACAAAATGTTTATAAATTTATAATAATTTAGTTCTTTTCATATTGACTTCAAAAAAATGAATCTTTGGATTTGGTTGTTCTAACATCACTGCATACAAATTTGACGATGATTAACTGGTTAACGTGGACTTTGAACTGCCCCAAACATAGATTTGAAGTGGGAATCAAACCCACTAATAGCTATATTGAACACCAGGGCGCTAACTAATCAAAGGAGGGGTTCTCAAGAAGCCCTAATACAAATCATTAACTTTTTGCTGCAGACATTAAAAGTAATTATTAAAATAAAATTTTGATGTACTCTAAATTCGTTTCAAGACTATTAATTTACATGATTTGCTATTTTAGAATTCATTGGAATTTCAAAAAAATTTAAATATTAGGGGAGTATAGAAAAAAATAGAACTCTACTTTCTTTCCTTGCTCATCAATGAAAAATAACACACTTTGTACATCATCTTTATTATAAGGATAATATAAAAAATGCACAAGAAAAATAAAATATGAAAGTATGATGAAAGACTAACCAAGGAAGAAAACATTCAAAAGGGGATATAAGTAGTCAACTCTGGCCTTTTTTCCCTATTCCTTCCCTCCAGTTCAAAAAAGGGCGGCTTATATAACATGCTGTCTAAGAAATGGAATGAATGCGCGATTCCCCCCTCCGCATTTCTTATAAAAAGACAACGTGACTAAAATCTCAAATAGAAGTAAGGGTTCCAAAAAGAGAGTGATGGGGAAAAGAACAAGATAGGGGGAGATATAAATCCCATTTAAAAGCCGTATTGGAAAACCACGTGCATTTTTAAGCCTCAGCTAATGTACTTTGATACTACTATTGCAAAACAGTCTCCCTGTATAATCTTGAATGATGTCCGTAATCCGCTCTAGAATTGTAGGGCACTTGTGCCTGAAACTAAGGGACTATAGGGATAAACTTGTTCTGAAAATTCCCTTTTCAACAAAAAATAAATAATCTGTAGTAATGCATTTGAGGCAAGAAAGAATTTTGAAAAAATTTAAAGAAAAAGATAATTAGTTTAAATAAATATTTAATTACAGCTAGAATATCTTCTCTGAAAAAAAATGTCATTCGATTGCTCTTAAAGCGAAAAATTAGTAGTTCTTTCCGTTTTTTTATCTGCTGCCAAAAAAATTAAGTTTTTAATAAATAATCGTTTGGGAATACATTTTCTAATAAAAGATAATGATTACAACTTATTTCTTTAATCTTCAAAAAATTTTGGGTAATTTGTCAAAATTATTAGCAATTTTATAGTTACAAAAATTATGATTTTAAGTAACAGTAAAAGAGAATATAACTAAATACTTTAAAATAAGTTTTAATACTTCGTATATGGGGCAATAAAAATTAAATCAAGTTACTCAAAAGTTTTCAGAAAGAAAAAAGTTTTTAAGTTCGTCATGGAGAATAAATTTAAGAACTTCAAGTCTCATCAACACAATGACATGAAGCTGTTTGATCTGCCCAGTTTTTCCACTCAGTAGAGTTACACAATAGAGTAATGAGTTTATCTAGCTTATCCAAAACTCATCATCACGAGAAGTGATTACGGAACTCTCATTGTGGAGAGTTGCCAGTTGGCACAGATAAAAAGAGAGGTCGAAACTCTCACGCGAATGAAGTTATTTGTTTTCAGTATGTGGCATCGAGAATGTGATGACACATGCTTCTTTCATGTGAAACCGACACTTGATGTACCAAAAGTTATGACTACAATTCGTTGTGGATAATATAACAGTAGTTAATTATGGGACCGGATGCTACTTTTCTAGTAAAACGAAATATTGTAAAATATTAAAATGTATTATTAAGAATAACTTTAAAACATCACCAACGCTAAAATAAGCATGTGTCAGTAAACATAATGAGAATTTCCTTAAGGTAATGACCTAGTAAAAGTTTTGATTCTTTTATATAAAATCATAAAATTTAACAAAAATACAACACTCTTTAAATTTAGATTTCCCATTTTAACTGTTCCTATTAATACTTCAGGTATATCCATGCTTTTTTTTTAATTTATAGCTGAATTTAAATACGTTGTGTATACAAGATCATTAAAATCTCTAGATAATTTGCTTGATAAAATATAGTTGCCGGAAAAAAAAGTTTCATGCACATGCTGGCATTTTTCGGTTACTGACACGTATATCCAAACATCAGGACAGGGAAATAGCAACTTGATTTACAATTAATCACATTTAGCAGCTGGATTGGCGCCAAAATGAGAAAGAAATGGCAGATGATTTATAATAATCATTGCCACCCTGGTGTATTTTTGCAAGAGTCTAACGAATGCGAAACACCTAATAGGTGCTACGTCATCTTTTTTTTGGACCGTTGCCAATATAAAAAGTCGAAGTCATTATCCAAACACTTTAGTTAATCTTCGACGTTGTTCTCTGCCACGTGTCTATCTAACAATCTTCTTACAAAAATTTTGAAGTAAATACAGGCTGGATACATGTATAATTACTTATTATTCATTCAGATAGTAAATAAGTCAGAATATTAAATGTTCGATAAAACTTACAGTACGCAACACGCATCGTCATTTTCGTAGAATGTAAACAATTTAGCGTTGCTACTTATTCGAGACAAAATAAGAGTAAAAATGTAACATTTTTAATCACAACATACTTAATTAGAATATTCATAAATATACGTGAGTAAACCACTTAAATAACAAATTTGAATTCAAAATAAATAAATCAATCAAGTAAGCACTAATGAGTTCATATCATCGAGTTCTAAAGACGAAAAAAAAAAAAAAAACCAGACGATATATATCGAACATTTATCTTCTATTCCGTTAAACAGTCACTCCAGTCTCATTTCTTTCTGCGAAATCATTATCAAGTTATTCCAAGCAGAGCTCTCAAATTTAAAACGACAGAGCCGGTGAAAAGTGAAGCTGTGGCTTTCCGTGACAAATGTGCCCATTTGCTAAAGAGGGCTTATTGGTAAACGTGATCAGACAGCTAAGAAGAAAAAGCCGTCCAGCAAGCACACTTTCCAACCATAATCCGTCGTTATTGTAAGAACGGTGCTTCTGATTGAAACGTTTTTTTAAGCACTTCCATCAACAGCACCAATTAAGCTTTTATTAAGATGAGGAAAAGGTGAAAGTAAGATGGAAAGAAAAATAATTAACGATAATTAGAAGATTATAAAAGATTATGTAGACGAGATTGGTGACACAATCCAGCGCATTTAGGGATTGATTTTTAAAAGCAATTTTTATTGCGTGCATTGTTTTTGAATTTAAAATAATATCTGCATTCAAATTTAAAATAAAGTTTCAGAAACTGAAAAGTTACATAATAATTCAATTAATTTAAACAATTTACAAATATTTTTTAAATGAATGGAACATTTTATTATGTACTAGATAGTATTTAATTATACAAAAATTTGTTAAATAGTAATGAGATTTTAGATAGATATATAAGAAGCAAAGAAATTATTTTGTAAAAATGAGTATTATAAAAGTGGACACAAAATATGTCTAACATGTGACTAAAATTTGAATACAAAATTCTAGCACATAATTTTGTTCATAATTAAATTTTTTATGTGACATTTATTAGAACTACTACATATTATTAACATTACAAATAATATAGTTACATAATAATATTATATAATACATATTTGTTGTGCACTGACTTTTAATGCTTTTTGACAAGAATTCGAATTTACACTAAAATTATAGAGTTTATAAATTTAAATGAATTTAAATTTTTATAATCAACTTCAATATCTAATGATGTCAAATTTACCTTTGTTTATTTTTAAATATTTTTTTTAACTTAATGAATACAATGTAAATTACATCAACACTGGAAAAACTACAGATATATATGAACAATTATATAAAACAGTTTAATTAAATTTAACAGGAATGCACGAGAAGGATATTCTACATATTACTATTCAAGGTGAAGAAAAACTATTGTCATTTATGATCATTCTAGAATTGTTTTGCTTATCATCCTAAGGATACTTCTAGCACATTAAATTCAATTCACTTCAGTTCTATAATGTTAAATAAATTTTGTACAGCCATTCATAAAAATTATATACTCATATCATATATAAAAAAATGAACAATAAGTTCTTTTTAAATTATATATATTCAAGTTCTAAGGTGTAAACTTCATGAGCATTTCGAGAAATCAATTCTTACTCATCTTTAAGATTAATAACTTACCAATTATAAATGTTTTATAGATTCTTTTTTTTCATATAAAACAATCCATATTACATATTATGACTATTAAGTAGTGCTTATCCAAGTACATTAATTGATAATAAAAATGATTAAAAAAGATATTTTTTAAATAGTAATGGTCGGTTTGTTGGCTGCTCAACAGTCATATTTAGCTACATGGGCTAATGAGATCCGAACCTACAATTTAAAGTGGATTCCAAAGCATGAAACATTTACATTTGAGGTAGGAATCAAACCAACAAACTGCTGTACCAAAATCTAAACCACTAACCATTCAGCGGCTAGTTTGGTTAAATAGCAATAGATTCATTCGAAAGATAAGCTCTTATTTAATATAGCGATAAGCATCATTGACAATGCTGTTGTTAGGTTAGGTTTATTTGTCATTCAAGAGTAATTTTTTGAGCATGAGGGTGATTTTGTGGATGAGGGTATAACAAGGATTTGCAGTTTAAAGTGGATTCCAAACAACTACAGTCATCCCAGATGAAGGTAGGATTCAACCTACCTTCATCTGGGATGATAATAACAATATTGAACTTAATTGAACTGAAGGACAGAGCATTAATCATTAATATAGCAAGTTAAGTTTCCTGCTTTGTGATATTTTTGGAATGCAAGGATTTAATTAGGCAATTATGAAGCATTACAAATATTTACGATTTACGTGAAAGTCAAATACACTAACTGTTGAACCAAAGATCAGAATCATTTGCCAACTTATTAAAATTCATATCATAGTTATAGTTTCAAAATACAGTTAAAATTTTTATCAATTGCGTTATCTAAATATTATTGCAATTACTTATACCTAAATTTATTAATTATAAGGGCACAATGTAATAAATACATAAAAAATTACATATAAATATCCTAAAGATGGAAACACAGATTTAGAAACCTACTACAAAATGTCAACTTGTGACATTTTTCTGAACTTTATATCTTTTTTACTTTTTCTTTGTCAAGAGGCTTGAAGCTTATTGCTGAATAGTCTAGATAACATTATCTAAAAGATAGCAATTTATTCATTCGAATTTTTAAACATATATTATCGTGTGCATAGTTAAGGAATATTTCATGACTTATGAATACCACCATGATATATCTATCATATGTGAATATATCTTTTGCATGATAATTATAATAAATCTGAGAACTTTCTATGCATAATTTTATATAATAGATAGTACGACAATAAGTTTATTTTGATAAATCCTAATTTGCAATAATAATTTACTCTGGTACTTTGATAATGTCATAAATTAATATATATGTTCGACTGAGATCACTAGTCATTTTTGGGAATAAGGGTGAGTTAAAGTCAGGACCTCAAGATTAAAAATTTTGAAATATTCATTGCAGACAATAATCCATATTCTGCTCATTCTATTTACCTTTTCAATAAGTATTTTAAACAGTGATGATTGAACTGAAGAAAAATACTATAAGAAATCCTAATCATCATTCGAACAGTATACCACATTAGATATCTTTAGTTGCAGATATATTATTGTGGTTTCTAAAAGTGTCAAAAAAATTCATGCATGCAAAATTTATTAATTTTATATTGTAATATTTAATAGTTGTAAAGTTGGTAAAACAATTGGATGTTTTAGAGAAGTTGATTTATCATTACTTACAAATTATTAAATAAAAAATAAGAAAATAAATTATTGTATATAATTTCCATTGTATTCTTAATATTTTATACAACTTAAAAATTTTTTTTAATATTTTAATAAAATTCTTAAGCAAATATTGAGTAAAAATTTTCTAAATAAAAAATTTCTATTATTTCAAAAAATGACAAATTTATAACAATCTTGCAAGCATCTTAAATATGACACTTATAAAATTAAAAATTACAGCTCATGATCGTTTCCTTAATTAAGGTTTAATAATTTAAACTATTTACAATATATCATAGCAATTTTGAATTTGTAATCGACCCCTTACTCGCAAAGTTTTTGGAGAATAAGCAAACATTTGAAAATCGCTCTCAAGCCAGCCGTTAAAACACCGGCTTCAAACTTATCACAGAACAGACGATAACAAATAAATTAGTTTGTAGATATTTTAAGAAGCGATTTTTAGAAAAAGTAGTATTTTTTAAAATTTATATTCTAAATTTTGACAATAATAGAAAAATCGTAGAGTCAGTACTTACAGGATGGCGGGCCGGATACATGATTTATGTCATCAATTGTCTGAAAACCACGTAAATATAATAATGGACTAGGCTTAACTCCTTTGTTTTACCGCTGATTACGGCAACACCAGCGCCATTTGTGGAAAGTAAACAAATTAACTAATCCAACACAGAATCCGGTGTAGCTGTGCGAAATTCCCGAGTCGTTTAAAATGATGCCACAAAAACGACACAAAGTTGGATAAATCGGGTTTTTAAAAACGCTAGGCCTAACCACCCCTGTAGAGCGCTTCTCTTTGTGTATCCATTGTGAAGCACAACACTAGCAAATACCTCCGAGGTTTATAGCGACTAGCAGCACACAAAAATCTTGTTCAGGCGAGGATGCTCCGTACTACAGCAGCGAGCCAAGCAGACAACCCGTACCCGCGGTTTGACAAGAGCGATTGCGGATATGCTCTCACGCTCAGATTGGCTTAATCAACAAACATGACTGTTCCCAGGCGTTGCCCCAACCGTCCCACGTGGTACGACAGCTAGCTCTGAACTACCACCGCCAATGGATGCTGCACTCAATCCATAACTCCTCCTTTTAAAGGCGGAGCTAACGTCGGAGAACGTTTTGACAGCTAGTCTTCAAATGCACGTGGTACCGCTTGTCCTTGCCGCTGTTAATGCGATTCACGAAACCAGCCAGGCAGGCGATCATCTCGCTCGGAGAGCAAGATAATTATACAGGGCTTGATGTTGCTTTGGATGGCCACTTGTGCGTGTCGTGTTGATGTTGAACAAATGTTCGTAGAGTCTTTTCCGTCGCTTTTCAAAACCATAGACCGGTTTTCTTGGCCACCTTTTATTATAATAAAACGTGGGCGCTTCTAATTTTGGCGAAAGTTCGATGGGCGAAAAATGTTTGGCCGAATTTTGGAGACTAATCAAAACAAATGGCATCCCCTCTCTAATTAGCGGTCTCCGCTGGTCTAATTGTTCGCCCTTGGATCTCTCGATTAAATAGTGAAAGGGCGATGCGCGACGGATAATATAAAGGGAATGACACATTTTACACTTTTTTTAATTAAAAAAATTTTAACTTAAGATCCTTTAATTTGTTTAATAATAGTTTTTTGCTTTATTTAATGTGATTGAAAAATATTTTATTTTTTATGAAATATTTTTCAATATCTTTTAGTGATCTTTATTATGTATTATTTTAATTTTATTTTTCACTTAGTTATTTTAAAATAAACAATTGCAGAAAAAATATCTTTTTAATGTTTTCTTTCCTTTAAAAAAATAAAAGACAGAGAGGGAGACAAAGAGAGTTGTGTTATCATTGGTTAATATTATTTTTCATGTGTGAATAATTTCCTTTTTTTTCATAAAACTTAAATATAAATGAATTTTAGGGGAAAAAAGTATTTTACTTTCAATGTATACTTGTTCACTAAACTCATGTAGACACGATAGCTCATGTAGGCCAAGCCCTACAGTTCCCATAACTGTTTTCATGACCAAGGGCCCTGGGGTGTGAAGCATATGTCCCGATTAAGTGGTCAGCCTAACGCGAAACCCCTAATGTTTAGTTCCCAAGCATGCTTGGTACTCAATTAATCGACCCACTGAAGGGATAAAAGTCTGAGTCGATCTTGCCCAACCCGAGGAGTGAAACTCGGACCTGTGCCTTGGGAGCGTGAAATGCTACCACTGAGCCACTGGACTTCTAAGTTATTAATTAATATATTAAAATTTTATGAAATAATTTATTTAAATGTTAGTTTTTTTTTCATCTTATATTGGGTCTACTATATGTATAATTAAAGAGACTATAAACATATAATGATAACTACTTATTTTACATTATGTTTGCGCCTGTAATCATGTAATATAGTCAACTGCTTCACAACTTTGAGCTTTGTTCAAGTGACGAAGTAGACACCTGAGCTAGCACACTCCCACTCAGACTTCCACACTTATGGCATAAAGTATAAATATACATACATGTTTTTCACCTATCTTCAGAATTGAAGCTGCAATCTTCCAGCTTCCAAAAATGAAAAATTTTTTTACTTAAAATCATCTTTTCATACAAAATGGGATAAACATTTGAGCTGGCCTTCTGCTCGCCATGCTCCGTTTTACCAACCAAAGAACAATAAACTCTGCAGAACTATTAACATATAAACCTTCTCAACATGACGGTCTTCGGTTGGCTAAAGTTTTAAACCCACTATTTTCTGCCTACGAGAACGACGTCTTTCCATACAGTACTTCAATCAAATTTATATAATGTTTGCTAAATTATTTCAGATTTTCTATTTTTGAAAAAAAGTCACTAAATTCAATCAATTGTTTCGTCATCTTGGATTTCGATCGAGCTGCTGGGTCGGGTATCCGACCGGATAATCTTATAACTGCAAAAACTTTTTTTTAATAAGTCTAAGCTAGGAATTTCATAGCTGAATACTTATGAAAAGTCCTCACTGTATTGCTGGAGCTCATAGGGTTGGGGACGCACCCACGTTAATATGTGACATCCAAGGTCCTTCCGTTGTTGGGTCGTGGATGTGAAGAGGAGGGTGCCAGCTCAGGTGTGATATCGTCGCCAGACGGTGGTTCAACATTACGAGGCACTTGGTGATGGGAAAGTATTCCAAACCCGTTATTCAGTTCATATATATAAATATATATATATAAATATATATATATATATAATATATATATATATATATATATATATATATATATATATATATATATATATATATATATATATATATATATATCCAATGGCGGGCACACAAGGGTAAATGAACCCTATGCCACAACAAGGCCAGAAATTGCTACTCATTTATCGTTACCCAGCGAGCACCTTGGAACCAAGTCACGGAGGCGAGTAGCGTTACCAGCGCCATACCACCACAAACCCGTTTATAGGGAGGGCCGCATTCATACAACATCACAGAAGAAAGGACAGAGAGAACAGAGAAGGAAAGAAACCTCCATGCCCGAACCGGGACTCGAACCTGGGACCAACAGCTCAGGAGTCAGGAACACTAACCACTCAGCCAATAGGTCGGTGTGTGTGTGTGTGTGTGTGTGTGTGTGTGTGTGTGTGTGTGTGTGTGTGTGTGTGTGTGTGTGTGTGTGTGTGTGTGTGTGTGTTCCGCGATCTATCTATGAAAAGTCCTTGCTAGACACCACGGTATTCTGAGAATATTACCATTCAGAATATTTTGGAGAATATTTTAATGTTTTGAAAAATGTGTCTGTCAATTTATTAAGCAGGATCAATACACATGTAAGATTATCTTATGCAAATATCAGCCAACCGAAACTTTTCTATTTATTTGGTACTGGAGGTACAATTATACGCGAGACCTTTACTATGATTGAAATCCATAATTTAAAACTAAATGACAAACAGTATTCGTTATATAAATTAACTTCCTTTTTCAACTTTTCCATGAGTAAACAATATTTCATCATTATTTGTTAGATATTGTCATTATCTATATTTGCGCGACATTTAGTAAGCAACTAAAGATTTTAATTGATGATGAAGTGTAAGCGCTTTAACAAATAATTTGACTTTCTCTTCTCAATACTTCTGTACTGTAGCAACAGGATGATATTTGATGACAACTTATTGCCAAATATTGGTTGTACCCTAATTGAATCATTAGTTTCTATTAGAATAATAATTATTAGTAAAATATTCTTTTGCAACTTTTTTAGTTGTTGTTGCAACAGCATGCTTCCCTGTACTTAGCCCATAGTTGGGCTCTTTCGAATTACCGGACGAGTCTTCGCAATTCAGAAGCAGAAGATCCCTAATACTTGATTTGCTACCCAAGAAGAATCATTTCGCTTGGACGACAATGTGACCAGCACGTATTTAACGTGCCCAAGTCACCATTATTTAAAATGGGCAGGACTTTTGAGCCGGATTAACGACAATCAGGTTTCGAAAAAAATTTCTTGGCTCGCCCCATTGGCACCAGAAGAAGAGGACGACCGAAACTCCGATGGCGTGACTGCCTTGATCTAAAAACACTAAAAGTGACAAACGTGATGACCTTATCCAAAAATAGAGGGTCCTGGTATGCACTTCTGAGGAAGGCAAAGGCCCACCCTGGGCTGTCAGGCCGATGAAGAAGAAGAAGTCACCATTAGTGAACACGACTGATTTTTGGATAAGTCAGGATTCGAACTCACTACCTTCTGATAGCCATGCGAGAACTTCTTAAGTTGCAATGTAGAACTTACTAAGCTTCACCGTGTTCTAATGATAGAACTATGCTTTTCGGATCATAAGGTAACGGGCTCGATACAGTCGTGTTGAACAACTCGAGATGTATGTTGCTTTTCTACCTTCTGCATGTGTGTCCGTCGAGGTGGGAGTTTTCTGTGGTTTTTTCCTTTGCGGCACGGATATACGGCCCATTATCTATAAAAAACCTTCCTGGAAGTCAATTTACGAGGTGGAAACTAAATTGCCTTAGGTGTGCTTACAACGGAGTGTTCACTGCGCAGCGTCATGCGCAAAGTAATTATTACTTCTCTATTCTTATTCATTAGTTGCAAATACAAAGTAAAACTGAGACTTATGGTCAAAGGAAAATTCAATATATAAACTGATTTTCTCATCTTTTAACTATCAAAATTGTATTAAAGTCTTGAAGGTCTTAGAACTCTGGTGAGGAAAACCTTTGCTCTCGCGATCTGAAGTTCGTAAGTTCAATACCTGACCTTGCATCAGAGCGATGTGCTGAACGAGTTTATACAAGTCCAATGAATTGCATCAAAGAATCCACCTGCTGTTGTAACATAGACTGAAGATTAGCATGAAAGCTTAAATATCAACCTCAACATGGCCATGGCTTTAAATTACTAAGAAGTTAGCTGTGTTTGGCGATTTCAGTCTTCAAAAATAGTCTGTAGAAAATGCGTCGTAATAACTTAACCTAGATACTAGTGATTAAGGTAACAGCCTTCCTCTGGAAGGGCTGGGTTCGATTCCACCAAAGACCCACCGAGTACATGCGGTATACATGCTCATTAAATCTGTGGAATCGAAAGACTCTGAGCTATTTCCATGGGTGTAATAGACCAGAGAAAATTCCCACCCCTTCGAATCAAAGTCAAATGGATCCTCTGGTGATGCCATCTATCAGAGGAGTCTTAGAGCAAAAACGTACTTTCACCTTCGTAGTGCTCTAGTTAACGGAAGACGCTTCCTTCTGACTTAAATTCGCATAGTCGTCGTCTAGCGAATTTGGCTTGTCCAAGTGTCATAAATAACAACAAAAATTATAATTGATTGGTTAAATAGCTATGTGATCAATTGTGTCAAATTAATCGAAGCATGATATTGTTTTTTTGGTTTAACATAATCGATTAGGTGGGTGAACTCATGATAAATTTTTAATGTAATTTTAAAGATTTTGACAATAGTAAAATTGCATTTATCATTAAAACACATTAAAATATAAATGATATAAATTTCGTCACAATATATTCGAGTCCAAAAAACATGTTTGCGTTGTGGATATGGCTTAGTGAGCATTAAATATATTTCGTATGACTACAACCAAAATATTTAAATCTAAAATATAATTTAAGTAAAGCTTTACATGATATAAATGCAAAAAAGCAATCTAAAGCAACTAAAATAAAAAATTTACAGATATTTGTTTTATGTTACCAATTCAATAAACTTTCCAGATTTATATGTACGTCAGTATGACGTATATGCGTCTAAGTAGGATTCATCATCAACTAAAGACTAATAACTAGTGCATGTGAGCTAGGCTTGAGAGAAATTTCTGTCCCATTCACACTCACACTCTAAGCAGGGAAGCTTCCTCATATGTTAGGGGGTGATAAATAATCCAAAGTATTGTAAAAAAAATTACAAGGGGTAGGTTGCACTCCTATTCCATTGTAAAAGAAGTAACACTCCCACTCCTGAGATTCTCGAAGAAAGAAAAGGTTCTTTTAAACTGAACACACCACTGGGGAAAGATTTTCTTGGACGCAGGTGGGATTTGCACCATGGGAGTTCATAGAAAATTTTCTTGGGTCAATGGTATGGAACTTTTAAATAGGATACAACAACAGATGAATGCTCGAGTTTCAAATGTCAATATGCCACGCTGTTTGTCTTTCATTATGGGAAATCTCATTGGAAACAATATATTTTTTAAATACAACAAATCTTTTAGACAAACTTTTCAAAAACTCCAAAAATATTATATAACATTTTTTTTAACTAAATTTAGACAACTCGTGAATTGAAAGTTCTGACTATAAGTTTCTCCGGCCACACAGATGGCGCATAATCCAGGATACCAAATTCTGAGTTAGGTAATTTTTTGTCGGATTTTCTTGTATCTGGCAGCCTGGTTTTTATTACGTCATATATATGTAGACCTATAAGAATTATTCAGAAAATTCTTTTTTGGCAACCCTAGTATTTACGTAATCGCGCACTTCACAATACATCATCTTGGCAACATTTCTTCGTCGCCAAAAAAATTCAGAATTGGACATCCTAGATTATACGGCATTTATGCCGTTTCTTCGTAATAAGATTTAAGGAAAAAAGGAACATTAAATCTTTGTCGATATAAAAATTTACCATGAAGTAGTTGCTTTTCTTTTCTTTTTTCGTGTTCTATTGTCAATGTGTGAAGTGATTGAACTAATGGGTAAGGGCTTGTCGAACCATGCCTTGGGCGTTCATGAAATTATTCATGTATTCAAGCTAAATGTGCTTCGACAAATTTTGGGTTTAAAATAGAATGAGTGGAATCCGCTGGATCATCACCCGAAATGGATGTTATTTGTTTGCACCCAAAAGACGATAGTTAAACGACTTGCGTCAACAATCACGTGGATCGAATCAATTTGAACTGGTTTGTGGAAACAGAGTTTTGGTGTTCACAGAGTAGTCATCCTTTTACGAACAAAGTGTCTCTCTAAAATTTTTGTATTCCAAATCGAATGAGTTGATGCACCAATTCATCTCCAGAAAAGATGACGAAACAATTGACTACTGTTAAATGATTCATGTCAAAGTTTTTGCAAGGCTCAAATCAATTCGAAACCGCTTTGGAACCATGTTTATGGTGTTCGCGTATCAATTGACGTTTTCCAATAGCATTCATCTAAGCAATTTCGAATCAGACGAAATCAACCCACCGATTCATCATCCCAATTGAATGGCGTTTAACGGAAGCCAATGGACTTGGTAAAATGGCTTGTGCCAATGTGTGAGTGATCAAACCAACGTAGAAAAGGTTATTGAACAGTAGTTTTGGCTTTTATGGATCAACTAATGTTTTTGGAATAAAGTGCATCTTGCCAATATTTGGATTTCAAATTAAACGAGACATGTCATAACCCGAAATGGATGTCGTGTGTCCTGCGTCAACCTACCACGATTAAATGGTTTGTGTCAACGTGCAAGGAGAAACACGATTCTCATTCAATAAACGGCAGATTTTTTTTACGAACCAAGATATGAGTTTCAGGTTGTTGCAGGAAAGAACCCTTTGAACCCAAGGCTGTCTTGAAACTAAAGAGTGCATAACGGTAAATTCATTACTGGAAAATATGCAACAAAAGTACATTTCTGTAGATGATTCGTAAAGCTTTGACGGATTTCAAGAGAACATGAAACAAAATTTGAGAAACTAGTAAGTCTAAGAGCCGGACAAAAAAAAAGATTTAAATTTTAAATAAAAAAAAAGATAAAAATTTCAGAAAACTTTACATGCAAAAATAACACAAATTTCTGAAATCTCTTTTTATTGCTAGATTTTTAAAATTTTAATTAGAAATGTTACTAAGTATAGAAAATTTCTATAATACTGTGTGAAAACTATTAAAAACCGAATAATGATATAAGCACCAAACCGCATCTGAACGAAGCGAACAATCACTTCATGTTTAGTAGAAAATGTAATCAGCATTTTTTTACTGCATGATAGTTTGTTTTTTAAGCTTTAATCACTAGTTATTGCTAGATTATTAGTTTAACAATAAATATTTAAATTGTAATGAATGTTTATGTGTGTGTGTGTGTGTATATATATATATATATATATATATATATATATATATATATATATATATATATATATATATATATATATATATATATATATATATATATATATATATATATATATATATATATATATATATATATATATATACTAATAAAAAAATGTGGCATTTATTATTTTGAATATGAAACTTTTATTGATATTGAATTTTGAAATTTTGAAACTGACTGTTCTGTACGCACTTTTCATAGCCCAACTTAAAAATTTCAGTATCAATATAGCTATTGTTTTCAATTCGAAATAAAATATATCTTGTAGCACTTAGAGAGTTTTGTATTAGGTTATATAGCCATACTAGAAAGGCCTTTAAACCGATAAGATAATTCTTAATTGCAAAACAACTTGCCTCCAGACCTTAATCCTTACAATATTTATACTATAATTTTTCTGTGTGTGTGGATAGGTATAAACCTATATACCTAATAACTCCAATGAATTTAAAAGTCTTATACTAACCATATTCTAAAGCATTCCATAAGTTTTTTTTTAGTTATATGGAATATTTTTGTATCATCGTAAGATTTCATTTTCTAAGCATAAATGCTCTGTAATTTTTTCACATACGTCGAGACTTAAAATTTTCAAATATGAATGGTACTCATATTGAAAACTATTTATATCCAAACATTTTATAATTTAGATGGGTAAACTCTCTCTCTCTCTCTCTCACACACACACACTGTGATTTAGTGAGAGAACAGTGCTATTCATCATAGTTCGTCCTGGGTTCGATTCCAACCACTGATAATCAGCGGGAGTTGGATGGTTTGCTTTTGATTTCTTCAGGCACATTTTTCGAGGAGGGTGTTTGAGAGTTTTCAGAGTTTCCTCCTTAACAGTTATAAATATAATGCAAGCAAACAAATAAATCGTGTTGACAAATTCTATTACGACCGAGATATCTCGGGATAATAATCAATTGAGGTGTACATGAACCCGAGATATCTCGGTATAAACAGGAAGAACTGCTAAGAAATAAACTATATAAATATGCCAAAACAATACTTAAAAAGCGATTAAAAATAGTTTTTACAAAACAAATATTATGACATCACTTAACAGCGAATGAACTGCAGCATCAGATTATTTTCGTCGAGCTAATAAAATAAGCTTCCCCTCTTGCTTCAGCTGGTGTTTTGCGTAATCAAAAGAAAACCGTCGGGAGCACACATATCTAACGAGAAAAGGATGCAACAAATGAGGCAAATGCTTATTTAAATGTAATATATCTTTGAGAAAATGCTGTATCAACGGTTCCGCTTGGCTTTTCAATCCTCTGAGGCTTGCTCCAGGCCAATCATTCCGCCGGGAAAACTCTTTATATTTCGAAACTCCTCGTTAAATCGTATTTAAAGATTTCTTTGAAAGTTACATTAAACTCGGAGTTCAAATGAAGCTTGTTTTTCAATGTGTTTCTGAGTCACTCTGGTAAAAATGTTTAGTAATTTTATTTTATTATGGATTACTTTTCTCCTTTGATTCTTACATTCAAATATAGAGTAAATTGTTCGTTTTTATAATTAAAATCCCATTTAAAGCTATATATTGGCTGAATATTTAGGACAGTGTTCTTCGGAATGAAAGGTAATGTGTTCGAACCCAGCAACTGTGGAAAATATGTCAAATAGGTATACATATTATTAACAGAGAGATCCAACAAAATATGTCATAGTTCCAAATAGATAATGTACAACATTACTTATTCAAAAATTGAGTATTATGTCATTTTTTTGTAAAAGAATTGAATTTTTTATAATCAAAACATTAAAAAATTTCATTGCCTTCAAAATCTCAGAGTAAGAGGAAAACATCAAGGATTTCACAATCTGAATACAAAATCTAGTTTAATTTATTATTTGTCATTCTAAACTCAATTTTCTATATGAGGATTAATTATACCAGGACCTATCATTTGAAGTGGAGTCTGAACCACTAGACACGCTTAATACTGATATCGAACTCACGATCTATTGTATTAAAAGCCAAAGGGTGAACCGCTGATAATCTGGCGTAGTTGGGATAAGAAAAACAATTACTTTTTTAACCACTGGATCGTGGTAATGAAGACATTCTTCCGATAGATATCAGATTCAAATCGCTGAATAATATGAATTTGTAAGCTGATTACTATGGCACAGTGGTAAGACTAGATTGTTCGGAACAGAAAGTCACAGCTTCGATTCCAGTCACTGTTGAGTAACGAGAACTGAATGATTTCTACTAGGGTGTGAACTTTGGAGTTTACCAGGTTTTCTCCATCGAGACATATAAATATGGCCCACTGTTTTGAATGTTTTTCCTTAAAGTCAATGCTGTACGAAAGTAAATGCCTTACAACAGTGTTTGGTTATTAGATAGTCTTCTATGCGAGGTGTCATATATTTATTATATTTTCTGCTTATTGCTTACGTACATCCTAAGAATACATTTATTAGTGTTTCTTTTAATTTGTTGTTCAATGAAGACAAAATATATTTCAAATATACTCTAAGTTTTGTAAATAGATTTTTCCATTGATTTTAATCAAACATTCAAGAATTAAAGTAAATATTATGCACACAACAAATTTTAAATACAATAATGAGCTAAATATTGTATATTTTTTCATCACATTAGTGTTAGATAATTTCTTAGTACGAATAACCTAGAATACATTGTAAGACACCATCGGAGACAATATTTAGTGATTTCATTTGATGAAGTAGTTAACTTCTGAGTTGGCATTTAAATATCAATGAAATTAAATGGCGTTAGATTGCTAATTCCTTATACGCATGGAGGATTATTGACAAGATGATATTAAATAAGATTATAAATGAAATCATAATGACTCAATTTTGAAAACTCTTTCATTGTCATTTTGTCAAGGTGGGATGGTCGTATTTATAAAGAAATCTGAGTAAGAGCCTTTAAATTTTAATATCTATCAGATTATCTATTTTAACGAAACATTTTTAAATTTGGATTCCATAAACATTTTACAGACTTAAGGATTTTAAAGTCATAAATCAAATTATTGTATTAACAGAATCAAAATGAAGAAATGCAAATAAATTTGTGGGAAAAAACTACAAAATAGTTAAATGGTTTAAATGGAATAATTTAAAATTAACTACAATTTAGTAAGGATGTAATTGTGTAACTCTCTTAATGTCATAAATAAGAAAAAATTCCATAGAAAGTAAAATTTTTTAAGGACAGTTCAAAAACGACTTGTATTTTTGAATTCCTGTTCAAAGAGTGACGACATTAAATAATTTCTTTCGTGATTAAAATATGAACTCGTTTGTTGATATTCATTAATTATTCATAAATTCATTACACAAAATCATAAATTATATTAATAAATATTTGCAGTTTTTAAAAACTTAATGGATAATTAGTTTTAATTTGTTAATGACAGAGAAATCAAAATTTTGAAATGATTTTTTTAATAATTTGGGGAAGCATTGTGTGATTTAGAATTGCATTTTGTATACAACCTGATCAGCTCTTAAGTTTCATTCGCTGCATAAGTAAAATGATCTTATTACTCACCCTCCCTTTTCTGTCCCCACAGAAGCAGCACATAATTTTTCGGATTGAAATTGCTTGCTTAAACTTTCATTTTGTGGATGAAGATGTATTCCACCATTCCATAGATTGCTGATGTAATTCAGGTATAATATCAGCCACACATATATTTCGTCGCCTATAACAATTTGGCTTATAAACTCATCACCATCCATAAGTGTACCATCATCACTATCCATAAGTGTACCATCATCACCATCTACTCTGGCTGATAAATCAAATAACTAGCTAAGCATTTGTGCACATTTTCGGCACTCAGGGTGCGCATAACTTTCGAAAAGTTAAGTGTTTTGTAATAATCGCATACAGCCCAGTTCTTGACATCCCAAGACCCACTTCACATAATACTAGAAGAGCATCTGCTCTCTTTCACTTTTTCATTGATTTTCTGCACCAAATCGTTCATTAGGAAGTTAGATTTCCCTTACCTGTGAACGAGACAAAACTCGCGAAATTATTTCGATAAATCATTAAAATGGACAACTTTCCGAGTTTATCTTTTAACGTTTATGGCACCCCTATATTATTTATTTTCCTATTAAATTTGTCCAAAATTCCTATTTGTTGGCGTGGCGTGCATTATCTTTTTTTACTTTTTATTCTTGGTTTACTTACTTTATATTGCACTAAGAAGGATTATACAATTTGGTTGTTGCCTAAAGAAGACACATTTTTTCAAAAGAAAGTGTTAACTAAATGTAATGAAAATAAAAGTCCATCAGTAGCAAATATTATACCCAACACGCAATTTTCGATGAAATATCTAAATCCAATACCCTTGTGTGATTCCAGGTAAACTGTATACTCCTAATTCTCAAATTTGACAATGTATCCAGTCTTGCTCGTTTACAAAAGAGAAAGAAAAAATAAAATAATACATGCATAGTATTGCTTCAAATTTATATTCACAGAACCACTAAATTTACTATTTACCACCAAATTCTAGCTGCCTTGTACTTAAGTCCTTGTAACGTCCGTAACGTACATAACGACGTATTATAATGTAGCATCATGGCATACATAACATACATATGCTACTGTGTGTATTTTGCATCCACATCGTACTATTTTATTTAATTCTGATATCTTTCACTGTAGTTCATCCAATATAAAAATATTATGAAAAGTACCATAACTGATATGCATAGATAAATTTCAGTAGTTGAAGAGTTCAATTCAGACACATAAAATACTGTTTTAATAAATTTTATTACATTATACCGAAATACCCAACTCTTGTATCATTCTAGTTAAAAATTAATTAATACAAAATTATGTCTATAAACTAGTTTTGTAATAAACTATATTTAACTAAAAATAATTATCTTCCTTACATATTAATATTTGCTAATTATCTTGGAAGAATTATTAAATTAACTACATTTAGTGCGATTCCATAATTGTAGATTATAATGTGCAGTAGTATAACTAAATAATATTAACTCTTGTAAATTGATAATGGTTCTGAATATAGAATGATAATAAATTCTCACAGATTTCTCTTTAGTGCAAATATTATCTTTGTTGTGCATTAAAGAAATAGAATACACATTCGAGCTAATTAATGAATAAATTCCTTTCAATTGACAAATGTCACTATTTTATCATATGCACTTAAACTTAAGTCTATGATTATGTCAGAATTTTTTCAAAGTATTGATGTTCATCAGTTTTGCTAAACGAGTTATTAGTACTATTTAAAATTTCAAATGTGTTAAAAATTTAGATTACTAAAGAATTTAGTTCGCAAAACCGAGACTTCATACATGTACATATAGTTAATAAGTTAATAGCTACAACATAGTGAATGCAATAGAAAATCTGAAAACTTATGAATGCTGTCATGTAATTTTATTAGGAAAACTCCAGAATTAAATGAGCGGATTCCTTATCTCTGAGCAGCATAAGTAGTCTTCTGACCTTTAGTTCAAAAGTTTATGGGTTAGATTTCAACCTTGAGCGTAGATGCTTATAATGGTTTGAAATCTATTCTAAATTGTAAGTCCGTTGGAATTAGTTCTCGTGTGTATATGGAGTGACAACTAAACCAAACTGACAGGTTTACAGGTAATGTATTTAATTCATGAAAGGTAACCTTTTTCTTAACCTTTAATTTTTCTTCAACATGTTTTCCTTTTAAAGGAAACTATGCGTAAAATAGTGCGTAGAGAATATAGGAAAAAGGAAATGTCCTGTTAGCAATGATGGATGTCATTTGAAGGTGAGTTCATCGTTACCATTTATGTTTACTGTATACCTAATTTATGCATGAATTTACACATTGTATAATTTTTAATAAACTTTTTTGCCAGCATCTTTATTATTCATTTTTGAGCAATCATGAAACAGTAATGCATAACATAAACATGTAATAGGAAATAGGTTAAAATCAGTTTCCTCAATACTTATTTACATAATAGAAAAACACTAAAATAATACACAATTTATTGAAACGCATTAAAATAAATAAAGATTTTTTTTTATACTATGCATGATCAGGCCATGGTGTGAAACGTGTGATGAACCATTTACTATTTATCATATTTTAATATCATGTTTCACTTTCAACGTCTACCGTTTTAAATTTTTTAAAACAAACCTTTTAACTATGTTTGATTTGCTGGGGGAACCACCCCACAAAAACCTATTTGCCTATTTAAGAGCTATAGGTTTTTTAAATTTTATATAATTTCTAAATTTATATTTATACATTTTAAAATTTAAATATATTTGATTTATTTTATTTTATATTCTATTATATATGGATTTTAAAATAATTTATACACTAATTTTTGTTTTTTAAAATTTTAATGTTGCTTGGGTTTTCAAAAGAAATACATATTTATAAATAAAATAAAAAAATTTAAATAATATAATATAAAATATATTCTTCGAAAATTTATTCTTGGCGCAGCATGTCCATCTTTGGACCTTGCGCCATAAAACCCAACCAACCAACCAACCAACCATGATCAGGAGACCAAGTTGGCGTGGTAGGTTAAGGTGTCGTTATCATTACTGGAAGGTAGTGAGTTCGTATTCCGGCTTAACCGAAGATTCATCTTGTCCACAAAAAGCGGCTAAGACACGTTAAATAGACCATGGTCACTTTGTCCTCCAAGGGAAATGATATCTCAGGGGTTGGCAGATCAAGTATTAGAGGGACTTCTACTTTTAAATTACGAAGTCTACCACTCGGTTGCTTCCACTAACTGATAGAGCCTAACTTGGAGCTAGATATAGGGAAGTATGCTGGTGCAACAACAATGCGTATGCATATAAAGGAATATACTTTAAGGGGGTGGATCAGAATAATTTTGTTGCGATACATAATCATATAATTGGAGATACAATAAGATATTTCATTTTTACTACGTATAATCATATTGTAGAAAATGCATTAAAATGATGCTCCAAGATAAGTTTCACAATGCATAATCCTATGATAAAAAATGCAGTTATATTATTTTTTACAATGCATAATCATATAATAGGAGCTTTAGCAAAATTATGCACTGCATTTTTTTCAATGCATAATCAAATAATAATAAATGCACTAACAATGTTAGGTATAAAATCACGTTTCATTAATACGTCTAAGATTTTCTTCAATTTTGTTCGAAAACAAGTTAAATGCGTATCTAATGGGTATACGCATCTGTGGTGTCTATAGATCAGAAAGAAAACAGAAATTGCTTTATTCACTTTCCATAAAATACTTACAAAAATAACTGTTTGATGACAAGCCTCAATCACGATCTGTGTACTCAGACTCCTCCAACAGGCATGGCATGATGTAATTAAACCAACGTCCATATCCTCCCTTTAGACGTGGCCTTGCACAACAACTGATCAAACTACTTGGGTTCTTAGTTTGCCCAATTTCCTAGAACATTTTATGCAAAGCAAAGAAGTGATAAAAATAAATGGTAAAAACATAGTACATGATTTTAACTTTTCTGATTAGGGTAGAATATTTTTTAAATGCATTCTCTTTTATAGGAGGATTGGTCAGATTTCTGTTTTCAATGTTGATTTCAAAGATATAAAGGAATAAAATATGTTGAAAAACTAATTGTTTTCTGAATTGTTTTCTTTTGGCTACTTTCGTTATCATGTTACAAACGTTACCATGAAGAAAATTCCACTGTCGTTGAAAGTTCCACGTAGTAACATTGTATCTAAGCAGATGCAGATTTAAAATTCCTAAATTTTTCATAAAATTAAATGTTTGAAATATGTATTATTAAGAATTGAATCTATTTTGACAATCACAGAGCATCGTTATTGCCATAGAATCAACGGTAGAAAATGCAACTTTCAATGGCAATTTAGCGGAAGTTATAAAAGGCACCTCCTAAAATCAGAGCTCCAATTCGTAAAGATAGCTCTTCATCGAAGAAAATGAATATTGTTTATTCCGATAAAAGAAAGTGAATGATTCTAGAAAGTGATATTATAGTGCCAACAAGAAGCTGTATGAATTGTGGAAAATGCTTTTGCAAATTGGCACCATCAATAAAGAAAGTTTATTAATTAATCAATAAAGAAAGTTAAAATTTCAAATGAAGAAAGTAATTATTTGCTGAAAGATTCTATTTTTTAACGCTACCACCTAACAAATGTGAGATGAGAATATGATACGATGGAAATAAAAAAATGTGTATTGAAATCTGAGGTATTTTTTCACCAAAAACGATGAAAATTAAGATAACCAAAGGTATGAGACAACTAAGTATCTCGAATAAATGCTCTATTATAACCTAAATATTAGGACCATACAGTTCATAGAATTCCCAGATTTCATATTGGCATTTTCATGAATCCTTTCAAGAATGATAGAGTTTATTTTGTCTGTAAGTACCATTGGAAATTTTACCATGGTTAACGACACAAATGGTGATAAAATGTTCCTGTCATCTCCAAAGGGCTACTAGATAATTTCACCGTATCTAAATAGCTACAAAATATTCTTATAGTAGAAATGGCCAGGGATACTCTTGCCATGTAGAAAAGCTATGAAGTGTGCTTAACATGTATAAATGGCTATAAGGTGTTCTTTTGTCATATGCAAATGATTATAAGGTGTTCTTGACATATGCAAATGGTTATAAGGTGTTCCTGTCATAAATAAATAAATGATTATAAAATGCTGTTGCCATTTGCAAATGGCTATAAGGTGTTCTCGTTGTATCCAAATTGATGCTGGATGTTTCCGTTGTATCTAAATGGCTATAAGGTATTCTTGTCAAATTCAAATGGCTCCAAGCAGTTTTTCTATCTTCTCATCATACCAATATGGCTACAAAATATTTTAATCGTATAAAAATGGTTGCTAGATGTTCTTTTCACATTCAGAGGGGTACGGAATGTCCTCTTAACACCCAAAAAACTACACGATACTCTTGCCTTTCCGATGATTGAAAGTATTCACTGCTAAAGGTTATGAAAAACTAAATGGAAAAGATTTTGCCTATCTCTGATTATCGAATCCTTTCGAGCCAATAACAAAAATGTTAGGGGTTTAGAAAGAAGCAAAACTTCTTTCTACCAATTACTGACTGACAAAAAGTATCTGAAAATTATGCAAGAATAAAAATTCTAAGAAGAAGAATAAAAACGAAACTTAATGGAATATAAATTTTTATGTCTTCTTAAGAATTCCATAATTTTAATTTAATTATAAATACAGTTAATAATAACTCCTAATGAGCTGAACAATCCAACAGCGTGCAAACTTTATCTATAAAAGGATATTCCTGACACTATGTACCTGCCCTTTTGCATATTTTTGGATTATATTTTAGTTCTGAAACATTTTTTATTTAAAATTCAAATGCCGATTCAATATACAGGAACTATACTATCTTCATTATCATAAACAAAAATAAATAAATAAAATAAAATAAAACGTGGGGTATCGAAGCTGACAAAATACTTTATAAATTGTGAAATTTTTGTTTTATGTATACATAAAAAAACCTCCAGATGAGTATGGACCTACATAACGAGCGAATATTAATATGACAGTGGTCTTATACTAGATCTCTAATTCTCTTGGAAGGGAAATAGCCTATGTATAAGACTGGCTTGAAGGATTGATTGAGGGGTAATTCAACAAGTCCACGGTCATCATGGTGTTAAGCAAATCTAAATGAAACTGAATCTTAATTCATGGCTATAAATTGTCGTCGCACCACCATACATCCCTGTACCTAACTCAGAAATGTGCTCTACCGATTAGTGGAAGCATCTGGGTGGGAATATTCGTAATTTATAAGCAGGATTTAAGCAGAAGATCCTTAATACTTGATATATTATTTCTAGAGGTATCACTTCACCTGGAGGACATAGCGACCATGATCTATTTAATGAGCGCAAATCAATTTTAGTGAATATCTTCGATTAAACCAATTTGAACTTCCGATAGTGAAAACGGAGAGTCTTAACCTACCAGGAACTGCGACTTGACTATAAACTGGTACCATTGAATTGTTCTCAAATCTTTGATTATGGCTATAAATGTATCTTGTAACTTACTGAAGTTCCGCTTCTTTATATTAGGATGCGACTATTACGATCTGCTGTGACACTCGTGAATATATTTAGTTTTGATTTATCACAGAAATAATTATAGTTCGAGGATAACTATTTATTGAATACATTTCATTGCTATTTGTGCTTCTTCTAAAAGCACTAAACTACTTTCAAACGAAACACACTTTAGCTGTGCTTTGAATGTATGTTACAAGAGATGTGGTTACAAACTGAAATTATTATATGATCAAAATAATCTCCCAATAAGCATTTAAAGGTCTGTCGCTAGACATTTTACATGCTTATCTAAAGTCCAATTTAAATTGCTTACATTTTAAAAGTCATCGAGCAGTTACTATAGGTGTAATAGTCTGGAGAAAATTTCCTCCCCTCCAGGTCAAAGTCAAAATTGAGGAAATAGATACTCTGGTGGTGCCATCTATCGGAGGACTCTTAGAGTAAAGCTGTAATTTCACCTTCGAGCGTAGTACTCTGGTTACAAGAAAGACGTACTCTTCTGACTTAATTTCGCATAGCCGTCGGCTAACGATCTTGGCTTGACGCAGTTTCATAAATAACAACAACAGTATTTTAAAAGTCCTAAAATTTCAATAAACATCTTTGCAACCTGCATTGCTTTGTGCGCTTATACTCGTTGGGAATGAAAAAGAAAAGCTTTAGAATCACTATTTCAGTTGCAAAATTTCAGCAATAACGCATATACATTTTCTTCAAATTTTTGCATTCTTCTTGATGTTTCGATTTTATTATTGATGAGTGTGTAAAACTTGAACAGAAAATAATCCAAGCATTTTTTCTGAAATATTATTTCGTATTGCATGATAAGCAGTCACCAGAAATCACAAAATGGGAATCTTACTGAATTAAGTATAACGATTTGTAAAAATAGGCCATATGTGAAATTTTTAACGATTTATAAGAGTTGTATTTTATACGCCGTCCATGAATTGAAATCCCCTCTAAAAAATTATAAACGAATTAATAAACTGTATATTTTATATTTTTAATTATAACTAATAATGATAAAATTACAAAAAAAATGTATTATATTTATATGCAAGTTAAAAGACATATACGAATTAAACATACTTAAATAATTTAGGCATATTTTAAGAATCTTTTTATGAAACTTTTGGTAGCAACTTATTGAGATTTATTGAAGTTATATAGTACCAAAAGTATAAAGTCACATGGTAGGTTAGGTTTTGAATTAGGTTTATTGTTGCTAGTTTTTGCCAACTAGTAGCTAAATACACTAGTACACGATTTCCAGTGAAAGCTTCAGTCCATTATTCTAACTTAATAAAAGACTTAAGTCTATTTCACAATAGTGATCCACCGAGAGTTAAAGGTCTCATTTGAAACGGATGATTTCTAGCAAAAGGAGTGTCCGCTTAGTTTAACAATAGGTAACATTATCAATGAGATCTCAGTTGAAGACACCATACTCTCTTAAGTAAAACCATGTACCACGTGGTACATATATACTACCTTTTTTAAGCCCCTCCTCCTAAAAGTGATGTATTCACATTGGTATGAGGAGTACATAATTTTAAGCGAAATCTTCACAATGTGTTGAATGACAAATCTTCTTTTGTTTACAATATTAATGCCTTTTTTTTGGTTTCAACACAATATAATAATAATATCGAAATATATTTAAAATAATAAATAATTCGTTTTTAGTGTTTAGTAATCAACTACGTTTAATAAAATACATTTCAATATTTTTTTTATTTAGATGCCAAAATGTTATTTTTGTTTAGATTTTCCATTTAATAAGCTTAGTTATTGTATTATTAATGATTAGTTATTTTTATAAATAAATTATAGCACACGTACAAATTTATTTAATTATATATATATTAAAATATTAATTTCAATATTTTTTTTAAAAAATTAGCTTTCTCAATAAATTGAATTTCAATATTAAAATATTAATTTCAACAATAGATAACTTAATACCAAATATTGTTAGTCATCTAAACAAATATTTTCAATGAATTACAAAAATTTGCATTGATGACTAACTATATCATTTTGAAAGAAAGAATACTGCAAATTCAGATCAGACTGTAAACCCTAAAATGGTCACAAAAGCAAATCAATTTGTGACGAAACTCCAGCAATTGAGTTTGAAAAAAAAAGGAAATAAAAAAAACATGAAAAGTTAACATGGCTTTGTAACAAAATTCATTTTTCTCTTGCTCTAGGTAAAAGCACGTGATTTGAATTGAAACCCATTCGCTTTAATTGCGAGTCCATTGCTTGTCCCAAAGAGCTGGATGCTGCCTCTTAATTGAATGATAATACATAATGTAAGGTTCATCTCCTGTCGAGATTGGGCGCCATATTGGAAAACCACTATTTGGTGGTTCCATCCACATAAACACGCTCATAACTCGGAGGAAGATGGCAAGTTTTGGCGCAGTGGGAAGGGAGAAAGATAGCGAGGCTCAGAAGTAGGCATTGGAAAACGCTGCCAACAATCTCTATTATCGCCGAAATGAGAAAGCCCGGCGCCATCATAAAGAGTCCATTTTGTCGAACGGTTGTGTGTACGTACCACGTGGTTTTGACGCTCAGCTGTCAAGGGCTGACCAATGGGCGGAGTCGGGAAGGGAGGGGAAAAGAGCCAGCAGGTGTTTTATTGATAAGGGACGGGGTGGGGAAGAGTGGGGAAGGAAGCAGCAGCAAACCGACAATGTAAACAAGGAGGCCTAAAAACTTCCATATCTCGTTATGTAACGAGGCCGCGCACTGTTCTATGTTGACATTCTTTTTCGAAGTCGTGTTTGAACATACTTGTTGACGGATAGCGAGTTGAATTAACGACTTTTTACCCATGAAGTCGATCTCTTGGCGAATTAAAAATACTCGAGTCATTTTTGATTATCTTTGCGTAATCTATTAAGGCAATTACCTCTCCGATTTACGCCGATGGTGACATTTGGTTGATGTTATTTTCCCCTTATTTACAAGAAATCGACCACAAGGTTTTACGGCACACTTTGATACAAACTATCAATTTTAATACATGTCATTTTAATTTATAAATGCAATTAATTACTGAGACGCATGTTAAAAAATATATCAAAATTCCATTTCAATTTTTTTAATCAATAATAAATTGTAAATCAAAAACATTTTAATTTTTTCTACTACAAATTAATATTTTATTTAATTTAATTACATATATTTTTAATTTATAACTAAAATATTTAATTATTTAATTAATTTTTTCTTTAGTAATTAATTTATTAATTGTTTAGTTAAATTTATTTAATTAATTATTTAATAAAAAGGAATAAAATAGAATGAAATACCAAAATAAATATTTCATTTTTTAAAGTTTAGTCCATTTAATATTTAATGCTTTTTGTACTTAAATAATAAAATCAGAAATGAAATTATTTCATGTACTTTATTAAAATAAGTGTACAATTTATTTTACAAACATTATTTGAAATAATATTAGACTGATGACTTTTAGAAAAGAATATAATCATATCTAATATGTAGCCAATTATAGTACCACTTTAAGCAAATTAATTGTTAAATGTATCAAATTTTTTAACATTAGACGTTTAAATGATTAAAATATACATATTTTCAACAAAGAATCTAATTTTAATAATAACATTTTCGCTAGAAACTTTATTTAGCTTTGCTATACGTATATAAGAGAAGAACATAGATACAACATTAATTAATAACAGAAAATCTAGATAAAATTTTAATAAAAATCAATGTACTCCTTGATTATTAATGAAAGAAAAGATATTAAATACTTCTGGAAAAGGATAAAAAATTAATATGTAGTCATTTCATTTTGATCAAGATTTAATGTTATTGAATCTAAATATTATATTAAATAAAAAAATGAAAAACTACAATATTTCCAAAGTTGAAAAATGTTTTAAATGTAATGTTTTATTTATTTAATCAATCCAAATTTACTATATTTATCTTGTATAGCACATATTAATTAAATTATTTAATTTAAGCCATCTCTTTGATAAATAAATACATAATTGTAAGAATGTATTTAGCATATACACTGAGTGAGATAAAAATATTGTGCACTGAATTTAAAACTTTAGTATATATATTATAATATTTAAAAGTACATCTACAACGTCCCAGATGGATTTTTTTTTAAAAAAAAAAGTATACAACTTTTAGTTTTGCGCACAAAATGAGTTTAATGCATAACGTTCCACTTTGAAATAAATGACTAAAAAAGTGCCAATAATTTCATTAGCTCTGTCTTGTTCTTTATTTATATTACTAGACTGAGCAATTTGGTACATTTTAATATGACGCTAAAGTGTAAATAATTGTAAATGGTAAAAGTACCAACGATTTCGTTAGCTCTCCCATTCTTTTTATGCCTTCATAAAATATAAATAAAGCACTTTAAATGATTAGATAAACTGTGTAGCTTAATTCTTAAGTGCCAATGATTTCATTTGTTCAGTGCCAATGATTCATAATCTTTGTGCCAGTGATAGATTAGTAGAGTAACTTGAGAAATATAAATAACTTGATAAATTTTAGCACGTCTCTGTACCTATACAAGTTCTTTCCTAAGGATGAATGGTCTTTTCTTTTGAATAACTTAAGCTCTGCAAGTGGGCGTGAAGGATTCTCATGGACACATATAAGTCTTCTACGTATATATCTGTGCTTTGTTAGACCACAAAGGAAGAAAACCTTCTCTGGGTGTTTCAACACATACTTACATTCTGAATTCAAGAAAGGAAATTTTACCCTCTGTATTCCAACCCTAAGTTCTCATGCCGAATCTTTTGTTAAACTTCGTGTCCAAGTGCTATTGGTTGTCAACAATAGTTATTCCGTTTGAGGCCACTTTCAGAATTTCCCCCAAGTTTTTGTGAGTGAGAGACCCTTGATACATATTTCAACAACTGACTGAAGAAAAGAAAATTCAAGAGCTTATATACATTGTCCAAAGAAATCAAAGATCTTTGAATACCACAACAACTATTTTATTTGGAGATTTCAAATATTGTCACCAAGAAATAGTTAAGTCAATTATTTAATTTGTAGAACTCACTTTGCATTTAAACTAACTGCATAATTATTTAACTAAGATCATTTTAATTGAATAGTTTTTAAGTAAAGTATATATATGGTACGCATGACATTTTTTAGCTAAACTGTTTTATAATTTAAAAAAATATACATGCAGCAACTGTTTTTAATTCAAGAAATGGTTTCTAATTATGGAAATTGTTAAACAATGATATTTTAGTTTAATTTTATAAAATACACTACGCAGAAATTGTTTTTCAACTTAATCCCTTAATTTTGAATACCTGTTTTTCTATAAAAATCATTATGGATTCTTTGAAATATATAATTTAGAAAAAAATATTCATTTAATCGTTATTCATTATTTTAAAACTGATTCATATAGTTGAAGGATATAAAGCATATTAGTTCGTTAATAATGCATTTAAACGACAAATGCCTCTTTAATTCATGATACGAAATTAGAGATTCAGTTAATGGAATTTTTCTGAGTTTTAAGTTCTAAAAATGGCAACTTCTGTCATTTCAGTTTGTGAAAATACGTTATTTTCGAGGAATATTTTGCGAAAAACTTTGAGCTTTGAAAAAAAAAAATTAATTTCTAAAAGGTGAATATATTTTCTTGAAAATTATAACTTGATTTTAAATTAGTGAAAAAATATGTAGATAAAATTTGCATGTAAAATTATTAAATGCTTTAAACCAGTTATTTAAAAAAAATAAATATTGAGAATTTTTTTATTAATTTTAACTTGCAAATTTTTTTAAAAAAATAGTTAATTTTTTACAGTAATGACAAGAAAAACTTAATTCGTATATTGCACATTTCAATCGAGATCTTATTATTTGATTTTTTGTAAAATTGAAAATTTAATAAGTTACACTTCTTTAAACTGCATATTGTATATTAAAATATTCTACAAAATAACGTATTGCAATAGTTTATATTGAAAATTTCAGTTATGAATGAATAAACAAATTTTTACATGAAATAACTATTATTTAATGACGTGAATCCAATCATTCCTCAAATTTCCATTTATTCATTAAATGGAAATTTATGAAACAACTGGTTCCACGAGTCTATTCATATTGCATATTAAAAGATTCTACAAATTAAGTTTTCATCGTGAATTTACAAAATTCTGATCATTCCAAAATATTTAAAAATTAACGATTTGCAATTTTTAATACGTAATTTTTAATAAGTATTTATAATAGAGTTATTTAAAAATTTTAATTTAAAATTTTATAAAAACGAATAATAATTGATAAAATTTTTTGAAAGAATAACATTAGCATTATATTGAAGAAATCACTATTTAATGAATAATCTGAAATTTCATGGATTTGGAGAAGCAACACATAGTATGCTAAGAGATTCTACGAATTAAGATTCCATTGTGACTCCACAAAATTCTGACCATTGTCCCAGAGAATTCTACGTATTTTCTCAACACTTCAAAAGCCAACTTAATAGATACCCATGTTAAAGATTCAAACATCCCTGGAATTGCAAGCACTTTCCCCATTTCCAACTCCTGTTTAAAACTCACATTAAACTCCTCCATGGGGAATCATTGTTAATTATTTAGATGGCTGTAAACGATGAAGAAGACACTGGTGTAGCTTACCTTAGCTTTGGTTGAATTCAGACACCACCCCAAAATTTAGGGCAATTGCATCAGAAATTTGAATTTAAATTGTATGTTCATGGCATTCCTTTTGGAATAAAAGCGAAGTCAACTGTTGCTACAAGAAATTTGCAAGTTCTGCATTCACTTGTTATAAATTGTTACAGATTACATTTCTTTAACATAAAATTTTTGCAAATATTTTCAGTAATAACCTTAAAACAACTATTTTTTTGTAATTGCAGGATTGATGTGTCATTAAATTCTTCGATATGTAGAATTTTCAGAGAAAACATCATCAATTATCAGGTATATTTAATACCACACCCACAACCAAACACAACACACACACACACATATATATGAATATATGTAGAAGCCCCCATTCACGTGTTTCAAGGAAGTACTCACATTTGAGGGATTCTGTTACCACCAATCACAATTTTTATGCAAAACCAAATGCAAAATTCATGGGTCGTCCTCATCAAGACAGACTTAGATGCAGGGAATAGAAACGGAATATTCATTGCCCAATGTTCAATATCGACTGTATAATTTATGAATCCTGATTGTTTATAATATGATTTATGGATCAAGACTTACATATGCTCCGGTCGTAAAAGCTGAATCTATATCCTGTTTCAATAGGAACAAGTTGGTTAAATAATTATCAAAGATTTTCCAGCGTCTCAATACATTAAGAGTGATCTTTTAATTCTCTGGATATTATAACTGTCGAGATAGTTCGATGATTCAAAATGAAGTTAATCAATGACCCAGTTGAGGGTGGGGGATTAAACTTGTTCAAATCAATTAAGAGCCGTTTTATTCCTCCTCTCTAAGGTTTTCAGGAAAGAGTTACATTCTGAGTAAGAGCATTGATTTTCTAGATTTACTAGAATATTACTAGATATATTCTCCGATTTTTGCTCCCCCCCCCAAAAAAAACAAACAAACTTAAAACCATGGTAAGCAAATAAGGCTTAGATACAATTCTGATAATAACAATGGTATTTGCTGGTTGTCATCAACAAACAGTCTTATTATTTGATTACACACATTGAAAATACTGATCTTTTTTTTTACGTTAGATTGATTTTAATCTTTCTCACATTTGTTTTTGAGTGATATGTTATCTAATTTAAATGCTTTTCTCTTCGCTCTTTCCGAATATAGTATTTTACAAGCAATGTATGATTAAATTAAGAGCTGATAGTGATAATAAAAGTATAACTGTTTCGTCAAACCCTTATTAATGTTATATAATAAAAAAATGAACAAAAAGTGTCCTTTCGCTTATACCAAATGTATTTTTCAAACAGTATCTGGTAGAACTAGTTGCTGATAGCAGTAAAAATGATGACTATTTTTTGATTACCAAATCAAGGGTACATAATCAAGATGATAAACAAAATTGTCTCAAGTTATACTAAATACTATACTTTACAAATAGCTAATAATATCACTAAGTGCTGATAAAGGCAATGATGACGAATTTCTGAAATTTCATTCTATAAAATTAAAAGGATAATAATTAATGCTTATATCAAATACTCTCTATATTTTACAAACAGTGTATGATAGAACTATATTAAGAACTTGTTCGGAAACAAATGATTTGCGGCTGAATAATGTTGATAATGGTGATGAAGATTATTGTTTCAATTCAAAATATATGTAATGTTATCACACTACGTTGTACAAGAAAAAGTGCGTGCTAAGATTTAGTGTTGATGCGGTAAAGATGAATATTTCTCCTATCTCAAAGTAATGCCACATAATCAAAATGATAAAAATATAGTTTATTTTGAAAGAAGAAAAATTTCAATAGACATAAAAAATATGATGTTTATTTTTGTATAACTATTTCCTTAGGATTTTGGAAAATGCAAGCCATTTGTTTGTGGGATCAAAAGGCTTTACTTTTTTCGGTTACATAAGAATGAAAAATGAAAGATAAAATCGTTTTGACTTCAATGAGAAGTTATTTGCATGAGTAAATGCATATATTTTAATATTATTTCACTGATTTTCAATAACAGAAAAGGATTTGCGAACAGTAAATGTATTGACCCAATTTTTAATATTCATTGTACATTTTAAGAAAATAGATCATCCTGTATATCTATTTACATGATATTTTACTAAAATCATATCTTCAAATGCTACCAATATCGAGGAATTATTTGTTTATTTCATTTGAAGAAGCAATTTTTCGCAATTATTTTTTGTTTTATTGGCATTGCAATGTATCTTTGAATCAAGAAGGATTCTTGAACAATAGGTGAAAAAGCATATTTTATTGATATTAAGGTTACTTAAGCCTAATTGACGTATCTTATAATACTTAAATCTAGTTGTTTAATTTATCCTTTTTCACAAAAAAAGAAAAAAAAAACATTTTTGTAACATCAATAAAACAACGTACCCTTTTTTAATTTGTTATCAAATATTTTTTTTTTAAAGTTTTTTTAATTTCATAATCATTTGCACTTATCATTTTTCATTTGTTGCCGAATAAGGTTTTAGTTGTTTTGAATTTATAATCGTTTGCAAATATGATTTAAGGCTTATTTTAATTGCAATTTTTATAATAGGTGAAAATAATTTAAAAGTCATTTTTAACGGTATTCAGTAGTATTTATTTTTCGAAACTTTTTATGGAAATAATAACAGTAAGCGTTAAAAGGAATGTAGAAGAAAAAAAAATGATAAAAAAAAAATGCATGAAATTCCAATAAAAAATAGGAAAAAAAAATTCTCACTACTCAATATTTGTTACAAAAAATTTATAAATTGCCTTTCTTATTTGGAGACCTCAACTGAGATGACACATAAAGAGGGGATAGAACGGTGAAAAGTATAGAAATTAATTACACATCCACGAAGTCCATCCTTCCCACAGAACCCTCTATCTAAACCTATAATAATAAACATGATAGGGAAGCAATATAATTCCCTCTTCAATCCCCCTCCACAGGGATCGTTTTTGAAAGGACACCTACACTCTATATTTGCAGTGTTTTCTTTTTATTGTTATACTTACCTACTCTACTTTTTTTATCCAAATAAAAAATGAACGTTGCTCATCGAAGGATTGGGGATCCAAGCGTGAAGCTGGGGTTATAAAGTACCATATATATAGAAAAGCTGGCAGCAGATTTTCCGTAGAATGTTACAGTGCGACAACCGCTGGAAGATTCGTTATGGGGGAGGGAAGGGAATAGAATTCGAGGGGTCTCTCATTCCCCGAAATCTCTGGTTTTTAGTTACGAGAGAGGATTCTAAAGAACCCTCCCCCTCTTCAATCCCTCCCGGATCAATTGCGAGAATTAACGCGAGGTTTTTGAAAAGGGGAGGGGGATTGCACCGGAAATTTGTCTCCTCCAGGGATTTCATCTCCCCTCTTTTTCGCAATCTGGGAGCAATCGAGAGGAGACAGGCAACGGGAGGAGGGATTTTTTGTTATTCTATAGGGGCTTCGCTGAGTCGACATGTGGTTTAGCCCTTGTCAAGGGAGTAAAAGAAATAATACTCGAGTTATCTCAACTGTGCCACGTATCTCCCTCCCCCTTCTTCACTTCTGAGTCCTCTTCAAAAGTTTTCTGTCATCTTCTCGTTTTGGGTGATATCCCTCCTTCCATTTGTAAATAGAGATCTCGCACTCTCCCTTTGACTTCCTACCCAAAGAAGTATCAGGAATCTGTGAAGCAGTTTGCTCTTATCGAAGGGTGAAGATGGTTTGTTTGTCGACTTTCCCAAACAAACATCTGGATGCACTTGTTGCAGGATGGTGAGTTCATAGCAGATGCATTTGATTGATGAATAAAAACTGTTTTAGTATAAGGCGGGTGAATCATTTGGCATTTATTATTTGAATGGTTGTTGTTGGTCAATATTATATCACAATCAGTGAAAATGTCATTCTGTTGATCAACAGACAAGCAATTTGGTTGAAGTCTATAATCCAAAAATATCGATTATGTTTTATTTCATTTAAAAATTATCGTATTAGAATGACTCACCTTAGAAGCGGTCACGATAGAGATATGAAGATCCAGAGAGATGGCAACAGAACCTACAGTCTCTGCATTAATTGCGATAATATTTTAGAAACATCAAAACATATTTTTGATTGTTCTGCATTTTTAAGATCTCTGGCTCAGCTCGGTGAATTCCTCCCTCAACATCGGAAAGAGTCTATACTCCTAAAACATCAAGGAGATAGCTGTTCTGTAAACTTATGGTCATATATAGTTCTCCTGGACACAATACTAACCAACCATCCAACCAACCAGATCATCGTGTTTATTGTACAATTGCACTTTAATATGTTTTTTATTATGCCTCCCTGCTAAGTTCAAAATATCCCGCCACACTCGATAGGATTTTTCCTTAGGATTTGTTAGAAGGGGTAGGAAGTAATTAAGCACACAGTCCCCTCAAATTCTGCTGACCACAGTAGGGGAGGCACATCTGGAGTGGGAAGTTATTTTTAAGGGTGCCATTTTTCAACATTTATTGCTTTTGGCTTAAAATGTGTGCTTTGTAAATGGAAATCGAAAATCGCCAAAAATTTCAATCATTTGTTGTTCAGTCACTTTTTCTGACTTGACGTATTTATTGTTGTACTCATTTGTCTGCTTGTAATTTCTGCCATTAAATATTATCATATAACATGAGCAAATTAAGCACAGAAGTATTATTGGCTGTTGTTTTGGACTGTGATGATGGTGAAAAGCAAACAAACAATAGGAAAAAGAAATGGGCAAAAAATTGGCTGCTTCAGCGTGAATCTCTTTCACATCTAAATTTAATTACAGAAATACAGTTGGAAGATAAAGATTTCTTGAAATACATGAGGATGAATGAAAAATTGTATTCAACAATGAGGTTTAAGGTCAAATGATTATTTAACTGGATTAGAAATAAGGCAACAAAGAAATTATTTCGATGAAGCCAAACTCATTCGAGAAAAGTTTGTCAATTATTTTGTTTCCAATGAAGGCAAACTACCATGGCAAAACGCTTTGATTTAATCCTAAATAAAGTAATTAACTTTTAAAAGTTTATAGTTTAGAAAATATAAAAGATATGGATACTAATAAAAGTGCTAATTAATTTGTTAGTTTTATTATTATATATCAAGAAATTAGTACTTAACACATTAAATATATTTTGCAACTGTATAAATGTATTATGAATACTATATAAATACACATAAATATATCTAATCAAATTCTGGGAAATTATAAAATGGTCAATATATTTAAAGGGTAAAAATGGCATCTTAATAACATGTGTAAAAAGTTATTTGTGCTTGAAGACGCGAGATCCCTTAAATTTATATATGTATCTCCATAAAAATTATAAATACACAATATGTGCATTTCAATAATTTATTAATTAAACAGCCATATTAGTACATCAAAAAGTTTATCTATCGAGTCAATCTATCTATGTTTTATTTTTTTATTAGTAGATATAAAATCAATTATTAATTTGTTATCTATTATGCAAAAGTATCCTTAGATTTTATAATATTTTCTTAAATTATTTTTAAATAAAGGGAAAAAAATTAACATTTACCAAAAGATAATCATAACTGAAGATGCATTTAATTTCAATTTCGCTTAAATGTAAATAATTTTCTTTTATTATTATTAATCAAGTTATTATTTTTAATTATTTATTTCTATTATTGTTTAATTGTATAAAGAATATTTAAAGAGAACAACAGAATAATCTCAACTAATACCTTTATATTATTGTTTAAACTTAATTCATATATAAAACTATAGAAAGTTAAAATTTTAGAATGTTTATTTTGAAGATTTGTAAGCATTCTGAAATTAAAAATATATTGTTTTATAAAGCTTATTATAAAATTTCGTAGTTAAATTTTAAGTTAAATGTGCAATTATATATATTCATTCAGATAGAGAATAATTTTACAAAATAAATTATTTAACTTACTTCATCACCATTCTCAAAAAAACTTGTGTCCAAATTCATGGATGATACTCCAGCACGTGGAACTGCAACTTCGTCTAGAAATGATAAATATTGAAAATACCATAAAGACGGCACATATGCATCCTCCGTGCCTGCACCACTTTTTTTAGATTCATTAATTTTTTTCTTTTCTCTTTGATAAGTACTTCGGAGGGAGTTAATTTTTTTCTTTACTTCATTAATTGAAGCATTTTCATCTATTTTTTTATATATTTTCAATAATTTTTCGTACGCTAACTTTCTTTTTCTTTTATTCGTATAATCATTACTCATTACTTGCCACAAACAAGGCTCATCTCTATATACTTCAATGAATTCTTGCAATATACGCTTCATGGACATTTTTAAAAAGTGAATCTAATGTTCGTGAGGTGTTGTTTAACGGAAATCTAAGTTTCAGTAAATGAGAAGTTTCAAAAATTTGTGTCGCCAAGAAACAATTTGCAACCCTGTGGGAGCAGACACGTGACAACAGGAAGCAATTATTTACTTCCTGTAACCCCCATGTTGGAAGAAAAATCAGAACTTGTTTGAATTTTCTTGAACCTGTCCAACTTCACCACAGACGGTACAACTTGTTCACGTCCAACAAATCCATAGGAAAAATCCTATCGTGTGTGGCGGGCTTAACGTTTGCACTGTAATTACACTTCGAAACAACAAAGCTGTTTTCTAATAATAAGACACTGAGCATTTGTTTTACTAGTGTATTGTATAGGTGTAATGAACTGTTGGCATTATATTTAAGAAATAACATGTTATACCAGAAATAAGTTGATGAACCATGGCATTAACTAGCAATAGCCAAAAAATTTTCTGCTGATTTAATGCTGCACATACACATACACGCAAAAGAATAACTCGTGAGCGTGGTACCAAATGCTGAAGCGCTACGTAAGAGAAGAAATTTAAATCCATTAAATTTTCAAACTATAATACATATGATTTTATAAACTGAAAAAGTAATTATTTTAATTATAAAAAATAACTTATAATTTCCTCTATACTAAATTTCATAAATAAAATGTTTACTACTTTATATCAAAATCTCTCTCAATAGTTGGGATAGAACTACTGATAAGGAATTGAGAGGAAATGAAATTAATTATTTTAAATAATATTTTGAGAATTAATCATCTTTATATATGTGTAGAAAGGATAGATTTCTCAGCATATCTGAGTAACCGAAACAGCAACAATACAACAATAAGCTATTGACTGATGCAACTTGACTTGGTATTTTCTTGTTGCTTAAGTTATTATTTAGGAATAGACACCTTTGCTTTACCGTAGCATTTTGTGCCAAGTGCCATTGTAATTTCAATTCCATTCGCTTGGGTCCTCTAATCCATTTATCGAGTTTGACAATCACCCAATCTATTTAAAGAGTTTGACAAGCCCTTCTTTAAGAAAGTTGAAGAATGGATCTTCATAATTTGGAAGTAGAAACCAAACAGAAGGGCTCCAAATCATTTTTGTCTCTCTCAGAGGTATTTCTTTTAGATAGCATTACATTGCAATTCCCATGAAAAGAATATTTTATGTATATGCCACTTTTTTTTATAAGTTCTATCCGTCACTCAAAGGAAGATGACACGTACCTACATTTAATTAAATTACAATACCTGATTAGGCGATGGCAAATTACTCTTCGAAATCATTTTATGCTTCACGTAAGGTACAATCATCTCCTAATCTAAATTATCTATTTAGTCCCATTTTATTATTTGATTCATTACAATAAAACTTAAGTTCAAAATTGAGACTAAGAAGTTGATACATGCTGTGGTAATATTCGTTTTTATATACAAGGAACAAGTAATATGAATAACTTACAGAAATTTGAACCCAGAGTGACTTTTTATTTCCTTAAAAAATCAGTGTGGCATTAAATTTGTAGTTTATAAGGAAAAAATATTTCTTACATACAAGGACAAAAGATTTAGTACAAGGACTAGTAGAACAAAAATCATCAGAAACTCACATTAGAGAGTTCCTGAGAAAAACTGATTTTTAATCATTTGCACTAGATGTAAAACTAAATGGTTATTCAAAGAAAACATACCATCGTATTAACAGTAAACAAGGTGGTAATTATTCAACCCTGAAATAAAGTAAAACTTGTCCATTGCTTTAGTGATTAGCTGAAGAAATTGCTTAACACACGTTCTTAATCTAGCAAACATGTCACATATGGCAAAATGTTTGCAGAAAAGATTATTGTTATGTAGGATCTAGAACAGCTAAAATCATGTGACCATCCAGTATCAACGGATCACATTCTGGGTTGCAAAGGACTTTCTAAGAGGGACTTAATATCCAATTCCCTTATCATTATAGATTTTTGATGGCCAACAACTTTTTGAAACTGATATTATATGTCAGACATGAAACCAGAATGTTTTTTTCCACTTAGCCATTTCAGGACTAGCTATGGGGAAGTATGCTGGTGCAACAACAACATGTCAGACATGTAGAGAATATATAATCAACAACAAAATAGAAGAGCTAATCCAAAGGTAATTAAGGAGGTTCAAATGTCGTTCTCAATATAATTATAAAAAATATCAAATTTAATTCCACTAGATATAACAATTGAACTAAATGGATTTCAGATATATCTTCTGACATAATAATGAGCCCTATTAAAAGTCAATGATGTCACACATGGAAAAATTTAGAAACTCCTAAGACAAAGAGATTGCCATCCAGAATTAAAAGAAATATAATAAAACCGAGTTAAGTTCTTATGATAAAACATAAAGAAACATTTTTAAAAGAAATAAGAAGAAGGAAATTCGTAGTATCTATATTAATTAATTTGGCTTACATATCACACATTTTGCTTTGATTTATGTTTCTTTCCAACTAACGCTGTGGCAGCAGCGTCATCTTATGTAAAAATGTTCAGTTGATCTGAGTGCTATTATTCTGGTCAGAATATAGAATTTAAAATGCGTGGCGATTCAGCTGTATAAATAAAAAGAAGAAACATTCTAATAGTTCTTATGAGTTATTTTATGAGTGATTTTATTAGCATCAGCAATCTTGCAGTCAACAATATCCAAAATGGCAACCAATAAAATTTCTGCATTTTTTTTATCTTTGCCATTAAAAGAAATGAGAATAAGTATGTAAGTTACTAAATCATGTGGTTAAAAACCTGTTGTGTGTGTGGTCCAGGATAGGAATATCATTTATTTATAAGCATGTCAAATGCTCACTTTCATCAACCGCAACTCATACAGTAGCGAACATAAATGGAAGTGTCCAAGAAACTCTTTCGGTATTGTTTGCTTTAAGACTTCAAAATAGGTTTATCAGCAGCTGCATCAAGTCGCCGATATCTAATATGATCAGAAATAGCGTTGTTAATGAACGTACTGCAAGACATTCGTTTCGAAAATCCAAATCGGGACTTGACGTCAAGCACTAACGGATATCTTTGCATTAAAAATTCTAAAGATTTTACCACAAAGGGATTGAACGTTGGTAGAAAGTGGTAGATGTCGAGGAAGATTATTTTGAGGATTAATAATAGACTAAATGATGGAAAGTGGTAAAAAAAAAGTCCCAGCAGTTTTTGAAAAAAAGATACTGCGAAGTATTTTGGCTGGTATAAAATGCAATGATGCCTAGAGAATTATTTGGAACTTTATAAACTATATAGAGAACCAGATAAAATAAAATTTATTTCAATCCAATGATTGAAATGGGCAGGTCACTTGATCAGGAGGGAGGATGACCGAGCCCCACAAAAAAATCTTCTAAGTTAAATCAATTGGAGTCCGCAAAATGGAAAGACCGACTATCCGGTAGGATCAACTGTCTCCAAGCAAATCTGAAGATTCTCAGTAAAAAATTAAAAGAGTCTGTCAAAGCGGAGGGTATCAGAAGATCAACTTTGCGGAAGGCCATGGCCCACTCTGGGCTGATGGGCTATTGATTAAGGAAGAAATAATAGGCTTCACTTTTTGTAAATCATCTTGCTTTGGACTATTAAAAAGGACTACAGCTTTATCGGTTATCTTAAAAATAGGATAGTATACTAATAATTTAAAACATGCAAACCCTTAATTCCAATTTGAGCTTGATTTAACAATTAAGATCATTGAAATACCTTATCGCTTAGGAATAGGCAAAAAATTATATAGATATATTCAATGTACAAAATATCAAATAACGAGGCAATTCTATCGAAAACAATAACGGCCTTTCTAAGGACAACGATACATAATAAATTGCCGATAGAATGCGAAGAAACTGAGAAGAGACAATGCATTTCCATCATAATTTCGAAAGTCTTCTGTTCGCACTGCAGATCATTTGATACATACTATCTCAACTCAAATTTTTCTACACGGAATAAATCTGGTCGACACAGAAGAATGCATCCTTTAATAACTTAGGAATTTAAATCCATACATTTTTGCATGTGGACTGAAGTTTAACAGGCACAAAGTAGTCCACTGATTTCTCCACAAATAGCGAAAAATGCTTATCGCGAGATATTCAATTGATTAAGAAGACATATTCACAGCTTTACTTCATCTTTGAAATTTTATAAAATTAAAGAAATAAAATGTTTCCATTTAAGCACCATTTGTGGGCTATTTGTAGAAGAGAGGATTTTATTATGTACCGATTTAAATAAAATCGCAATAAAAAACTCTTTAGGCTTGCAATTTTTTTTAAAAAATATTTTTCAATTTGTAGCTGTCATTACTACCATAAGTAAATATCCAGAATTTTTAATGTTCCACATTAAGTTTATTATTTTTGTTGCAAATGTAATATATTCAAACCAAATATAGTTAAAAAAAGTTATAATAAACTTTAACTGATTTTTATTTCAGAAAATAAATTTTAATAACTTAGCTCAAAGACATATCTATTAATTATTCATACAAATCAAGTAAGGCATGCAAGAAATCGTGATGAGTAACAATATTTTATTCTACGTTAATATGCTTAAAATCCTATTTTGACTTCATCAATTCACTTGACTAGTGGTCAGTGTGCCTGACTGCGGATAGAGTGGTCCTGGGTTTGAATCCCAGTTTGGGCATGGATGTACTTTTTCTCTCTCTATCTATCCTGTCTTTGTCCTTTCCTTGTATAAATGGGTTGTGAATAATAGCCTACCCTATAAATGGGTACCTGTGGCATGTGTGTACTGAGGAAGTCGGACTCCACACCAAAATATGGTTCCGTTGGAAAAGTAGAGCAGCGCACCCCATAATGCTAGTTTAGCTTTCACACGACAACAACAACTATATATATATATATATATATATATATATATATATATATATATATATATATATACTTTCTGATATAATCTAGATAAACTGGTATAGAATAATTTTAAAATTTTAATTCCATTTTAAATAACAAACATATAAAAGTAAATAATCATAATTCATAGTTGTTACGTTGCAATTATTTTTTTGCACACAATGGCTAACTCGTCCAGAGCCTATAGTTTAAAGTTGATTTCGATCACGTAAATTGAAATGAAATTGAATCATGGAAAGGCTTTCCGTAAATAAAGAGCATATTCATATAACGTAAGAAAGGTACTCAGAAAACTTCCACGCACCTTCTCCCCACAGACATTCCCTCAGAGGTAACATGTATCATCTCCCATTATTTAATAAAGGCTGGAATCGAACTCAGTACTTACCACTCTCAAGCGAGTTATTCTATAATTAGGTCCTGATCACAGTCTTGATTGGATTACTGTTAAGAATTCAGCAACTCTTTTATAATAGTTTATTTATTCGAATGCTTATGCCTCTAAATATAATGTACCCTAAATTCATTTTGTTTGGGTTATCTACTCTAGCTATCGAACCTGAAAATCTCCTTTATTTACAGAGTCTGACAAAGCTTATTCTACTCATAAAGTCTGACGTCCCCTAATGTAACTGATTCATGTATCTTCATACTTTTTGGAACCAGAACAATGCAGATCATCACATTTAACTTATCATTTCCAAGGATGTCATTTTACTTGGAGGATATTACTATCATGATCTATTTATATCCCCATATACCATTCGTAAATATAATGGATTTTCAGCTGTGTTGGGTATAGAACTTTTTACATTCCAGTAATGAGAATGATGCATTTGCCAACTAAGCTACCATGGGTTATTTATCAAAAAAATTTTCCGAATTATTTTTTAAAATTATTACAAGATTAAAAGAAGTGCAACAAAAATATTTATGTTTTTTTCAGATCATCCAAATCATTGAATCCATTCAAAAAATAGTCAAGTATCCATTAAAAAATATGCATACCATTCATTTACACACTACATAACAAAAACGAGACATAAATCACCACTACATCTATTAATTTAAATACCAGGAAAATAAATTTAATGAAAGAATCACTTTATTTTGCATATTCAATAACTTTTACAATACTTAGAAGATAACAAGTAAAAATGCACTTTATTAAAATAATATTTACGGTGTACAACTGGGTTTCTGATATGAATAAATTAGAAAGTAAGAGGGAAAGGTTTGAACATGAAAATATATTAAATACATTTTTAAATTTACCTGCAGTGGAATTGAAACCAAATATTAAAACAGTTGCTAAATTAATGCAAAAATCATGTATTATATCACGTGATCACATATTTCTTCCCATTTTTATTTCCCTGTCACGTTTTTCATTCGTGAATTTATTTCCGTTTTATTGATTCATTTTTAAAAATTCTCTTTATGAAATTCTTGAAAAAAAGGAAACAGTTGGGTAATTTAATATTTCCTTTTTTTTCAATTTGTACACAGTTTTTTGCATATTTTGAAAAAAAAATCCATTCATATTTGATAAGACTCTTTTTATCCCTAGAAACTCTTGTAATCAACGTTCTAATTTTGGTTGTTTATTAAAAGGAGTTAGTTAACACACGCCTAATTTATAATGCAGAATTTAAAATTCTTTTATTTTTTAATAAATGAGCAAGAGAGATTTAATAATATTCGAACTAGATCTTGAAAGTTATAGCCTTTATATAAATATACTTTTAATATTTAAAGGAAAGATTCGTTATAGCTTATTGGTTACGGCATCGGACTTCCGTTCAGAAGGGCTGGGTTTGATTCCCAATGCCGCCAAAGAGCCACCGAGTACATGCATGTATGTAATGGTCTGGAGAAAATTTCATCCCTCTCAAAGCTCAAAGTCAAAATTGAGAGAGTGGAACGTCTGGTGGTGCCATCTAACGGAGGAATCATAGAACAATGCCTTACTTTCACCTTCATGGTGCTCTGATTAAATGAAAGACGCACCCTTCTGACTTAATTTCGCATAGTTGTCCGCTAGCGAACTTGGCTTGTTCAAGTACCATAACGACAACAACATATCATAAATTTCACGCATAATTGTGCGTTGCTATTGATTAAAAATCATTATAAACACAAAGTTAGTCTTATCATATGTTTCATTGCAATGTATAACGTTTCAAGCTATCTTCATATGCCGACCAAAGTTGCTGATGACATTCTTGCAATTTATAACTTCGATTTAGATATCAAGTTAATATTTTGGTTCTCTCTTCTTTTCAAATATTCCCGCCATACAAACGAGAAGATATTAAAACTTATAAAAATATTCAGGGTGCATAGGCCTTCTCAACACGAAGGTCTTCGGCTGGGTTAGGTATAGATCTAGCAAACTTTTCGTATAAAAGAACGACTTATTTTTTATCCACTGCCTATTTACAAAATATAAACAAACCGATGTTACGGTATATAGTTTTATTTTAGTATAGTTTTATCTTTACGAATAATCTTCCCACATACTTTGATTAAATCGACCAGTGCTTAAAATGGCTTTCAAATCACGGAAATAATCTTTGCTCAAATCGGGAATCGAACCCATATACAATTTAGAGTTAAAATTAGAATGCTAACATTTTCATAGAGCTCGTCATTTGGCCAAAGCTCAAAATTACTATGCATTTTATTGCTTTCTGATGTTTTGATCCATAGAAATAGACAACTGGAAACATCATAATAATAAAATTGTTAAAAAATGTTTTCCTATGATAATTCCTGAATTCGATTATAAAAAAAGTATAAGTTAAATAACTACAGTAAGAGTTGATTTTTGTCCAGTTGATAGCTTAGTTAAGAGCTACAAATTGCTTTCAAATTACAAATCAGAAGGAATATGATCAGTTTTTGGTTCATTTAATAGCTATCAAATAAAGCACGACATATTTATAAGCATTAAACAGCATTTCAAATTCAATACCGTAAATATGAAAAAGTTACTCCAATATAAATTTGAACTCGTTATTACATCAATCATATAAACAGATTCATTAAGTCAATAAATAAATGTGTATCAGCAAGTATCTTTAGGTATGACTTGTGCATCTGTTCAAGTTAATGGCCCATCATGTAAAGGTTGCACTTTTATTTCAATTTTTCCACATTAATTACTTGTTTATTAGTTAAAGAATGCGCTACAAAAGTTTTTAAACATCTAAATTTCCTAGTATGTGGTGTCAAAAATTGGATCCTGATTCATGCAAATTATAGGTTAGTAATTACCATCTTTCTGAATTACTTTCAATTTTTGGAAACTGTGAATGAAGATATTTTGAAGAGATTTAATTAAGGTAGAGAGGCAGCTTTTTAATAAAATGCTAATATAATTGTATGGTTATAGTAGAGTCATACTAGCTACGAATATCTCGTTAATTTTTCATTCCAAAAAAACAATTCAAAAATTTTTTTATTCTGATGTTTTAATTAAATTGTCAAAAAATTAATTCCACACTTGAAAACCTGTGCATACAGAGAATAGAATTCACATCATACCGTTACATATGTAAACTCCTTGACGGTAAAATTATATGCAATTTTGTTTTCAATAAAAATTTTATGAGGAATGCATGCTATGAATTAATGTCTGTGTATCAATATATATATTGTTGCTTTTGTTGTTACTTATGACACTTGGACAAGCCAAACTCTCTATGCCGTTGGCTATGTAAATTTAAGTCAGCAGAGTGCGTTTTTCGTTTAATCAGAGCATCACAAAGGTGAAAGTACGACTTTGCTCTAAGCTCCTCCGATAGATGGAACCACCAGAGGATCCCTTCCCTTAATTTTGTCATTGATCTGGAAGGAGAGGAAATTTTCTTTAGACCACTTCACCCATGATAACTGCTCAACGACCCACCTCAGAATTTTCTATTCCACAAATTTAACGAGCACGTATATCTCATGTATTCGGCGGTTCTTTGGAGGCGTTGAGAATCGGAACCCGCGCTTCCGGTTGGAAGGCCGATGCCTTGACTACTAGGCTACAAGAGCCCTATATATATATATATATATATATATATATATATATATATATATATATATATATATATATTCAGCCTTTCATCCCTTCAGTGGGTTGATTAACTGAGTACCATGCATGCTTGGGAACTAAACACTGGGGGTCTTACGTTAGGCTGACCACCTAACTGGGACATATGCTTCGCACCCCAGGGTCCTCGGTCATGAAAACAGTTATGGGCACTGTAGGCCTTGGCCCACATAGGCTGCCGTGCCATAGGAGTTTAGTTTAGTATATATGAAATATAAAATAAAATGAGATATAACATGAAGAACAATAAATCAAGTAGGACAAAAATTGAAAAATCTCTGACAAAAATAAAAGAAAACAAAGAATGGAAGGAGAGCATCGAGACACGTCTTCATCAGAAGGGAGATGGTCAGTTATGCTAATTAGACACTTTTTTTGACATCCACGATGCAATTCTCCGAAGCGTGTTTGTATTAAAGGAAATATTAATCAAAAATATTATCAAAAATATATTTGTATCAATCATTATTGTAAGCAACATATCAAGGCAGTATATACAAAATAAGCAATATCAATTTTATTTCGTAGTTTCTAAAAAAATTTTTTTATTGTGAATTTTTAAATATATAGCGATTGTTTTATCTGTTGTTCTTAACTTTTAAATTTCTAAATTTAAAATAAAATTAAAAAAAAAACATTTAAAAGCTGTTATGAATCAATTCGTTAGAGCATTTTCAGAAATTTATATCATTTCTAATAAAACTAATAAAATTTAATAATTAATAAAATTAGTTCAAAAATGTTACTATGTGACATACAATAACTTAATCAAAATATCAATGCATAATTCTGAAAAAATTTGCAATACTAGGCAGTTGAAGGGTAACATTTTGGTCTTTAGTTGCAGTACTTGTTTGTTCGACCCCTCTCAAGTGCGGTCTTTTGTTGTAATATAATGAACCAATTATAAACTGTAGGTTCTGGTAGAACTTCTGTGTGCAGAAGAGACCACAGAACGAAAATTCAAGGCACAGAGCTTAGGCCCATATTGATCTTTCCAGCATTGCTTACTTATAGTCGTTTAATGATATGGATTAATATCTTAAAATATCATAATATATTTATTTTTTCCTTTATACATTGAGTATTTTCTTATAATAAAAATTTGCTTAAAATCTTGTGGAAAGTGAAAATAAAATAAAAATCAAAACCATGGTTTCAGTTTCATTTACCATCAATAAAAACTAGACTGTCATGATATGAACGTCAACCATCCTTAGGAGACTATGCACAAGAAAAGACCGAAACTTGTTCAACCATTCATTTTCTATTGCAGTAGTGGCCATGATAATAAACACACTTCACTTTGTACTATAGTTAAGGGGAAGATTTATTGTTGTAAGTTGCTAAAACGGACCATTGTAAACTTTTTCCTATCAATTCATTTCAGTAAATTCATATATCATTCCAATCCCAAACAATGCTACCCTAACTCCTATACCTATTGGGAAGCCGACGGACATACCTTGCAAAATTCCCCAGTATCAGAAATCTTCTGCGCAGAGGCCCACCTGCACCACTTTCTAAAAGATGCTTTGACAGTCCCATCCCGTCCCATCCTCAGATTCTCAAAATTTCAAGATTGATCCTGACTACCATGTCAAGAAACAGCGACACCTATTTTTAAGGGGTTGCAAGACAAAAAGAACTAATCATTCTTTCTTGGTAGGAGTGTGTCAGTGCTTTTTGTTCCATAGAAAATCCAGAGACTCAGATTCCTTTACGATTTCTATTTCTATTGTTATTTTCGGAACGTTAAAAGTTTCCCTTTGCTCGTTACTCTTTTTTAAAATCGCCTTAAGCTATTCCTATTTCTGAGTCACATTATTGTTGAATCATTCTCTGTTAAATATATTTATTCACTTATAGATTTTAAATTACTTAGAATAATAAAGATTTCAATTTATAGCTAATTTGATATTTTTTTGTTTAAACAAAGCAAAAAATAAAGGTTTTTGAAGAATTTTCTTTGTCCAAAATAATGCATTTCTAAATATAATTATATATATATATATATATATATATATATATATATATATATATATATATATATATATATATATATATATATATATATATATATATATATATACAACATTTTCGAAAAATCATTAAAATATATTTTATAAAGAAATGTATAATATATTCAAATGACTATTTTCATTGTATTATACTCATAAATTATAGAAATATACAGAAGACAAATGAATAGTTAATAGAAATCATCTTCACAAATTATGTACAGGCTTTGAAGAGAAAGTTTTTGCTTAAATGAGTAATAGAGAAACATTGCTTTATATCTTCATAAGAAGTTTTTGATAAATTCATTAACGATTAAATTTTTTGTTGTTGTTGTTACAAATGACACTTGGACAAGCCAAGCTCGCTATGCCTTGGCTATGCGAATTTAAATCAATTGGGAGCATCTTTCGTTTAATCAGAGCACCATGAAGGTGAAAGTACGACTTTTGCTCTTTAAATCCTCCGATAGATGACAGCACTAATGGATCTACTCCCTCAATTTTGGCATTGATCTGAAGGGGGAGTAAATTTCTCCAGACCATTGCACTCATGGTAACTGCTCAACGACCGACCACAGGACTTTCGATTCCACAGATTTAACGAGTTTATATCGCATGTACTCGGTGGGTCTTTAGCGGCACTGGGAATCGAACCCCACCCTTACGGATGGAAGGCCGATACCCTAACCACTAGGCTACCACGGTCCCTTTTTGCTACCAAATTTTTTTAATAATTATAAGACATGTATTCATTGAAGTATAGATAATTTATGTGTTTAATTCATATATATAAATGTAACAATATAAATGATATAATTCTTAAGCAATATTACACGGTGTTCGTTTTTTACGAACTTATACTGACTGTTAAATAGGAATGATACAATTCTTAAGCGATAATACACGGCTCTTATTTTTAAAAACTTGTAAAGTCAGGTAAAAAGGCTCGTAGTGAAAGGATGATCTTTAAACCGAAAGGTAATAAAATAAAATAATAAGTATTAAATCTTAAAAACTAAAATTTTTTTTAACCAAACTGTTTTTTTTATAAATAAAGTAATATTAGAAAAACAAATAATTAAAAAATGCAAAATAAAATTCACACTTAAAAATTCTTACTTTCATATTATTGATGAAAAAGTATGCAAAGTTATCCTATTTTTTGTTTCAGGATTTTTTTAAAGGTTATTTTTCCATTCATTTTTTCTTAATCATTTAAACATTCGATACTCCTTAAGCACATATTACTCATGAGACCACACATAAAAGTTTTGGGTTTCTTCGTCGAAGTTCTAGGCATATTAAATCAAGTTCTCGAAAAAAAATTTAGGTTGTTCATAAGTGTATTCAAAATCAGGATCACGCCTTGCAAAAGTATTTTACGATATTTGCACTTGAAGACACTGATTATATTCTGATGCATGGGCTCTAAGATAGGAGTTAGTTTAGGCTTGAGAAATTTCTCACGAATTGCTTCAAAAATCCAAAATTTCGTTATTAGCAGTGTAGTTAGTTATCCACGATTAGAAAGAGTTACGATTTTCCAATAAAAATGCTGATCTAAATGTTTCAACCATAAAACAGAAAAAGTAATAAAAGGTGAAAAAAATCAGATGATAAAAATTGAAAGGAACATGCATGAAAATGAATTTTCAAAAAGGAGATTTTTCACTAGATAGAGCTTAAATAGGAATTGAAATTATCGTAGCATGTGTTGGACCGTGTTAGGGGCCATCACAAGTTGGTAAAATCCTGAGTGGTATTGGATTATACAGAGGTTCGCAAAAACAACAGTCTACCTAATTCATAAGTTTTATTAATGTAAAAAAGCATTCCTTATTTTGTTCAAAACCAAATAACTTTAATTAAATAAATATTGATATCATTCGAAATACCTAAATAAAGCTCTTTACTTTTATTATAATGAAAACATTGTTGACATATATATTAATCCCTATTTCCAAAAATTTCGCATCATTTGATTAATTTTTAGTTGAGTAAATGTCAGCTTCTAAAAATCACTCTTAAAGGCAGCTGATAAATTTTATTCAATATTATTCCGATTTTTCTTGTTTAATTTTAGCATTTTTTCCTTGAAGAAGTGCGCGCACACACACATTGAATACTTACTCTATGGAAAATTATTTGGCAGTGACAACAAGGACTTATATGCAGCAAGTAATTTTATTAAATGCAGCACTCCAAATTAAGTAAACAGTGAAAGTGCAGTTTGCTTTAATTTTTCATTTATTTAGTTTTACAAAAACTTAGAAGGGTGGAGTATGTTATTTAAAACTTAAAACGTTGGGAACACTGTAACTCTGTTGTTACTTTTCTGTACCTCTGAATAGGGTTCTATAGTTAGATAGAAGCAGCCTGGGGAAGTCTTCGTTATTTTGAAGCAGGGATTAAGCACAAGACTCCAATACTTGGTCTGCCAACCTAGAGATATCATTTCACATAGAGGACATTGCAACCACGATCTATTTAACGTGTCCCAGTCGCCTTTAGCGAACACGACGGATTTTCGGTTAAGCCAGGATTCAAACTCACTACTTTCTGATAATAAGAACAACGCCCGAGCCAACCAGGTCACAGCGGGCCCTCCCGTGACTTTATGGTAGGACATCAGTGCTTAGAACGAAAGACTCCAAGGTCACTCTTAATTACTGTTGAGTAAACAGTAGATGGATGCTGCATTTCTGCCTTCTTCGTGCTCGTCAGTCTTGGTAGGTGCTCGGGAGTTTTCTAGGTTTCCTCCCTTGCAAACAGGAATACGACCTATTATCTATAAAAATTCTTCATTGGTCTCGCCAAAATGAAAAAAATTTACTACTGAAAACTAGCAATTAATTTGTTGAATGTAAGAACTTATATATTTATAAGTATGATTCATAAGATATTAATAAGTAACATAATATTGATTTCTGTAATATCAATGTTTTAAATGCTTGATTTTTTTAAATTAGAGATTAATTGATGATTTAAGCTCTGTGTTCATTTAAGCGTAAAGAAACGGTGGTGTTGCGGCAACAAAGGTCTTACTTTCACTTTAACTTATGTCTAATACGTAATAAGCAGATTATCTAGAAAATTTGAGAAGCGAAACTAATTTCGACACTTTAATAGATCACCGCGTAATTATCTACACATTGCCTAGATTATCTGCAGATGCGGAATACCGAGTTTCCACACTTTAGCGATAATATATATATATATATATATATATATATATATATATATATATATATATATATATATATATATATATATATAATAAATATTACTATAAAACTGCAATTATATAATATAATAAATAAAAATTATAATTAATATTTACAACTATTTAATAATTTTGTACGTTTTTTTTAACTTTAAAGTGGTTGTTTTTTTCATTACATTTGAGATTCTGTTTAGGCCACTTTAATACGATTCTCATTGGTTTAAAATACCATAACGTCAGATAATGTGTCATCTATGTCACATCGTATTGAGACAGCGTTGTTAAGCCAACTTGTAGGCGAATTTTCTGCCTGCCTTCAATCACATTCTTCGAGCGGCAGCAAACAAGGCGAAGGTTACCATCAAATGTCTGAGGTTATTATTGAAATTCATTTCGTTAATGAAACGGTTTTTTATATAAGGAGCAAAACATTGTTTTGAGAAACCATTTTCCGTTGATTCAGGTCATTAACATATGGACAATAGAACAGCAGAAAAAGCAAAATGAAAAAGACAAGACAAAACATCCACTTTGTGGTAAGTTTAAATCGGCAAGGACGATTTAAATTTCTTAAAATTTCATCAATTAATAAAATTCTAAATCAATAATTGCATTTTTTCTACTTTTTTGAGAGATGAAATTAGAGCTAAATCTAAAACAATCGGTATGATTCTTTATTGCGAATTTCTTATGGAAACACCACATATTTGTTTGTGCGCTATTTATGGGAAGCAAATACATAAATGCAATTTTTATTGAATGCTGTTTAGTTTCATTGGCTTTGTGTATTCAACCGGATTTGTGTTTTTCTATGAAATACAAACACTTTTACGCCTGTGTTTATTTTATATTTTTCAAGTTTTATTTGTAATAACTGAATTCCAATTAATCTATTCCAAGCCATAAATAAAGCGAGTAAGTTGCTTTTTCCTTATTTGACAATTTGGTAACAACGTGATCTGGAATCACAATATTTTATTCAACTGACACAGAAAAACCTTCAAATCATTGTAAGCAAAGACAAACAACTTTCTGTCATCTTTCTTCGAAAAAGTTACTTTACAATTTCGCTAATAATTGTATGTGGTATCAGCTTTACTACAAACAACATTAAAGAGAAATAAAATCTGTTTTTAAAGTCTTTGGACATTGTGTAATATTCGTCTACAATAAATTTGAAGTGAAATAAAATGTATCGTTAAACTTTAGAGGAATACATAAAAAAACATAACATTCGGATATTTTACAACTAACACGTTTCAATAAATCTACCAACTGATACAATTTGTTTGTCCATGATTTTTCAAAACAAATACTGTAAAAGGTCCAGTGTAAATACTGTAAAAGTGTTGCATGCGTCGTAACTACTTTTTGAGTAATGAGAGTTTTATCACCCTCGAAAGTGTTAAAAACAAGCATTTAGGAGTTCTTTTCCTTATAAGCAAAATAGATGTTTTCTAGAAAAATACATTTACAGATTTTTAGATGCTGACGTTATCGCAATCTTTAGGTCAATTCAGCGTCATAAATACCAAAGGAATTATGAATTGTACTGTTATTTTAGATTCTCCATAAACCAATGGAAAAAAATCCTTAAGAAAAACTTGCACTTTGAAACAAGTATAATTGCAATTTATATTCCTTAATCGGATAAAATTGAGATGAAATTTTTTATATTTAAGAAAAAAATAATTTATACTGGAAGAAAGTTTTTGTGGTATTTCTTGAAGTTTTCATTTGTATTTCTACATAATTTTTAAAAGTCGACTATATTTCAATATAAGTCACAAAATTTTTATAATTTCAATTGTTATGCTAGATTTTTATAAATCAATAGGAATTCTTAAAAAATGGTTCGCGCGCGCTTCAGAAGCAAGAAAAATCGCAATTTATGTTTGTTTATCGGGTTAAACATTTTAAATTTAAAATATATTGTTTAAAAAACATTATGTGCGAAATATCTATTGTAAAATCACACACATTTTCAAATATTTTAGTTATCACCTTGTATATTTTACTCTCTTTAACAATAATAAACTATTTCATTTTTATATATTTACTTTGACTACTGAATTTTGCGATGAATTCGTTCTGAAAACAGTTTTTTTAAGTAATATTAAGTATATTAGAGAGAGAGAGAGATAAAATTAATTAATTTAGCTATAAAAGGATAGTAATACCAGAGAAGTTTTTTCAAGTAATTTTAAATATATTATGTTGTGAAAGCTCTAAATAATTAAACTATAAAATGATTGCAATGTTATCGAAATCACAGAAAATAATTCATACAAATTTAATATGATTTTAACTGCGAACCTTTATACAATTTTAATATTACTTTCTAGTTTTTCAAGAAAACTTATTAAAGTAATAAGTTTTCTTGAAATACACGAAAAATAGAAAAATACAGAAGTAAAAAAAAAAAGGATTAATTTATATTCATTTTGTTCAAAAAAAAATCACATAATTCTTAAAATAATATGATATTTATGAGTTAAATAAAATCTTATAATAATATTTAAGAGTTAACAGAGGATAAAAAGATGATATTTTAAGAAAATTCTTTAGTATAAGAACTTGTGTTAGTGCATTTGACACAGGTACCAGGAACACATTGGCATTTTTTGAGGTTTACTAGGTTCTTAAAGATATACTTATAAAACCTTAGGATGTGGGGTTTGTGGTAATCTCCTTTAATATCAAAGCAATTCTGCTGGATGTGAATATTCTAAAGACTAAATATCTCAAACCATTTATTTCTGGGAATTGATATAAAAATTGTATTTATAGCTCGATTAATTTCATTTATGAAATGAAAGCAACGTATTTCTTAGATTAAAAAATTCTCAAAAGCATCAGGTGAATGTAGTCAGTATTCTACCCTTTTTCATATTATTTAGTTAAAGAAGTTTAATTGTGAATCTTGCTGAATGGGAAGATGTGCAACTGTCACAGTGCCTCATGAATCCCCTGACAATCATTTCTTGAACTTTTGGAAGACATTTAGAGCTGTTATTAATTAGATGTGAGTCATGACTTTTCACTGCAATAGCGTTTTGGCCAATTTTGAAGGACTTTTTAAATGATGCGTGGTTTTCTAAATACTGTATAGGTGATATTATCTTCAAAGATCCATTCTTAACATCCTTGACGGGTTAGGTTTTGACTTAATCTCACGAGGATTAATTAGACCAGGACCTATAGTTTATCTAACCACTGAAAACATTCAAGCCTTAGCTGGGAATCCAACCCGCGAACACTTGAACTGAAATCGAGAGATAACCATTTGGTTGCCAGCTTGGGTAGTTTCCTAATGTTTAGAGTGCCAATAAAAAGGAGATGTATAGGTTTCATTTCTAGTTACGATTTCATAAATACATCTGTAGTTCATTATCTTTAAACAACTTAATTACATCTTTAGTGATTCTGAATCATTTCTCTTTGAGTCAAACTAATGTCTCTAAATTAAAAGAAAAATTAGATGCATTTATATGTCGTAATTACAGTATATTTAAAGACAAACAAAAATGCATTTTTTATCTTACAGCCCATAAAAATGCATTTTAAGTTACAGCACATAAAAATGTTATTTATTGTACTATATAAGAGCATAGAAAAGGATGTATTTTATATTATGCATTTGCTACAATATTGTTAATGTGTAAAACCTAAGGTATTTAGTCCTTTACATTAAAAAAAATAATAATAATTATTTCATTTTAGAATTTTTTTCAAAAAAGCTTCTCTTGAACTCCAGTTTGGTTGCTAACAATGTTAGTGCCGCCCAACTTAATTGGGATTTTTCTTTCAGAAAATAAATTTTATATAATCTCCCAGCTCAAAGTCATACCTATTAAATATTTATACAAATCAAGTAAAGCATGCAAGAAGTCATGGTCAGTGACAATATTTTATTCTACTTTAATATGCTTAAAATCCTATTATGACTTCATCTATTCACTTGTCTAGTGGTCAGCGTGCTTGACTGCGGATAAGGAAGTCCTGGCTTCGAATCCGGGTTAAGGCATGGATGTACTTTTTCTCTCTCTATCTATCCTGTCTTTGTCCTTTTCTTTTATAAATGGTTGCCTACCCTATAAACGGGTACCACCTATAGCATGAGCATACTGAGGAAATCGGACTCCACTCCAAAATATGGTTCAGTTGAAAAAGTGGAGCAGCGCACCCCATAATGCCAGCCTAGTTAGCCCAAGACAACAACAATGTTGGTTTCATTAAAATAATTATTAGCTTTTTACAAGATCTAGTTAATAACACAACTAGAAGACAGCAAAGAAATTATACATAAAATGTCTTGTTTATGATTAGCTAATCTAAAAGTTGCTTAATATCTGAAATAATATTATCAAACTATATAAATTCTTTTGATTTAAAAGAATCATCTTATTCATAATTTTTTAATCATTTTTAGTGTCATATCTTTGAAACCTAAGGTTCTTGAATTTGAAACACTAAGTAAATAAATTGAACTTGAAACAAAATGAGGCTAAAATCCACGTCAGATTATAAATAAATTAATTGTGTGAGTGTTAAATTGTAACTCATCATTTATGTAGTAACAATTATAATGCAATAAATGGTATTGGTAATTAATAACGCAACAAATAGTTATTGATGGTAAATTTTGCAATAATCGACAGAATAAATTTGACAATAAAGTGATTGTTCTTGTTGTTAACACTAGCGTTTCATACAGTGCGTTAGAGCCATCTGGTGGAGTGATCAGAAAATAAAATGTGACTAAAATTAATTTGGGTTTTTCTAATTTTTATTTTTTGTATTTTTTTTTTTGCTTTTCTTATATTTTTTTAAATTTAAGCAGAAGTAAGTTTTATGATTTTTCAGTAAATTTATTATGAATTTATTTCCTTTACAAACTGTTTTTATTTAACAGAAAAGAACTAAATTGATAGATCATTAATTATCAGACTTTAAACCCAGAAATGAGCATCAATAAAGTATATAAGAGAGTTATAAAATTTTATAAAACAACTTCATGTAAAATATAATTAATAATAGTATGCTTTAAGGTGCCACAAAAAGGCGAAATGAAAAAAGTCTGAGAACTCAATCAACTTGCTTGAAATATATATTTAGTCTTTTTATAATGACGAATAGAAGCTCTGTTTCTTTTCTATTACTGGTACAATTTTAATACCTTACTTACAGCATGCTGACTTGTGAATATGACAGTGAAATATTCAGCGGACTACAATACTCAGTGATTGAGTCACATCTATGGTTCCGAGTTCGATCTCAGATACTGTTGGTTAGGAAATTAAATGTTTCATTTTCCTTTCATGGACATGCATAACAGTAATCACTCCTTATAACACGGTATATTAATTCCGCGTTATAGGAAAATACGATGTACGAGCATTCTCGTAAAATGCACTCGTATGACCTCGTGTAAAGCGCTATGTATAAATGTTTCACGCTTAACTTTTCTCGTTAAAGGGGGTTAAAATCGAATAGTAAGGAAAAATTATGTTATGAATGAAATATGTGCATTTTATTAAAATCAAAGTAAGAACATCTTAAATAATAAAAAAAAACGTATACAAATGTGACTGAAAATAGTTAATTTCAAATAAATAATTCCAAAAACACAAATTTAATAAAAAAAATTAATTTTAATTTAACAAGAACACAATTGACACAATGTGCAAACGTACTGGAAATGAATTGTTAATTGTACAAATTATTATAAATTTCTCAGTACATAAATAAAACTCTCTGAAAATCCCCGCCTTATATGGGGGAAAACATGTGTCATACGAGGGAAATGAAATCGCTTAGTATGAAAACTCGTTATAAGAGTACCGTGTTATAGAGGGGATTACTGTATGTCTGTTGGGGTGGGTGCGTGCTTATAAATTTTCCGGTTTCATCTTCTGTGCAAATAAATGTCTTTCTATCTTAAAAGTTATTTTTCTGAAAGAACTTAATAATAAACACTCTTAACACTGTTAAAGAGACTTCGACTACTATGATATTAACAGTTTTGTGTTATTAACCATAAAAAGGTTGCTTCTTTCATTATAGTTGAGATTCTGAGTGCGCCACTTTATTACGATTCTCATTGGTTCAAAATATCCATGACGTCAGGTATCGTTTCATCTATGTCATATTGAGGCGGCGTTGTAAATCCGACTTGTTCACGAATTTGCTGCCTGCTTTCAAATCACATTTTTCGAGCGGCAGAAAACAAGGCGAAGTTCACCATCGAATGTCTGAGAATAGTGCCGAAGCTCATTTTGTTAACAAAACGATTTCGCATATAAGGTCCAAAGCATCGATTTGAAAAGCTGTTTTTCATTGATTCAAGCCATTAACAAATGGACAATAAAATATCAGAATAAGCAAAATGAAAAAGACAAGACAAAACATCCATTTCATGGTTAGTTTGAATAGGCAAGAATGATGATAAATTTTTTTGCAATATTTCTTTTTTAAAAGTTTTGAATTTTTTCTGACTTGATATAGTTATATTTTAAGTGCTTTAGGGCTCACAGTCTTAATGGTAAGGATATATTCTCCAATGAGAAAGTTTCAGGTTCGCTCTCGGTCACTTTTGAACAAAGGTAAATACTTAAAGTTTTGCTTTTTACATGCACGTTCATCGGGTGGGTGCTTGGGAATTTTCCAGGTTTCCCCCTTTTGGATCCATGAACGACCAGATGTCCTCTCCGAAGCTATTTCGTGTCAATGACTTACAATAGATTTCAGTCGTTAGGCTGTTGTCTTAGGAAATGTCAAATGATATTTTTTACTGTAATTTTTTCTGACTTGACGCAATTAAATTTTCCACAGTATAAAACGACTTATTCTAATTGTTTTTATAAGTTAAATGTTTTTAAATCTCAAACATTTTCGTTTTTTTTTGCTTTCTTAATTCAAAAGAAAACTAGTTTATTTATTAATATACGAAGAGCTTGAACTTGAAAACCAAATCAGTTTCAAAAGAATAATGCTATAATCCTTACATTTTATTATACTTCCTTTTCCAATATAGAAATATCTATTGCTTAGTGGTTTTCACAAATGCAATTGAGATTTCTTACATAAACCTTGGTGGATAAAAAAAATAAAGTTATTTCTATACATTTCTCTATTAGCTTCCGCCTAACTAATGACTCCGTTCTTGCAAAATTTCGAAATAATTAAGCAAACATCCTAAATGTATTCAAATAATTCTATGTTTTTATATTTCTTTCTCCGATTTGCATTGAAAACGAGTAGTGCTTACATAGGAACATTCTTTTCTTTTTTTTTGGCTTACTCAATCAATTTCCAGAGATTCACTCGAGACAATGTTCGGATGATTGCATTTGTTAATTTAAACTTCCACCAACCACGCCAAATGTGTTCTTTTTTTCATGATTTTTAAAGGTAATTATTACGCTAATTAGCCGCTGTTGTAACCCTGGCTCGAAAGGAAATGACTGCTTCAGTATTCGCCGGCAGTCATTTGGCGAGATGGATTTCCGGTATTTGTTCTTTGGGCTCGATGCTGTAATTGAAGACACCCGCGCAATGCATCTCTCTTTCAGTTCTTTCTCTGAAGAAGTACCTGGCTTCCAGGGAAAAGCGAGAACTCCGCATTTTTATGCGTGGAGTCATAAATACGATGGAAGTGTTGCCGATTGTCGCCGCTTGGGTCTCAAAAGAAAGCCGTTTTTCTTTCTTTTTTTTCGGTTTGAAGGACCACACACGTGACAGGAGTTGGAAATGGCGAAAGAGGGTGGAACAGAGCTTAATCTTATTACACTCGCATCTCAGCGAACATCAACTGACGTTTCTGTCTTTCCTGTCCCCAATGGTGCCATGGGCTGGCACAGATGCCGACAGATTTTTCTCTGGGGAATATTTTCTTCTTTCTGTGGATGACCAGCCGTTGAAATGAAGCTAATGACAACCTTTATTGTGATCCATCGAGTGGTTGACTTTAAATTAAATACCGAAAGAGGTATAATTATAATGCACTTTCCCTCGAAAGTTGGGGGATTTAGGGATGAGGGGAAAGTAAAATTTCGGCGCAGCTTTTACATTTGTGTGAATATTCATTTTCAAATCGAACTAATACATAAAAAAAGAATAAATAAAAAAAATTTATATTTTCTCTGCGAATGAGCTCTTAAGGAAATATTTATATATCAAATAGTTGAGTTGTAAAATGATTTTCCTTATTTTTCATGAACAACTCAGCTTTCGAATTAAAAAAAGTAAATGTTAATGTATATTGTTATACTCCCTATCATGCTTAAAATACTATTAATTAATGATAATTAATAAAATATCCAATCCTGTCTGAATTCATAAAATGGTCGAAACTTTAATAAACAACAATTCATAAAAAATATACTTAAACTATTAATATTAATGGTAATGCAGATTAAAATCTTTATGAACTTTGTTAATAGATTTTCGTATGTGTACTCTGGCGAAAAAGATTGTGAAGATGGAAGCTGATTTCACACCGTGTGCTGGAAGACGCGGTGGCCTGGTTGGTTAGGGCGTCTTTCCTATTATCGGAAGATAGTGAGTTCGAATCCTGGAAACGGAAGATCCATCGTGTTTGCTAAAGGTGGCTGGGGCACGTTAAAACTGAGCGTGGTCGCAATGTCCTCCAAGTGAAATGATACCTCCGGGGGTAGAATGCCAAGTATTGGAGGTCTTCTGCTTGGTCCTTGCTTCAAATACACGAAAATTCCACCCGGTTGCTTCTATCTAACTGGTGGAGCACAATTCAGGGCCAGGTACAGGGAAGCATGTTGGTGCAACAGCGACACCATGTACTGGCAAACATGTCAACTACTGTGGTTACAATTCTGACTTATACTTACTAGTGTTGTATTTTCTTTCTTTAATCAATGTTATATTTACAAATCAGCAAATTAAAAATTCAACTTAATTTTACTTTGGGATTTGAGTATCCAAGAAATAAGGCTCTATCTATCTTTCATAAAAAAGTATTCAGATTAAAAAAGAAAATTTTGTCTGAATAAATTAATTAAAGATGATAATTACCAAAGAAAGGCTTTCCACACAAATGGGAAGGGAAATTTTCTCAAAATAAAATATACATATAAATTTTAAGATATATGCCTAAATTTATTTGTCTTTATTATTTGATTCATTAAACATCAAAGTATACTAGGTGTTACATAGACATTTTGTTTGTCACTGTTACTTTTAGGACTACTCTCAATATCACTATCATTATATATTTTTATCATGCTTTGAATCATTACCAACTATAAGCTAAACTAAACTCCATGGCACGACAGCCCATGTGGGCTAAGGCCTACAGTGACCATAACTGTTTTCATGACCGAGGGCCCTGGGGTCCATATGTCCCAGTTAGGTGGTCAGCCTAATGTAAGACCTCCAGTGTTTAGCTCCCAAGCATGCTTGGTACTCAGTTAATCGACCCACTGAAGGGATGAAAGCATTACCAACTATATTAATATTAAAATTATTTGGTACAGTGCAATGCATTTTGGTTTTTTTATGAAATAATGTGGTACTTTTTAATGTGATTATTTAAAAAACCATTATTATATATTCCTTATTTAAAATTTAAGGAACAAGAGAGACTCCTCTTATTATCTTGTTATCATAATTGTAGAGTTTTTAAATTCCTATTTATTTTTAAATTGATAAAAATCCTTCTCAGACTTCTTATCAATTTAACATTTTAACAGCATTGATTCAGTTAATATATAAGTAGGAAAATTTTAATTAGATAATATATAAAGGAGAAGAGATGAAATAAGAAATCACGAAAGGGGATTTGAAGAAATGAAAGAAAGCATCCTATTTCTATATTCCATACAAAGATCTGTAAGTATTCCATACAAAGATCTAAGTTTAGTAAATGATAAATACGATGATTATTTGTATTTCTGTATTTTTCAAAATTTCTATATGAAATTTCTGTACAAAGAAAGTATACATACACCCTAAAGGTGAATAATGTCTTGATGGTACGCATCAGATGGAAAAATTCTTTTGAAGCGCTTTAGGCAATATTATAGTTCCTCAATTTATCTATAACAGTTCTAAATTGTGAGTAAAATGTCTTTATACTTATTAATATTATTCCTTACCACCATATAATTTCAACAACATTAGCCAGATTTAGCACTAAACATTATAAAGGAATGAAAATATTCTCAGATGGCCAAAGAAGCTATAATACTTGTCCTCACTATCCCAGCATTCAACTTTGTCCAAATTATATCTTTTATTGTTCCTCTACATTAGCTAAATTCTACAATATAGACCTAAATCGTACAGTCCACCAACTGGTTTACTCACTAAAAGTTTTGGGCATAGCCCAAAACGTTTTGAGAGCCTTCGGGTCAATTTAATTTTGATTCCAATGCCCATAGATTCCAGTCCCAATGCATTCCAATCCCAATGCCTGGACAATGCATAGTCTCAATGCATAGACAAGACAAAATTCTTTTCAATAATATTTTAGGAAGGAAACAACTCCTCAGACGGCATATAGGACGTGCATATAACAGATCCTAATATTGAATAATTGCACTATTAAAATCGGTAAGCACCAGGATATTTTCCTGTACTTTGCCCAGGCTGGAGCTTTGCCAGTTAAGGGGAAGCTGTTGTGAAAAGGAAGTTGAATCTGCAATTTAGAAGATAGGACCAAGCAGAATATCTCAAGATTAGACCTACTGTTCCCGGAAGTAGCATTTCTCTTGAAGGATATGACGACTTATTTAACCTGCTGGAGCAATGAACACGACGGATTTTAGGGTTAAATAAGCCACATATGGTCCTATTAGGGTCATTGTGTGTGTGCACCAGCATACTTCCCTGTACCTAACCCTGAGTTGGGCTCCTACTAGCTTAGTGGAAACTTCTTCGTAATTTAGAAGCAGGGATCAAAATTAAATATACTTGACCTACCACTCCTATAGTTAGCATTTCACTCGAAGGACATTACAATCACAATCTGTTTAACGTATTCCATTCGTCATTAGTGAACACGAAGAATCTTTTGTTGATTCGAGATTCGAACGCACTACAATAATCAAACCGTTTCTGGTAATGAGTTGGACGCCTTAACCAACCAACCACCGTGGCCTTATTAGGGTATGATACGTGAACACATATTTTTCACATATTATATTTTGAATTATAGGAATGGAAATTATACTTTATGAGAAAAATATATTTTAGAAATTCATAAAAACCCACAAGAGTTCCTAATAATAGTAGACACACTATTATTAGGAACACTCATGATTCTATTAATAGCTTACTATTGTTAGGAATTTACATATGTTTACTTTTATTAGGAACTTATGTTTACAATTATTAGCAATTTACTTATGCTCACTATTATTAGGAGCTTACTTATGCTTATTATTATTAGGAGCTTAATTATGCTTACTATTATTAGAAACTACTTATGTTTATTATTATTAGGAATTTTTACTTATGCTAACTATTATTAGAAACTTACTTATGTTTATTATTATTAGGAACTTTTACTTATGCTTACTATTATTAGATATTTACTTATGTTTATTATTATTAGGAATTTTTACTTATGCTTACTATTATTAGAAACTTACTTATGTTCATTATTATTAGGAATTTTTACTTATGCTTACTATTATTAGGAACTTACTTATGTTCATTATTATTATGAATTTTTACTTATGCTTACTATTTTTAGGAACTTACATATGCTTATTATTATTAGGAACTTTTAAGAGTTCCTAATAAGAGCAAGCAATGTAACATGATAGGGAATGGTGTCTCTTGAAATCACACTAAAGTGTAACTTCAACTTCCTCAAAAATGCATAAGGTATACTTCCATAATATTTCCTAGACTCAAGCTACTAAGTTCCGATAAAGGAAGATTCTTAGCTTTCATTCTTAGTTGACACGTGTTCTCGGAAGAAAGGAAGTAAAGATATCGCAGAAATATTTTGGTGAGTAACGTATCGACTGTCTGTCTAGACCATAAACATATCATCTGAAAGAAACCTAACTCCGGATCTTTTAGCTGACCACCTGGTGTGCGATGACGGTCGCTAAAGTAAGAGGAAGATAAGGATTAATTTCTCGTCTCATTCCAACTAGTCACAAAAGATTGTAAAATGCGACGTGGTAAAAGAAAATAGCGTTCTTCTAAGATAATGAATGATAAGAGGATTTTGCAATGCTTAATGGTGAAATATAGTGATTTGCTTTCATCATTCTATTGAAATATTTAGGAGTCACATTTGACAAAAAACTAAATTGGAATATTCATATCCAAAATATTACAAACAAATTCAAACAAACTTCTGCTGCATTATACCCCCTCTTAAAATACAACTCAGAGCTGACAATTGAAAATAAAGTGCTCAATTTACAAAGCATACCTCAGACCACTTTTGTCCTATGCCTGCCCCCTCTGGAGTTATACCCATGACAGTAAGATCAAAAAATTAGAAATTCTCTAAAACGAAATAATTAGACAGGCAGTCAAAGCACCCTGGTATTTTCGGAAAAAAAAAAGATAAGAATTTAAACTTCCAACAATAAGAGAATATTTTGCCAAAATCATGTCAACATGTACAAAAATCTAAATAAAACCGAAAATACATGAATCACTAATCTTCTGTCCTGCAATGACCTCAGCACCCATAATCGGCACCGTCCCCGGTCACTACTTCGCTTCTGTCCAAAGTTTCCTCACCAGCCACCATGATCCTTACACATCAGCAATACGTCCTTGTTAATACTAACAACTAACCTTTTTCCATTCTTACTCGCTAACATAAATAAAAAATAAACAAAAAATAAATAAAAAAATAAAAATAAATAAACAAATAAAAAGTATATATCCCAAAAAAATTAATACAAAATAAAAAAGAATAATAAAAAAAAAGATTTTAAGTGTTTTTGAAGTCTTTGTACTCGTGTATTCTCATGTTTCTCTACTTATCCTAACTATCACTGATACTGTTATTAGCAGATTAGTTAAGGACATTCCTATGTTAATCCAACTAACTTTTTTTGCCAATATTGCTTATGTGTTATAACACAAATTAATTTTTATCCAAAAATTCCAAATTTAATAACTAATTTTTTAATTACTCTGTATCAAAAATTAGCTTTTCTCAAGAAAACTCAACTAAGCCTCGCCCTTAAAACATCTACTTGTTATGCCAATCAGATCACGATATAGCTTCCTAGTTTCATTTTTAGATAGTCAATGAGGGTTGAGGTTTACTAGAACTAGGTACCTCAGAAAACTGCCAGCCGGCAATCACTTTCATTCTATTGAAGAAAAGAAAATATTTTGCTGCATTAGAGTAATGGACCCATTTTCCAATGTCTAAGTGATTTGGCTGCTTTATTTCTGAAAACAATTTTCCTGCAATTTCTTTTTAAAGAGAAAATATATTTGAGGAATGAATTATCCCGAAATTCTTTGTGATGGTATGATTATATGGTAGAACTATGCATATTATTTTCAACTGTGGTCATTACAATAAATAGAATGTAATGGGTTTGGTTCTTCTGTTCCATAGTTTTATTTTTATTTATTTATTTATACTAATTAAAATGTAATATATTAAGTCACTATCTAAGCAACCAACATTCTTTTATGATAACGAAAAAATTTCATATCCTAGATTAGTTATTAGATTTTATAACCTACAGCTGATAAGGAGAACCATTTAACATTTTTCAAAAACTAGAAGAAATGAAATACAAAATCAGGTTTTATTAATGTTTTGGATCTTTGTTTTGGTTGAAATTTTAATGGTTAACTATTCTTAAAGTTTATATTTCCACAGTTTTTTTTCTGTAGTATATTTCTATAGTTCAAATGATTAAAAGGTTGAATGAGAAATTGAATCACTCTTATTTTCGATAAATTAAAGTTGATAGAAACTGATATCCTGAGTATTAACTATTCACTTTCAACTCACCTGTTCAAATTGTATCCCCAAGAGCAATTTATATAATTGTTAAACATTATCAAAATCCATGTTTCCACAGTTGAATGAATTCCCTATTTTTGATTAAAGCCTAATTTTCAACTCATATTAACATGTATTAAAAATTGAGGAACTAAGAGCTTCAGACTTCCAATGAAATGAATTGTTCTATTTGTGATGGATTAAAGTTTTTGATAAAAAAATTCCAAGAAATGATAGTTTAACTAGAAACATAGCTGATTAAATTATTTATCAGAGATATCAAAAACTAGACTAATAATCAAACAAAATTGATTGTTACACAGGATAATGTTTTGATATAATATTCTACAGAAGCAAATCTCTATTTTTTACATTTGTTAAAGAAAATTGAATGTCTCAGTTGTAACTTGTGTTATAGATGAAAAATATAGATGCAATACATAAACAATTACATGCATAAAGTATTATCTGAATTCACTTGATTATATAGAAAAAGAAAGTTAAAAAAATCAAAGAAAGCAATTATTTATAATAGTATATGTTCTTTAAACGTTTCGTGCTGATAATATTTAAATTTCATAACATGGTAATTTAAGAACTTCTTAATATTTAAATTGTTGTGGTCATAATACACATAAGAAACATGACTCATTTATTTATGATTTACATTAGTTAGTTTTTATATATAGCAAATTTTCTAAAATTTTTTGATGCATTTATATCAAAGTTATTCAAAACTTTATAATAAAAAAATTGCAGATATCTTCATTCAAAAAACATTTTAAAAGAATTAAACGAAATTACATTCAGACATAAAAAAGAGTGTTCTCGAATATAGTAGTTTTATGTAAAATAATATCATGAATGAAATAATGAATTTTACACTCGGAAACTGCCAATATTAGATTGATAAAAATAAAAAAAAATAAATGTAAGAAAACATGAGCTAATTAGAAATTTTTGAGAGTTTAATCTTTTTTTGCAGGAGAGTTTCAATTTGTTATTAAAGAAAAGTTTCTCTTTACACAAGGAAACACGTTTAGTAAGAAAAAATGAATCATAAATAATATATTTTAATTAACACTTTGAAATAAGAATACTTCGACCTGAGCATTTAGTAAGAAATAAAAATAAATAATTACATTTTCTGGTATTGAAGAATATATTTGTATTTTTTAATTAAAATGTTGCCATGAAATTTACTCTAAAACTAAAGAAACTATTTCTTTCTCAATAACTGTACACTAATTAGAGAATACATGAAAACGATATATAAATTTATTTTTTGAATTTAAAAATTTTTTAATACATAAAATGTTATAATTTATTAATTTCCCTTTTTTATTTCTATTATGATTAAAACACAGACATTTCTTTTGCCTAGTATGCAATTTTAGTGAAACTGAATTATTATTAAATACATGTTTTTTTGACGAAAAGAATAGAAATTAATATCGTTATTTTTGATGAAAAAAGTGAGGAATAAAATTGAACTCAAATATTAAAGTTTCAAAATACTTTTAGTAATAGTTCAAGTTGATAATTAGATGTTAATCAAATTTTTATATTGTTTTTAAGTTTTAGAGCAAATTAATTGACAAATGTAAATTAAATAAAAAGCTACCTGAGCTAAAAATTTAAAACTAAAGTACTAGAATATTTTTTTGCAAATTTGTTTATTTTGTATAACTGAAAATTTTTGAGTAGAAATATTCGCATTAAGCATATTTTTTTCTTTTTAATATTATATAATCGTTTTCTCTTTTAATTTGAATTCTTTTTTGTTTCAATACTGAAAATAATTCTTTTTTGTTTTTATTGTTCTTTGTTTCTTATATTTTTTTGTTTTTATTTATTGAAAATTTTCCATTTCTTTTTCTATTATGAATTCTTATAAGAATTCAATTTTTGGCAAAAAATATTAGTATCATTAATTAATCTTGTGTAGAATTTATTGAATAAGAGATAAGTTTTAAGGATCAGAATAGTCCTAAAAATCTAAAGTAAAATATACCTGCAGTAAATACATAAGATAATAGGGAACGAAGCTTAAAATTTTTGGCTTATTTAATTAATTTGTTAGGATAGAAATAAAAATTTGCCATTCTAAGTGAAAAAAAATATTCCGCAAATTCAATCATGACTTTGTCAAGGCTTATTGTAAGGCTCTTAGATAACCTTTACTATTAAGATTTATGGTCGTATTTATGTAGCGCAAAGGAGAAAACCCGGAAAACTTCCAAACATCCGACAACAAACAGACGCATATAAAAAACATAAATGCAACAACCATCTTTCGTAGTCCAACAGTAGTTTTTACTCTAAAGTACACATAATTTTTTACTGTAAGGAACGCAGTACTACCATTAGATTACGGTAAACGTATTGGATTATACATATTTAATTTTTAAAACCTAATGTCCCTCCATTAATATGGTGTAGAAGTTTTGTCCCAGAGATCATATATCAAACTCACTGAAGAACCACTGTCAAAAATTGCTAGGTCTCTGATTGGTCACTGAAGGTGGTACTGGCTTTTGTCATTATACTGTTGGGCAGCGTTATATGATGTAAATACATAGATAATTGATTCAAGCTTGATTAATTATTGCAAATTCTAGAAAAAATCTAAGTATTTTTAGAATTATTGTCTGAAAATTTCATCAAAACAAAATTTCATGTACTTAAGATAGATTTAAAATTGAAGTGGACATTTAATTCCGTCTGAGGGGACATATCAGTACGACAATTTGCTCAAATGCCCCATCAGGCGTGGAAAAGAGAATCCAAAATCATTACATTTCAAATGCTCATCTTCTTCTCTTCCTGTCGTCCCTTCTCATTTTCTACTATTTCTCTTCCATGTTCTCCCCCCCCCATCATCCATTGCCAGACACCCCCTTAGAAACGGGACTCCGATATAAAGCTTAATATCATCTAAATGTCGTTCCGAACGAAATCAATAAACGACTGTCTCGGATGTCTTTTCGAAAATACCATTCTTCCAAATAGTCTTGCCGTTCACCCCTCTTTGCCCCTCACCCCCTTGCTCCCAGGATTCCTTCATTCTTCAACCTCTTCCTCCTCTCCTCAGGCATTTTACCGGCTCCTGAACCATTATGAAATCGTTTCTACAACCCTTTCCTTCCACGGGATCGCAAAATAATTCCGGATCGCTGGGGTTAGGCGTTTTCCTTTTCTGGCTTCAACCCCTCTCCTCCCCTGCACCACCCCCAGCGTCAACCCTTGGGGATGCAGTAGCAGAACACACGCACTCACTCTCTCTTCATCCTCTTTTAAAAGGAGGGGGATCAAGGAAGCGAAATAATCGTCGGAAAGCAGGGCGTGGGAGAGCGTGGGGGGCAGGGTGCTCCACGAGATAGATGGAACGCGAGCGTCGAAGCGAAGACAATGACGTTCGTTTGCGCAAATACTCCGGACGCAGTCCCATAATTAAGTTAATTAATGACAAATGGGCTCGCCCCGCGTGGTAAAGGATTTTGACACCTCCGGTTGCCAGAGCTCCGGTTTTCCCGGTCCAGTGCTCCGGGGGGAGCGAAAAGGGGGGACCTTCCACTAATTCTTAATTAGTATGCAAACATGGGTGACACGGGAAGAAAAGGGTGGCCGAGGGTGTTAACTGGATTTTCCTTTTGCTGCAATCGGATTTTTAAACCCACTTTTTTTCCTCCCTCACCCTGTGTTCTAAAATTAATGTGTTGCTCTCGACGCCTCGACCTTCCCCGGATGAAGAGTGGCAGCAGTTGATAAAGAAACACTTAAGCTGACGGAGTAGGAAGACGGATAAGGCAGTGTTTCGGATCGGGGAGCTGAATGGGGATTTCAGAGCTGAAAAGGGGTAATGAAATAACATATTGGGTGCTTTTCCCTCGTCTTTTATCCCTAAATGTTGAAGTACCGTTGGAGAGAGAGGAATAAACAAGGAAATGCTGACGTAAACAGTGGCAGTGCGTACTCCATTTTTTTATCGAATCACATTTTAATCGTATTTTGCAGAGTTATGAGCAATTAAAGATCCTTTTTTCCAACTCTGAAATTAAGTGATTGAGATTAAGGTTAGATGTTTTAGGACTTTAACATATTGTATTACCAATAATACAATATGTTAAATAATTAATATAATAAATCTTTTTGTAAACATTCATGAATTGCAACTTGTATTTTATGAACGTTTGTTTTTATTATTCAAACTTATCATTATTGCTTTCTCTTAAATTATGGAAGTCCAAGAAAATAATTAGCGATAGTTTCTAGATTTGATTATAAGAAATGTTCTTACTGGTGTACCGCAAATCATATTAGTTAATTATTTTTCCTAATTAACTTATTCATACTTATTCATTCATTAACTTAGTCATTCAGTGGATTAAAAGTTGAGGTTTGCTTTGTAGTTGAATGATTTAAAAGTTGAAGTTGAAGCTTCACTACTGCGAACTTTCTCCTTAAAATCACAGTAAAAAAATAATTTTGAAACTAAGTATTTCAAGATAACAATTCAAAGTTGCTGTCACGCCAAAATAATGCATGTAAAGATCTACGGACTTAAAATTGGAGATGAAATTAAAACTCAATAAATCGAAAGCAATACAATAGAACTATTAAAGATTTTAAATTTTACTTTTGATACCGTTTAAGAGAAAACATCATTAAAAAGGATTCACAGATTTGAGAAATAAACGCAAACAGAGATCTTACTAAAACTTGCCTTAGGACTGGTCACTATCGAGATATGAAGATCCAGAGAGATGGTAACAGAATTGTGTGTGTGTGTGATTTCTTCTGTGATACATATGATAATGAATGTATATTTATAATTATTAATAATAATAATTAATTATTATAAAGAATTAATAATTATTTTTAATAATAATTAATAATTTTCAACAAATATACATTGTGTTTTTAAATTAATACAATTTATACATTTCGAAGAGTAAAAGAGATATTGTTATTTCATAAAAACCAATTTTAATTGAATTAAATAAATTTTATTTTGTAAAAAGTTAAGGGTCTTGAAAATGTTACATTCTTTCGTTATTCAGTAACATTTAAAAGAATGAGCATTGTTGATAAATTTTGTCATGATTTTATTTTAAAACTAATGCGACAAAAGGAAAAGATCTAAGGTTTGCAACAAAGATCAAGAAGAATAACACAAAACCAAAAAATTACTTCATATAAGAATAATAGAATTAAAAGTGAAAGTGAAGTTATTCTTAAAATTCATTTTTATAGTGATATAGGAATATTGCTCAAAATTTTAGCTTAGAACCGTTATTTTTATTAATATCGTATTATTCTTAAAATGCTTTCTCGAATTATTCAAGAAATAAAATTTCAAATATCAAAGAGGATTCTGTTATTTGTTCCTTCAAATTTTATTTGAAAACATAAATAAATTAAAGACAGTATTTTATTTTTATTTTTATCATAATATTTAAATGTATCACATTCCATATGATGTATATTTTTCGTATAATAAACACATAAATTTCTGTAAACCTATATTTAAATACAAATTAAAATTTCAAAACTTAAAATATTTTAAATAAAATTTACGTTTTATAATGTTTAATTTTTTTAAAACTACTATTTAAGAAGAAAAAGGTAAATACCCTAATTCTATTTTCTGAAGTATTCTATACAGTATACAGATTTCAGATTGAAATAAGATATTTTTGCATAGTTTTGCATTCTATCATAAGAAAAATGAACAAAATTATGGTGAATCTCAAATTCAGCTATTAATTCTCAAATTTTATGAAAACCACCAAAAATCTGATATCTTAATTTTATTGTTAAAATAAAAAATTTAATAGGACAAGTAAGAAATTTCAAATATATTTGAATTTACTTTAAGAAAGGAAAAAAAATTCTAATTTTTAGTTTTAATTAATCACTAAAAGTAAAGCTTGAAAAAATGAGTTTAAAGAATAAATATTGTGTTCCCATAAGAAGTAATGTTTTTTACCACATAAACATTTCGCAATAACCTTAAATTAAAATATAATTATTTTCAAATAATTTCTCATATATCTTAATTTAAAAGTGACAATTTTAGTTCATCAATATTTGTTTTTAGGGAATGATCAAGTGAAAAAAATTCAATAATATCAAATATATATATATATATATATATATATATATATATATATATATATATATATATATATATATATATATATATATATATATATATATATATATATATATACATAAAACATATATTTTAAATGTAATTTATAAGGAAAATCACATTAATAAAATATTAATAAAAATAGCTTGTCTTAAATGGCGAATCACACTTAATCACAATCTTACATGTCACACAAGCACATATTGTAAAATTATACAAAAATTTTAAGTTTACATTTCTATATTAAATTTTCAATATTTCGCAAAACAATATTATTCGTCATAATATTTGGAAGATTAATCAAATTGAACTTTCACTTGGTAGCATTTTAATAATTAATTCGTTAATCATGCTGTTTTATTGTAGGGAAAAACAAATTAGTCATCAAAAGCTACATTAGCACCATGATGAATTTTAATTCCATTTTTGTTTATTTAAAACAAATATTTCCAGCTTTAATGCTCAATTAGCGTTAAATTTTCAATATTTTTCTTTCACTATGCAAAGTGTTTAAAATAGAAATTCGCCAAATTAACATCAAACAAAGCAAGTTTTTACATCAAATATTTATTTTGTGACGTTTACAAGTGCATCTCTCTTCATTAGGTTGTATTCAACAAGTTTTCCCAGTTATTTGTAAATTCACAAAAGGAAGACTTTTTAAAAATTAGCATTCAGATCTGTTATTGTGATCAAATTAGAATGGAGAGAGGCAGGGCAATTTTCTTTAACATTCTATTATTATAATTTATTTAATTTCCATTCAAATTCACATTTAAAGGAGTGAAGAGTTGAGTATAATACAAAAATGATTTCATAACTTTAACACTGATGTATTAATAAGCAGCATCTTTTGTTTGTGATGCCAAAACAGATGAGAGCCGAACACTGTCTCATATTTGGAATTGAAAGACTGACATTTGGCGTAATTTGAAAAGGTAACGAACAATAATGAACAATAGGAAGAAGAATGAGACAATAAAAATGTTTATGAAGTACAAAAGTAAAGCATTTCCGCTTGGATATAATAAATGTAACAATGGGAAGAGACAAATAAATTTTTGCTTAAGCAATTTTTACATTGTACATTAGCTTTGCTATTTTTGGAGAATAATATTTCATGTAAAAAATTTCACGATAATATTTCATTAATATATCGTTTATCATTTTTTAATGAAAATTATCAACCAACTTTGATTATTAATTCATACTTATTTTCGAAATGATAATTCTATATTTTGAACAATGAATTCATTGATTGCTTAAAATTTCCTGATAAAGTTTCAAAATTTATTATATTATTAAAGAAAAAAAAGAAGACATTTTGTGATTCTCTCAGAATTTCAAAACTCAGTTTTAAAATTCCCTAAATTATAAAGGAAAAAAGATATATATTGTTAAATTTACACTAATTCAATTTGAAATAAGAAATAATATTTAGCAAAATAAAATACTCAAATTCATTTCAACAATTTTATTCTTTTTGTATGACAGAAATATGCTAATGAAATTTTTAATTGAAGTTTCAACAATTTATAGACAAATGTCATATTAAGTAACATTTTTCAAGATACATTTTATTTTTAGATGAATATATATAAAATACGAACATAGTTATAAAATAAAAAGTTATGATAGCTGTAATTTAATTTCACTAACTTTATTATAATGGAATTTTTATCTATAATAAACTATATTAAGTGTTTTAATTAAACATAATGTTCTAGGTTTAACAACACAGTTTTAAATAATATTTATATAGTTTTAAAAATGCATATTTTAAATAAGAATACTTATTTCATAGTATATCAAAATAATCTTATTTTCGTTATTGTTTTTTAATATTAGTTTTAATATTACACACACACACACACACACACACACACACACACACACACACACACACACACACACACACACACACACACACACACACACACACACACACACACACACACACACACACACACACACACACACACACACAAACATATGTATGTATATATAGATATTAAAGTGATGATTTTAATATCGAATTCCATTGTACATGGACTGTAAAAGTGATTTGAAATAATTTCAAAGTTGTTTTTAGAATGTAAAAGCAAAAGATATGTTAGAAAAAAAAAGCGTGAATTGGTTTGCATCACAAAACTTCATTTGCATGAATTTTTTTCAATTTATATTATTATATATATTTGATTGTAATCTATATTTGTCTTGTGTCGTTTCTCAAAGATAAATTTATTCATTCATTTATTTTTTGTCAACAACACCCAACGTATACTTAAATGACAGAAGACTGTAGTATGACATTTGTATAACCGCTGTGTATTGTCAGTCAAAAAAGCTTTTCACATATTGTGAGCTGCATCCATCAATCTCAAGGGAAGAAACTTTGAAAACTCAAAAGCACTCATCCAACAGATTTACCAGCAGAAAGCACTTTTCCCATGTAATTCAATATTGGCTAGGATCAAACCTGGAGATTTTCTATTTCTAAATTCATAGTCTATCACAATGCCAAAATGATTCCATCGAAAAGGCAATTGACATATTAAAACAATATACCAGTATTATGAAATATTAGCAAAATTATTTCTTTTGCAATATATAATTATTAATAAAATAAATAATCTTGAAATTGTTAATATGCATAGTTAGTTTATTGATAATTATGTTTTACGTATACACATCCTAACATAACAATAAACTTTAAAGAAAATCTGGGCAAATTTAAGTATTTCTTTGCCCATATTTGTAAAAGCTGTAAAAGAAATTGCATTTTTATAAATACAATTTTAAAACGAAAGTTTTCAAATGACTTACGTTCAAATATTGAAATCTTAAGACATACACGTCCTGTATATTAATTAATAAATATTTAGTATTAACCTGATATTAATCAATATACATTAGAGAGGGTGCTTAAAATAAGGATGAAATTTTGACAACAAATGGAATGAAATAAAAAATTAAATGATAAAATATTTTTTAGTAATATTTTAATGAAATTTAGTAATAAAATTATCATTCAATAATAAAATACATGCGTCTTTTGTTACAAAATAATCCACTATAAATATTTTTCAACTATCAAATAAGATTGCAAGTTCTTTTAAAGATTTTTTGATGAATTTTAATTTAAACAAAAATTTGTTGCAAAAACTTATAATTTTTGCAAAATAATAGCAAAAACTTAGTTGAAAACAAAAATTGGTGTAAATATTAACACAAAAAATAGTACAAATTTGCAATTTATAATAAGTTTTATTTCATTATTTTATAATGTTATACTTATTAAATGGCATTTAAAATTTATATTGAACGATACTAGATCAATTAAGAAATAGGAGTGATTTATACTTTGAATGAAAATAATGCAATCTAATAATAATAAAATTATATTCTATACTATCAACAAAACAAAAATAAAACTATGCAATGCATTTAATGTTCTGTGATAGCTCAATATATGACTATTAATTGTCTTATTTAAAAGTAATTTAAGTTTATTATAGTTAACTTTTTGGATTGTTTTACAAAACTAAATAATAACACATATATTTTCTTGTGAATTACGTAAGAGTCACTCCATAATATATAAGTTCAAAACAAATTTTTTTTTAATATAAATAATTAAAATATATTTCAATATGGGCGACTGACTAAAGATATATATATATATCGTAAGAAATATATATATATATATATATATATATATATATATATATGTATATATATATATATAATTATATATATACATAATTAAATATATATATATACATATAAAATTTTGTTTTGTACTTGTATATTATGGAGTGACTCTTATGTAATTCACAAGAAAATATATGTGTTATTATTTTTTTAATATAAATAATTAAAATATATTTCAATATGGGCGACTGACTAAAGATGATAAATTAATATTACTGCTGTATTGAGTAGAACTAAAGAATGATAGCATGATGTGTTTTGTTGAGCATAAGCATTTTATGAACTGTAATATACTGTAATGAGGCACATGTGCTTGTGTCACAAGTCATTTTCTTACGATATATATATATATATATATATATATATATATATATATATATATATATATATATATATATATATATATATATATATATATATATATATATATATATATATATATATATATATATATATAAATATATTACAATATTTTGTACTAAACTTCTTTTATAAAACGAGAAGACAAACTAAAAATTTACTTAAATAACTTAAATCAAGAAGATCCTCTAATATAATAACTTGTGATCTATAACTAAATAAAATATTAAAAGACATTAATGATTAATATTTAATTCCCAAACCCACAGTATGATAACAATTCACTATTACGTAGATTTCTAAATAAAGTTCTTTTCACAAAATATAAAAAATAAATTAAAGAACATAACAATTAAAATAAGGAATTATTTAAATTTCTTTGATTTCACACTAAAAAGGACAATACACATGTAGCACTTCTATATAAAAATAACAGAATGGCATATAAAAATATTGATAATTATTTTAGCTTTCAATTTTTGTGACTGCCAATAAAAACAAAGTTTGAAATATATAAACTTTTTTGTAAGTAATAAGAAAATATCTTTATCTTTTAATTTTAAAATAATCTATAATAATAGTACATCATAAAAGGCACTATGCTATAACATGTTTTATAATTTAATGATTTTTTTGGTTAATAAATGGTATAAAGTCAGTTATTGAAAATTAATTCTTAATTTCTTAAATGAGAACTAATGTTTAATGAAACAATTTAAGCATTATTATGACATTATTATTTTGAAAACAATTTATTTCAAAATTTTAATTTTATCTTAAAAGACTCTCTCTCTCTTTTCGAAAAGTAATTAAAATACAAAATAATATTAAAAAAAATAATTATTATAATAAAGTAACGCAACAATTAAATGATAATCAATAAAAAACAAGAATCATGTTAGTAAATTGCCACTGCTTTTTGCTGTAGTTACATAGTTGAAAACAGTTAACCGTTACTAATAGCTCATTAAAATATTTCACATGTTTCGCTTTAGCAGTTCTTGTAGAGTAAAAACATTTCGAATTTTCCCGCTATTTATCCGCAAGAAAAATACCATCATGCATTGCAAACAGCCAGTTACAGATACACTTCCCCAAACTTTTACATAATCAGCGCGGAATATTTATGATGACAAAAATAAGAATAATGACAAAAACATTTTCACTTACGACGTTTTTCTTGTAGCGGACCATTTGTTAAGCGATTTATCCATGCGTCGAAAAGCAGGCGAGATTAAAAGTCACCGGACCGTGCGAATTGAAGTGAAGGCACTGCGCCAAGATAGGTAATGCTACATACAACACCACCGGCAATCCTTTCGGATCTCAACATTTATTTGCAAACGATTTTCTCTTCGCTATCAGAGACAGTGAGGAAGGAGGGTGGGGGCGGGAGAGAGAAGAGAAAGAGTCAAACCAATGGGGAAAATGAAATATCTGCAGCCCAGACGCGGTCTTCTCATTTGTTTAGATTTAGTAAGCGAGAGCGGTGTGCGGAAGGGGTAGTTTTGGAAGTTCTTCTCGTAATGGCCTGACTTAATCGGGATTAGGACATTCTGAAACGGGGCAAATTAGAATTAGTGTGAGTCGTAATTGATTTAGAAATAGGAAGGCACTCCGTTCGGAAAGAGGGCATAAAAATAGGCTCCTCTCATTAAGCTTGTCTTCGGAAAATATCGCGGCTCCTCGAATAAGAGGAAGATTTCGGCGGAAGCTGATGAATAAGAGGAGACGTAATTTTGGATTCCTGTGGAGATGGAGACCGAAATTAATGCCTTTTCGTTGCACAACTATACTCAGAAGAAGGGATATGAGTCAATGGAAGTATATGTGCTTTTAATGGCTGGCTGCATTTAAAAGTTATTTGCGTTCGCAATTTTAAATTATCTTCTTCCAAAAGAGTTGCTTTTTAAATGGCTGGTTCTGTAATGGAAAACTTTCCATTTGGAAAGCAGAAAGTTATTTTCTTTATGTTATTGAGGCGAGGTTCAGGTTAAAAGAATATTGATTATTTAATTGGAGGAGAATCTTGTGGATACTTGAATAAGACATAATTAGATTAAAGTTATTAATTTTCCTTTAATGTATATAGTAGATATTTTTATCATGTATATTTTTTAATTTGAAAATATGCATTTAAAATTTTAGAATGATGTAATATTTATTCTTACACACACAAAGGTAGGATTTCTATATGTAGGCGCACAAATTTCTATGATTATAAAGTGAAATATACATGAAATTGTTTTAAGTGAATTCGATTAATTAAATAATATAAACTAAACTTGGAATTTTTATTATTATTTATGCGTGAAATATTACCTTATGCAATTCTTTGGAAACTAGAGAGGCTATTTATCCCATTTCAAGTCTCCTAAATTATGAAAGGCCAAAATGGGGGATTTGTGGTATGAAAGTGTACAAAAATGTCATTGGAGCATTTATTATAAGACAATAATTTTTTTCGTAGGAAATTGATGTCAGTCAGATAAGGACAAAAAGTTTGGCGGGTATGTAACATGACATGCAAAAAACTGATTGGATTGAGAAAACTACTTTTATATTTAGATTAAAAGTACTCGCTTCAGAGCAATAGTCACTTCTAAAATTTCAAATATTAAACAAAAAATTTTCTTGTAGTATTATTTTATTTTTGACTCCTAAATTTAATCGAAATATAGATCAAATAAGATTTCAAGCTTTTAATTCCATAATAATATGATTTATAATATTATTATGATAATCGTGCCTAGTTATTATCATAATAATATTATAAGACATTTTACTAATAATATTATGAAGTGTTCTTCTCTTCTTCTTAGAGTTGCGTTTGTATGTCATTGGGCACCTCTGCTTTTATCAGCATTTTGTACTATTAACTCCAAACCACATGTTTCCTAGTTCCAGTTGCTCGGGTCACCCACTTTATTAATTAAGTCCGATAACCCTTTAATGGAGTCTAGGTGTAACTCTCTAGTATGGATGATGCCTAAAGAAGTTAATCTAGGGAGGGCAAGAGCCTCGCATTCGTAAATGATATGCTTGGCCGTTTCCTCTTGCGTATGACATTTCCTGCAGATAGTGTCTTGCTGAAACAGTCCCATTTTATGGAGGTGTTTTCTGAAATTGTAGTGCCCAGTTATGAAGCCTACGATTAAACGCATCTTCTGCCTAGAGCATCTTAGAATTTCAGAGGCAATCCTCGCTGATGATCCACAGATCATACTTTTAACGTGGGTTTGAACAGGAGTGTTGAGCCAAGCTTCATACACCTTCCGTTTTCCCCATCTAAGAACATTGGTTTTGGCGATCTTCAAATTGATCCCACAAAAAGGTTTATGAAGTGTTATTGAATAATATTATAAAAAAATATTATGGCATATATAAAATCATTGTTGTTGTTGTTCCTTATTCCACTTGATCTAGTACAATCTAGACCAAGTCCAGTAGATCGTTCGCCCAGAGAAAGTCCCGAACCAGCGCAGGGTTTTCAAAAAGATCTCTCTTCTATATAAAATCATAATAATATTATATAATACATAAAACTTTACAATTATAAATTAACAATAACAATATTGTACGGTTAATAACATATAATATAAATACTTATCATTATTAATGTCTACTTTTAAAATATTCTCTTTTAAGCGAGTGTAATTCAATGTTATGAGCTCAAATTTAATTTGTTACCTAAAAAATTACAAATTCAAGAAATATTAAATATTTTTATCACCTTCTATATTAAATATTTTATTATTAATGAAATAATCAAGGTCGTTAAATTATTTTTAGCAAATATTTTAATAAAATATTTTCAAACAATTTTACTGGAATACACATAATTAATTTAGAAGCATAACTACTTTTGTTTCTAATTTAATCATGTATTATACTATTTAGAGAATACATGATTAAACCAAAAAGTCAAAAATTCAGTGCATAGATTAAAATAGATTTGCAAATGTCTACTATCTACCGACAAATTTTAGGAGTTTTAAAAATTTTTACAATTTTTATATAAATATTAAAACTATTTATGTAAAAATGTAAATGACAATATATTTAAATATAAATTTATATATTATTAATATATTGTAAAATAAAAATTTTGTATAAAATTTTTTTTAATTTTGAACATGTTTTCATCAGTGATTAAAGTTTTCCATGTAAAGAAATTTCAATCCATATATTTTTTAAATTTCTATCATATTTTAAAGGTTTAAAATTTCTTCAAATCGACTTTAACATTTCACACGTTTACAATTATATATATTATTATAATGCAAGTAAAATTACATACATTATAATTTATGTAGTATTATTAGCCGTACAATTTTATGTTTTATAATTATATACGGGTTTACTATATTATATATTAAATACTCTACGCATATTTAACTTTTGAACGCTTATACACTTCCATTTAATAATTAATTTTTAATTTATGCTAAAATTTGAGAAAAAAACATGTATGCTTTACTTTTATATCGCAAAATACTTTTGAAACGCATTCAGAGAGCCATTTTCTGGAATTTATTTTGAAAGAGCTTGAAAAGAAAGTGACATTTTTATTGCTGATGGCTGTTGAGATTTACTCAAAACAACATAAATATTTTCTACAAAACATTTTTTGAGGAAGCATGTCTTTATTTAAATGCTTACTTGAATGCATAAAAGCTGTGTATTTGAAAGACGACATATTTTCATTTATTCTTCGGAAAACTATTACATTTTCAAAAACATCTGAGGATCTGACAGCATTCTTGATTTTTTTAAACTAAAAATAGGAAAATAATCTTAAAGATTAAGTGATCCAATTATTACAATTACTAAAATGATCATCATATTTTGTGTCAGTTGGAAATTATTTCTCAAAATATACGTAAAAAAATGATTCTGTTAGAGAAATGAATGGACATTTATTTTCGAATTATAACCATCCATCGCTTGTGTACCTCACAAAAAAATGATAAATGAGAATAAATGTTTTCAGTTCTATTCCCTGAAAATCAACATGCATGTATTGTATTTTAAAAATCTATACAAATATCTATACATTTATATAAAAATCTGTGAATTCTAATAATTTTTAGATTTAAAAAATAATCAAGTTGTTGTGATATTAATCCTTATTCTTCTTCTAATTAATTCAAAATGGAGTTAAAAAATTAATATAATATAAAGTGTATTTTTTATTGGCATATTACAATCTAATACTACGAAATTAATAATAATTTCATTAAATTAAATTTTATTATCAACATCATTCTAAACTGAGAATAATTTTATTTTCAATAAAAAATTCCAATTTAAATTTTTCAATAAGAAATTCTTAATTGAAACTTTCTAAAAATGTATATATTGATTTATAAAAGAAGAAAACGTTTCTTAACTTTATATATTAACTAATATATCGTACCAAAGAAAAAAATTAAATTTTAATATAATAAATCATATTTTAAGCATTAAAAAATTAAGATTAGAGGTGTTTTAATCATTTTTATTTTGTAATATTTCTTAAAAGGAATGCTATTGCTTACTCCCTTTAAAAGGAAATTTGAAAAAAAAAAAATAGTTTTGTTTCAAATGTATATATAAGCTTCCAAAATCCATTAATGCTGGTATTAAAATTTTTTATTAGTATTAAAACTATTATTATTATTACTAGTATTTAAATTATTATGATATAAATTAATTAGAATCACATATATTTCTTCATTGCTTAGTTTTAAAGACTTTCTACTTTAAAAACTGATTTGTTGGATTAAAATTAAAAATTGTTCATTGATAGCAACTATAACTGTACTGGTTCTTTAATGTAAAATATTTATCATACATTATATATCTAATGTATTTATGCTAGCTATTAATTTAATTTATTTTAAGTATTGGAAGATAAATAAAGTTTAATGCTTTGAAATAACATAAACATTCCAAAGTCAGAATGGTATAAACTTCCAATAGAATGATAAAATCATTCCTGAAATGTGTATTGAAAAATTTACAGAAATATTTGATTTCTGTAAATTGACGTAATCGAAGTTAACAATGGTAAGTTGACAATATCTAAGAATTGATGTAATAGAAGTTAACAATGGTAAGTATGCAATAATCAAGAATACCAAGAATTGATATAATAGAAGTTAACACACACACACAATGGTAAATTGGCAATATCCAAGAATACATTTCATTTGATGAGATTTCTCGAGTATTTAAGCTAATTTTAGCATTGTTTGTTTCTGAAAATCATTCATTTTTATTTAGTTTATTTAATTTTCATTTAGTTAGGATGGGGAAGGAACATCCAAGTTTGGCTGTTATATAGTGTTCTTCTGAACTAAAGGCCACAGTGACATGACAGTTGATGACAAAGCAATTTTGTCAATTTAAAGCAGTTTGGGAGGGATAAAACATACTTTTGAGTGAATGATTACATCTTTAGATGCGGGAACTTGGGAATTTTCTTACATTATTTCCTTCGAAACTCGTGAATATGTAATGTTATATATCCACCCCGTCTGTAAAAGGTTCACCTAAAAAGTAATATAAATTTCATCCAATTCATATTTTCTTATGGGCATTTTAATATTTAGAAATAATAATTTGTACTTCAGTGGATTCATTAAATGGTTAAATGTTTTCATTTTTTATGTTTTTCATTTGTCATCATTTGCAACTCTCAAATATAAAATTGTGAGTTGCATATATACAAAAGCACACAACGCTCATATTGTAATTGCATTTCAATAGAGTTATTTAAAGCTAAGTGTAAGCTTATGCTTAGTTTATACGCTGTTTAAATTAACTAAACTGTTTTCCAGTGCAATAAAATACAGTTTAAAAATTGCTTTGAAAACAGAAATAATATTGTACAAATATCCTTAGATACTATTGAAATGATTTGATAATTTAAATTTTAAAGAAAGGCTCTTGTATATTCCTCCCAGTTATTCCTGATAAATATAATCTCTGAATAACTCGATTGGTAGCCTAATAACAATTGATCTCATTAGTCTAAATAACTAAGATAGAGAAATACTGCCTCGAGTTTGTGTAGAAACTTTTTCTTAAGCACTTCATCATGCCATTAGAATACTACGTCACTATCTCTTTTTCGTAGTTTACATCTTTTTTTAAGTAAATAATTTTATTTGCTAATTTTAATGAAGCTCCCTTGTCAAAATGTTAATATATAATTTCTTAAAATGAGCGTTACCTAAAAAGATAAAATTGGTAATTCGTAATTACGATTTTTTATACCATTGCTGAGTGCTTTCATTGTTCTTATGAAAAAAGATTTTTATGTAAGTAATAAATAATTGTTTTTATAAAAATATTCTTTTTTTTTATATTTGTTAAACTGAAAACAATGTTAAATAAATTTTTTTTATGTTACTAAGGTATTTTCTTCATTTTAGTTGTTGAATTTATATTATAAAACTAAAATTTAGTTTAAAGTTATTTTATTAACATTTATGCAATTCAATGCTTCACTTAAAAATGTATTGCAATAAATTTTTCATTAGAAATTGATTTATGTAACTGAGTGTAAAAAATAAAGAAAATGTGAAATAGAAAGTGAGCATTTTTGTTTCACTAATTTCATTTGAATTTATAATCATGTTTGCATTTATTAACATAGTAAAATTAACTTTTCAATTAAATTTTTTAGATTAGATTTCGGAAATAATAATTTTTATAGTTATATGACTTTTTTGCGATAGAAAAATGTAAATATATTTCATTTGAAGATTACCATTTTGACCTAATTGCACTATTTAAAAAATTAAATTAATATACTTTTTTTGCAATTTAAATTTTCGAGTTAAGAAATATTTGTAATTTACCAATGTCGTTATTCGTTTTCAAAATATTCATTTGATATATTAATGCATATAATTTTCTATTATATCAGAGTATTAGAAGAAGACAATATATATTCGTGAATTAACACTGAATTAATAACGGATTATTCACATGAAGATATCAAAGAGCTTTGAAGAATTTGATAATACTCTATTAAAATATAAAGTAACTACAACTGTAATAAATATGTTTCTATCTTTCTTTAATGTAATATGATAAAAAAACCATTTTGTGAATGTATTTAAATTTATTTCAAAATATTATTCATATGTCTGAGTTTTTATTTTCATATTAATGGTGTTTAAAAATCATTAATACTTTACATTGACGTATGAAATGTAAACTTTATTTTATTAATGCAATGATTTTTATCTGAGTAATTATTTAAATTAAAGCTTTTGGTGTCTTACAGTACCGACGAGCTATAAGCAAACTTATAATAATCAATGAAATTTATAAAGTTTGCTTATATATAGCGATAATATATAAGCAAACTTTATAAATTTCATTGATCAAATTCACTGCAATAGATACTCGATTTTAATTATTCAAATACTTAGGATTTTTTTATAAATAATTAATTTCATTTGAACACACTTTTAAATTAATATTATTAACAATGTAATAATTAATTACTCAATTTTTTCATATAATATATCAACAATGTCTGAAATTTTCAGGAAAATTTTGAAAATATATTTTGTTTCTTTTTAATTTTAAGAGGAACTATGAATCTTTTTAAAATCAATATGTGTGGGCGAGATTGAACACTTTCTTAGTTGTTCTCAGAAATCATGTAGTATCGTTTTTATCTCATTAGAGTAAATTTTTTAGAAAATTACTAAAATGAAGATTTATTTTATTTATTACTAAATTAAATTAATCATTTTTAAGTCTCTGTATTATCAAATGTAGTTGATCTGTTTTATAATCTTTAATCCTTTTCCTGTTTTTGCAACTATTTTCCAGAAAAGCTCTCTTCACTGAATTAAAATAATTACAAACGTTATTTTTAATGAATTAATTTCCTACATTATCTTTAAAAATGCAAGGAATATATTCAAATATATTAAAAAATATGTAAAAATCATAATTAAAAAGAAATTTCTCTATTTATATTATAAATGATATAAGTAGGATACTTCATTGTATCTCTATCGTGTAGAACTATGTAGAATATCAGTATCCAGAATTTATTTATGCTATTTATATACAAGAAGAAATCGCATACATACATATAATGATATAACTAATATATCCATTTTATTTTTGATTGATGATTTAAACTAATGTATTCATTTTCAATAACAAAACCTGAACACTAAAAATATTTTAATTTAATTTTTTTATTCAAAAATCATTAGAGTTAAACTATTTATTCATAAAATTTTGTTTAATAGTTTTTTTTGAAAAATTATTTATGTGAATTGAGAACATTTAAATATTTAGAATTTCTAGAGCACTTTTTACAATTAGGTTAAAGCTTTTTCTACGTAAAATTTACTTAAAACATTTTTTGTTTGTATAGTAAAAAGCATATTTTTCATTGCTTTCATTACAATACAAACATTACATGAGAACATTTAAATATTTAGAATTTCTAGAGCACTTTTTACAATTAGGTTAAAGGTTTTTCTACGTAAAATTTACTTAAAACACTTTTTGTTTGTATAGTAAAAAGCATATTTTTCATTGCTTTCATTACAATACAAACATTACATTTAATACTATCTCATAGCTTATATTCTCTAGCTTTTTTAAAAGACATATATATATATATATATATATATATATATATATATATATATATATATATATATATATATATATGATGTATATATATATGTATATATATATATATATATAGGGAGAGAGAGAGAGAGAGAAAAACTTGAGGAGAATAAAATTTTTTAAAGCTCCTCAATGTCAAAACTCTTCAAACGATTTTTTCATCTCCTTAAAATTTTGGCATAGAGCTTTAGCTTTCATACAAGTGCTTTGTTTTACGATTTACAATAACACTTATTAAAAGTATCTGGTATTTCTCAAGTTCTATTACCAAAAGCTGAGAGTATATTACACATAAAATTTGAAGTTACGAAGTCAGGTTGCTTCATTCGCTAAAAGAGGTGCAACGACATGAAGATAACTAACCATCATTAATTAACAAGAATGAAAAAAAAAAACAAACAAACATGGCCATTTACAAACTCTAAGTTTACGTTAAAAACTTTCGTTTCAAAGATTACAATTAGAAGGGAATTTCACAGAAATAATGTATATTGCTATAAGAATTATATAGAAGCCATCCAAAGATATGCCTACTACATACATTCTAACATCCACTAAATATTTTTTTTTAAAAATGTGATTAAATAATAGCTTTTTACAGGTGCTTTACAGGTAAACAACAATCTTATGAATAATTTTGAAAACAAAAAATCTGAATGAAATTAAAATGTAAGACGATATTTCATCATTATTCTTGTCATTGAAATTAAAATATATGGAAATCAATTAAATTATACATTTTGTTTATATAATGTGAAACATACACCGGACATCATGCCTTCATTCTTATGCACTGTTTATGTGTAAAATCAACCGTAGAAAGGCTTTTGTAAAAGAATAGATGAAAGACAATCTATGCTTCCTCATAAATTATATAGAGATAAGTTATTTGACACTTTTGACTCCCCTCAGCGGACAGAATAGCCGTCGAGGGAAGTTGTAAGGCATTTTACTATCCACGACTTAATAAGATTTATGGGTGTATTTTTCCCAGATAGTGGGCCACATCCATGTGTCGCAAGGGAGAAATCCTGGAAAACTCACAAGCAACCAACTAAGCAAATGCAAGACGAGCATGACGTGCGCAGAAATGCAATATTCATCTCCCATTTTTTAACAGTGCATGGGATCGAACCCTTGATCATATGTTTGAAAGAGCGATATCACTAGCCAAGATGAGCCCTTTTTCTACTTTTATAGCTCTAATTTCTTCCTCCTCTATTATACCTTTTAGAGGATTATTCTATGCAGAAAAATGTAGTTCACTTTAGCTAAATAAAAGTGTAGGCTCACATTAAATTAATCTATTACGTTAAAATACACTTTTGCCAAATATTTTTGGCTTAAAAAATTGTTAAAATTTGGAAGCAAGACTGTTAAAAAAATTTCTGTAGTATAACATGCATAATCTTAAAAATAATTGTCTTAGAGCTTTACTATGCATGTTCTACTCCAGAAAATTTTCAATAAACCAACTTAATTGAAATTTAATTACAACTTTAATTAAAGTATGCGTATATGTTACTTGATTTCTTTATAGCTTGTATCTTTGAATTATTTTTGAAGTTCTGATTCATGTGATTATTAGTAGTACATTTTATAACAAAAGCTAATATATTAGAAATTATTAGACTATTTTATAAGTATGCATATACAAATTCTTTTTTACATATTCTTTTTAATTTAAATTGAACATTTAAAATATTCACAATACCTCGTAGAGTTATTATATTTAGTTTTAGAAATTGCTGCTGGCTACTTATAGTCATACTTTATTTTGTCTTACAATAATTTAAGTTTAATATTTTATTTAAATTAAAATAATACGCTTTACATTGATATTTTTTTGTTTAAAAGAGTGGTAAGCAAAATTGAGAATGAAAAAAGATATTTTATTTCTTAAATGAAAACAATATTTTTTGTTTGCTACAATTCTATAAAGAACAAATCTCAATCTGCAAGCAACTGCCTTTTAATAACAATTTTGCTTATTTAAAGGAAGATGTATAATTGAAGATGGTAAAAAATTATCAAATATAGCTATTAGTTTGTTTATAAAGGAAAATTACCTAACGATTATAGATAATGATTTTGTTAAGCAAATGAGGAAATTTTAAATAACGACATTGTTTTGATGTTTAGAAAATATTTCAAGAAATTTAAGTTTAGTATTTTAAAAATACCTAACATTTGAAGTTGCTTAGGCTGGAAATTTTTTAGAATTATGAGGAAAGTATTATACACTGCAAGAAAAATTAAAAGCAATTTGTTCAAAATATTATAGTTAAATACGTGCAATGTAATATATTAAAAGATTATGCTTTGATATAAAACTATGAATTTATCTATAAAATATATTTAATAATAATAAGAAACTATTTACATATATTAATAAGTTTAATAGCAGCTATATTATATCGATATTTACTATAGTTTCAAATATAATTTTAGTTTGATTTTTTATTTATAAAAATATAAATGTATTAAAGCATAAAATTTGGAAATATATCATTATTATTTTTATGCAAAAGAATTTTATCCTTTATGGTAAAAATTATCTACAACAATTCTAACCTTATTAAGAATTAGAAGAATTGATCATGAAACAAAATGCAAAACTTTCATTACTGTTTTTAATTAATTTGTGAACAATAAAGTATTAAATAATTGACAATTTTTTGTATAATACAACAAATAAAGAATAAGAATATGGCCGAAACTATATTAAGAAGATAATGAATATTAATGTTACTATTTTATTGAAGACAATATTTTTTATATTTATAATAATTTAAAATATAATCATTAATAAAATAATAACAAGAAAATATTTGTTATTAAATGATTTTATTTAAATATTAAATAAACATTTATCTCATAACCCAACAGTACATACCTTTTCTATACGAAATATGAATAAGTTTCCACGTGTATCCACCTCTTATTTTACTGCATTTTTATAGGAACAAATAAATTTTCGAAAATATACAAGCATTTTTAAAATGATAAAAAATAAAAAATTTGTATCGTCACTTTCTTGTATAAGAAGCTATGAGCACAAGTTACATGCTTAAGCGGTTTCAAAATTAAATGTAAATTCTTTTACAGTGGAAAATTAATTTGCAATTTTTTTTTCTGGCAAACTGAGAATTACTGAAATTTATTTGAGAAGTCAAAGTTTATTTGTAAATATAGACATTCATAAAAGTTCTTTACTTTGGAACATTGAGAGTTATGATATGAAATCGCTTATGAGGTATGTGAAATAGGCTAAGCATTATAAGATAATATGACATTAGCGATTTTAAAGGTAATTTGGCAATTACACTAACTATAAAGTTTAAAAGTTAGTAACATTACTTAGTTAGATATAAATGACTTTCGGAAAAATGTCAATCACAAAATTATGGAACAGTATAGGGATTTTGTAACACCTTGCACACACATATTTTAAGTTGAAACCTATTTAACTTCTAATATTGTAGATGTGAATGATGCATTTCAGAGCTGAAATGTGTATTAGGGTTGCAAAATGAAAGTAGTTTAGTTACTGAGGTAATTTGGTAATTCAAATTGAATTTTATTTAACTTCTAATATTGCAGCTGTGAATGATGCATTTTAGGGTTGAGATGTGTATTAGGGCTGCAAAATGAGAGTAATTTGGTAACTCAAATTGAAATCTATTTAACTTTTAATATTGCAGATGTGAATGGTGCATTTCAGAGTTGAGATGTGTATTAGGGCTGCAAAATGAGAGTGGTTTAGTTACCGAGGTAATATGGTAACTCAAATTGAATTTTGTTTAAATTTTAATATTGTGAATGATGTATTTAAGAGCTGAGATGAGTATTAGGGTTGCAAAATGAAAGTAGTTTAGTTACAGAGAAAATTTGGTAATTCAAATTGAATTCTACTTAATTTCTAATATTGCAGATGTGAATGATGCATTTCAGAGTTGAGATGTGTATGAGGGCTGCAAAATAAGAGTAATTTGGTAACTCAAATTGAAATCTATTTAACTTCTAATATTGTGAATGATGTATTTAAGAGTTGAAATGTGTATTAAGGCAGCAAAATGAGAGTAATTCACATCATATAACCAAAGAAAGTATGTCCATAATAATTACTCATTTCTGAGTGATAGGGAATTTAATTATCGTTGAAGACGAGCTGAAACTATTGTACACTTTTGTGTAGGAGGCATCCTTCAGCGCAAACTCATTGCTGCTCTTCAACTTTGTGCTTAACTTTTCTCGAATTTTTTAAAGTTTTCAAGAACTTTCGATCATGGCTAGATAGGGTGCTAGTTTCTAAGCTTGAAGCACTAGCCACTGTCATATATTAAACTGAATTATTTTAAATCTATACTAATAATGATAACACTAATTCCATATCTAAAAAAACAAATAATTTCATGGTGAATATGTTAGTATTTATAAAAAAACATTTAAAAAAAAAAGAAAAGTTCTGAAATCCTTCTCGAACGAGCAGGGATTAATTATTATCCATTTTAGTCTTTTTAAAATCGACATTAAATGTACATTGCAAAATATTTAATATTTTATTTAGAATATGTTTAGAAATTAAAATGAAATTAATGTAAGAATATTAATTATAACTAATATCAAAAATAGCTTAACCTAATTCAAACTCATATTTTTCATATTCATAAGCATATAATGATATAAGTATATTAGTAATATTCTAAGCAAGCGTGAAAGTATATTTACTATCATTACCAAATGAACTTAAGCGTATTTCGTTTTTACCAATTTCATTATTTACAAGTAAAAGAAATCTCACAACGTAAAAAAATCACTCATAAAAAAGAAAGTACAAAACAAATGTTTTGCAAGAATAAGATGCTAAATTTTGATTACAATTCTCTGAGAGAGCATCTTCATCGTCTTGTTTTTTACTTTTAGTCCTCGCTCTGTACAGTCATTAAGTGTTAAAAACAGGGCTAAGACGATGAAGATAAAAAAAGGTTGTGTTTCCGATTCCGAAGTACACATTTTTTTCCCAACCCACTTCGTTGTTCTCGAGCAAATAAACAATAATAACCTTTTGAGAGAGTGGATGGAAAAGAAATGAAGTGGGAATAAAAAAACAGGAGAGGCATTGGAGGATAGTTTCCCCAACTGAAAAGGAGACAACAATAAGAAACGCACCTCTTTATTGCTCCGTACTTCTCACGGAACTAATGACATTTGCTTCTGCTGAAGCTGAATGCTGAATGCTTCAGTGGGAAGGAAGAGAAGATGTTGATCTTCTTTAGTGCTGTTTTCGCTCCCCGTATATATATATTTTTTTGCGTTTGTTTTTATGTGCTCTTTTTTTATTATCCTCTTTAATGTTTAATTTCAAGATTAGGAATGCCGGATTTTGTGGTACACTGAAATGCGTCTCTTTGCTTAAAGTTTTAATTGATTTGATACTTGTAACTTAGGAATAAGAAAACAAATCGAAAGAAAAGAAACTAGATATTTTATTAAATTTATAAATAACAGGGAATTTTCTATGTTCTTATACTCTATTCAAAGTTTGAGATATTAACACCAAGATTTTTAGAAAGTAAACCCTAAGAAATCTTTTCACCTCAATGGAATATTTTGAAATTGCAATGCAAATATTATAAAATGACAAATAAAAATAACATAAAATCTTTTTTCAAATTTAAGCAAAATATTAAAATAAAATCAGAAAAAAGTTTTCATATAATAGTAACTTATATTCAATCGAAAACAATACAAATAAAATTCAAATTTAGTTAAACATATTTATTTATACTTAACATGAATTATAAAATTAATTACTGTTTTATAATTTATACATAAATTATTAATAATTATTTTAAAAATTATTTATGTATTAATTATTTAATAATTTAGAATATATTAATTATTTATTGAAACATGAATTATAAAAAGTAATTATAAAATCATTTATAATTTATATTACTTATTTCCCATTGAAACTATTTTTACAAACAAGTGCAAGATTGTTTAATAAAATTCAAGATTGATTATGAAAAATATACGATTATCAATACAATATATTATCTCTACTTATAGAAATTACTAACATATTCTTTTAATAAATACAACATTATCCTTTGGGCTATTATATATGAAAATTAAACACGTCACATAAATGGCCATGAGTTTATCCCTTGTTGTGGACAGCCAAGCAGTCGAATATAAGCGATAACGCTTCTTAACAACGTTACGTTTAATTGCCGATAAGTTTATAATGTTTCTGGAAAATTTTTAATGGATAGATATAGACAACTAAGGACTCAAGATTCATCTTGAGTCCTTAGTTGTTTCTTAAGCATATATTTAATTATTAGCACACATGCTGTATAATCCATGATGCCAAATTCCTCGGAGATTTTTTGAGGAATTTTCATATGTATATAGCAAACATGTTTCTATTACGTCATACATGTGAAGATCTATAAGAATTATTCAGAAAATTCTATTTTTGCAACCCTAGTATTTACATCATTGCACACTTCCCAATAAGTCATCTTGGCGACATTTCTTCATCGCTAAATAAATTCAGAATTTACCATCGGATTATACGGCATCTGTGTCTAAAAAAAAAGTTTAATAATTATTATACCTGAAATGAGTGAAATTTATTGTCATGTGAAAGAGACTATTATGCCATTACTTTCAAGAAATTTTAACAAATTATGAATATTTTAAAATGATTATTTTAATTAATAATTACATATTTTTCTTTAAAAATCATAGATTTTTCGATGAACTCAAAAAAATCACTTTATGAATAATTTCTATGAAATAAATTAGAAAAAAGAAAAATTAACTATTGTATATAACGTATAAGTATTAATTTAAAGTTTTTTACATCCATTCCCCTGTTTATAATTATTTTACATAAACGACTAAAAGTTAACTGAAATTTACTAAAAACGCTTCAATTATTAAAAATAGTTTAAGCTAATAAAAATAAACAATATTAGTTTGAATAAAAATTATATTTAAACTAACAATGTTTATTTTTATTAGCTATTTTATATATAAATAATGTTTTCTTTGTTCATCGAATCATTTTTATAAATAATTTTGAAGACATATTGATAAAATAATTCTTAAATAGAGTTATTATAAAAATATTTTATATTTTTGTGTTCTATTTTGATAAAATTAAAAAAAAAACTACATAAATTGCCTATAAAATGCCAAATGTTTATATATAGAATTATAAACAACATTGAACATAACATTAAGTTATTATTTAGAAGTTTATTTAATTTCTATTTTGTAAAATGTACATAATATTAAAAGCCTTCTACAAACATTCCAGGCTCATATCTGAAAAATTTATTGAAGAAATTTTGCTTCAAAAATTAAACAAAAATTTTGTAATTCACTCAAAAGAGAGTGATATAATTTAGTTTTAAGAATTCTCGGGTATTTTCCACCATTATAATCATTTGTTTACTGTAAAATATCAAAACACAATTGCGTTTGTATTTTATGTTTATAATGATTAGAGGCAAACTTCAGAAAAAATTTACTTAGCACATGGATCTAAAAGGGAAAGAAAAAATTCAGAATCCTTATGAAAAGTTAAATTGTCTTCTATGAAAACATATTTATTACTTACTGAATTGATATTTGAACGAGGCACCTTTTATTTATTCCTACCAAAAGCAACTCCATTTTTTTGGATACAATAACCTGCGGATATTTACGAGATATTGTGACTTATATCCTTTTTCTTACAATCGGAAATATTATCTTGGTGACATTTTTTTTTCAAAAAATATGACTATGAGGATTTTTTCCTCTCTTATTCAAAAAAAAGGGAAAAAAATCCTTCGCAAAAGTATAAGCTTCGGGCAATGTTTTCATCTTTATATTTAGACAGTGGAAGTAAAGAGATGTTTTTATAATGAGGTTCATTTTTTTTTTTGCAAAAGCAGCTTACCCATTTTTTTTAGTTAAAAGGTCTTGATTAATTTCATTTATTAGGGTTGAGCCCGAGGTTGCAGGGAAAATTCTTAATGGAAATTGAAAGAAAATTTTATTTGCGCCAGTTTTTCGCATGATTCAAAGTAGCTCAGTGCTTAATCTCTACCCCGAGGTGAATTTCTCTTTGAAGTTGTTTTAAAAATGATATTTGTTGGAATCTTGAGATGGAAGCTCAATATATGTTTATATTGATTTCAGAGTATTATTTTTTTTGTCATTATATAAGATGCATTCTTATTTTAAAAGTGGATATGCCAAATTTTAAAATTCAGTACTCGAGTTAATTACACTTTAATGTATATTTTTATAATTTTTTTCTAAATAATTTAAGAAAAGCATCTATTTATAATATTGTAAATGAAGTTTTTAAACTTAAAAGTATATTTTCTCCTTGATATTGTTTGTAATGATTATCCTTTAAACTGAAATTATATGTTTTCTATAATATTTGGTGAAAAAACTAATAAATCTTCAAAGAAACTACTTTGAGAACAAATTAATTCAATTACAAAAAAAGAATGAATAAATATCTTGATTACTGAGCAAATATAGCTTTATCAGTTGTGATTAGATAAGAATTTGTTATAAATTGTATACAGCAAAAATAAATTCTGTATTTTAAGTAAATGAACAATAAGCTCTTCAAGTGATACTATATGTTTTGAGTCATTTTCGTTTTTTATTTACATTTAAAATACAGATCTGCTGGATTTTAGAAAAATTGCTTAAATTACCAGTGGAAGAGACTAACAAAAGAAGTTAACTAATAATCAATATCCGCATTCTAGGAAAAATCGAAATGATTTTCAGTACTCGATGAGTGTCAGATTTATCTAACTCATTTGCGATTTTAAATAAATAATTTTTTTGATGTTTAATTCAATGAAAAAGATCTGATTCTTCAACAAGATTGAATTGACATATTTTTTATCGCATAGTTACTGTAATCTGACTGAAATGCTTCTCGATTTTTTTAAGAATGTACGAATAACGATATGGTGATTAATTAATTAATAAACTAGTTTTAATTGTTAGCTGTTACGAAACCACTTGAAAATTTTCGTTGCAGTATGTTTCCATTCCTTGATCTCAATTGACATTACTGAATTGTTTTGCGAATTAAAATATGTCTAAGTTTATCTTCTAAAGAAAATCCTCAAAACTACCTTTGGCCTTTTGCACGAAAAAGGATGTTGGGAAGCCAGATGCAATTTGGAATTGTACAAGTTCTATAGGGAACAGCATATTACACAAATAGTTCACAGTGAGTGATTAAGATGGCTTGCCAATGTTTGGAGAAGCCCAGATGAAAATCTTGATAAAAATCTTAACATTTAAAAACCATGAGCAATTCTGGACTAAAGGTAAACAAGCCACTAGATAGTTGGATGATATTGAAGGAGGTTTAAGTATTAGGTTAGGAAATAAATTCGTATCATTTTTACCAGACTTTTATTTAAACAAAAAACAATAATTATATCAATAAGTTAATCAATTATATATTCGCCGTTGCTGTTTGCAACTTTCTCCCACCTCTTGACTAATTTGTTGATGCCGTTCCCCCCAAAAATCGCCTGGTTTGGTGTCAAAGAAATTGTTGAGCCAATTTTTAAGGACCTCTTGGTGCACTAGGAAGTGCTGGAAAAGAATGCCACAGTCAACAAGGAACTTTACATTGCCCAGCTACACCGCGTGAATGAGGCTATTTGACTGAAAAGACCTGATCGACATGGTCAAACCATACTCCTTCACGACTTTTATTTTTATTTTATAATTATTCTTTCAATATTTGAATATTTGCCGACCGATGACTGAGTGGTTAGCGTTCCTGACTCCTGAGCTGTCGGTTCCGAGTTCCAATCCCGGTTCTGGCATGAATGTTACTTCCTTTCTCTGTTCACTCTGTATTTCTATGTCCTTTCTTCTGTGAGATGTATGAATGTGGCCCACCCTATAAACTGGTTTGTGATGGTATGGCGCGGGCAACGCTACTCGCCTCCGTGACTTGGTTCACAGGTGTCCGCAGGGTAACGACAAATGAGTAGCAGTTTCTGGCCTTGTTGTGGCATAGGGTTCGTCACCCAAGTGCCCGTCGTTGGAAAAAAAACATATGAACTAAGAAAGTGATGGTTATAGCATTGCTTATTTTGCTGCCAACTCAAATATTTTTATCAGGAACAAAATCTGTTTTAATTAATCACAAACAATAGACCAATATGATTTTAATAAAACTTTGCTTGTCTTTAGTAATACGATATCGAATGTGATCATTACATTGGAATGGCCTTCACACATGTATTATTCACTACTTTAGCTCATGGCAATTTTTCAGCAACTTAATTCAGGATGATAGTTGTTACAATCTCCTAATGTAAAAACAAAATTGATACACGTTTCTTGTTTTGTCACTGTCTTCCTACAATTATTGAAATATCAGCTTAAATCTAGTTTAAAATTTGATTCATTTCTTAAATTTTCTAAACTATTGAAAACTCACTAAAAATGTACAGGTGGTTATCAAAATAATGGAAACACCTGTGAATAAAAGTGACATTTTTGAATGCGTGCTGCATAAACATTTAAATATAATATCTACCATTTTTTTATAAATAAAATGTATTTACTCTGGTAGCAAGTAACTTTATTAAAGTTCTGTAAGTCTTGTATTTTTTTGAAAATCACTAAATGTCAGGCCTTATAAATTTTTAAAAAGACCGCATTTTTGGTACCCATCTCTTTGAAGCAAATATGACCGAAATATCCCAACTTTTAGGATTATCTAAAGGTACGGTGTTTATTGTCATGACAGCTAATGGGTCAAAGCATGCTTGGCGAAATAAAATTATGGACGGAAAGAGAAGTTCATTGAAAGGTGGTAAAAGGTATTTAAGCGGATTGTTATGTCTAAAAAGCGAACAACTGCAGCAAAAGTGACAGTAGTGTTCAATCATCATTTGAAATCTCCAGTGTCAATGATTACAGTTGGAAGGCACCTTCATGAAAAGAATATTTAATACAGAGCAACTATTTCCAAGCAACTTGTCACAGATGTTAATGACAAACGTCATCTACAGTAATGTCACACTCACAAAATTTTTTCAATTGGGTGAGTACTTGGGCTTTGTAGAATATTTCTGAATACATTTAATAAAATTTTATGTCACTTTTGAAATTTTGAAACATAAGGCTAGCTATGAATTCGTTGTAGGACTTCTTCATTATGTAAGATCCCGTACTTGATGTCAGACATTGTTGAATAATTAAAGATGGGTTTGACGATTTACTTTTACATGTACATTTGTTGGGATTGATGTTTGGAATTTTCCGGGATTTCTTCTTTGCGATACATGAACGCATCATATTATAAAAAATTCTCTCACAAGACAGGTTCTAGTGAGTATTTTAATGTCTTAAAACGACTTTTACGCTGTTAATTTATTTTTGACCCGATGTCTAAACTTTTGAATCCTATTATTAATTACACTTTTATACGAAAAACTTGTTTTATATATTTTCATATGATTGTACAGGGATATAAGAAATGCAGAAGTTTTTTGGTCATGGCTTTAATTCATTATCTATCATTATTTGTAAGTTATTGTTATATTTAGAAACTATTCTTCAATAAAAGTATTTCCAATTTAATTTGCTGTATTTCTCTCATATATATATACTCTATGGCCCAGCCCATGTGAGCCAAAGCCTACAGTGCCAATCTCTGTTTTCTTGACCGAGAGGTCCTTGGGTGCGAAGCATATGTTCCGATTAGGTGGTCAACCTAACGCGAAACCCCCAGTGTTTGGTTCCCAAGTATGCTTAGCACTCAGTTTATCGACCCACTAAAGAGATGAAAGGCTACTTCAATATTTATGTTTCATAATTCTTGAGAGGTTTCGAGATTTTTACCCCTCTAAATCTATTAATTAGAAACTACATATTTAGGAAATATTTTTTAGATTAATTTTAAACATTTTTAAGCTTTCCGATTTGTTTTTCATGATAGCAACAATCATTATTTCTCTTTTAGTAATAACTGAAACCAGTTTTATTAACTGTGTAATTTCAGAGGAATGATAAAAAAAAATAAAAAAAGTTCCATTTAATCGTAGAATGTAGTATTAAATTTTCTAAACATACTTTTATGAATTTTTGAATTCCGTTGTAGCGTACGCTCTTAAAAAATAAATATCTTTAATAATTTGAAAGACAACTTCGTTTCGTTAAATTTTGATTATTGCAGCTATATATATATTTCTGCTGCCCAATAGAGATAACGCAGTTAATAATCTCACTTTTGAATCATATCAAATGATGAATCGTCATCTGAGCTATCACGGCAGTTCACACCAGCAAAAAGACATTGAATCTATAGAACATTTAGCATGCAAATGCTTATTCAAAATAATGGTTTTTGTAACAGTCAAATATCAAACCCTCTGCCTTATAGCCACGAGTATTATGCATTTCCTCACCAAGCTTTTATCTTCCATTTTTATTATTTAAACAGTTATAAAAATATTTTCCTTTTTTGAATAAATGTATGAATTTAAATTAAATATTTTCCTAACTATAAAAAACATATATTTTTAGTTTTCCAACAGTTTTAAGCAAATTTAAATAAATTTAAAATTATATTCTTCCTAAAACAATTTTTTGATCCACCCGTCATTTATTCTTATTTACAATGGTTAAAATATTCATATAAATTCTCATTCGTTTGCTATTTTCACTCCGAAAGATAAAATTGTATATTACTTCAAATATAAGTTTATGAAGCCATTTATTTGTATTTATTATGGTAGAGAAAGATGCATAAAATGTTTCGTGTTTTGAATTTAAATTTATAGATGAAATTTAAGAGACTTTTTGATTAATTTAATATAATTTCCCATAGGAATCACTTTTTCTAAGGAATGTCTACATGTTTAGGAAATACTCCCTTTGTAAGGGAAATATAAAAGTGCGTTGAATACTTATTTCCAACAGGCTCCGTCAAAGGTTGCGAAACTTCGAAATATGTTAACCCTCGTTTTATATAAAGAGAGAATGATAATTGAACCACCAGGGTATTCGCAGAAAGAAGCAGAGAGCGCGAATTGAAATTCGAACACAATTCTCACTCAGAGGGTCTAGGGAGTCTCAATAAAACACGTACATACTAGAGCTCGGCCTGGTATGCCTCTCTCTAGTGTACCCTTTGAAGTGCATGCAAAGGTCGACTTCATTAAGTCGAATTATGCACACTCGACTGTAAGTCTTGGCGGATAAAGTCGAGACCTTCTCTAAAAGGAATTCTTGCTCGTGCCTTTCGTAAAATGTTCCAACTCCTGAGGGCGGGCGAGGATATTTGCTTACAATGCTTGTTAAATAATAAGATTTTTGCGTCAAGTCCTTCATCTAACCCTGGTTTTAGTCCCCTGGTGGATTGTTGCTGTTATATCAAGTCCAACATTAGATTGCATTTCTTCGTTTTATCACCTGGAACAAGCTGTTAATTTAAAACACTTTTCTGGCTGCCTGTGATCAAAGTTGGCGATGTAAATGACTTGGGTTTAAAAGGCACCAACTCTTGTACATTATTTTCTATAAATGATTTCGATTTGTTCTATCTCTTCCCAGATATTTATATTTTTAAAAAATTAATGCAGCATTAATAAATATTTAGATAGCAAATTTAGATTTACACAGTAAGTTTGCCACCCAATTGGAAGTGTTTGCTAATTAAATTAATATTCCATGGGATATTTTAAGCATAGAATTTAAGAAATGTAAATCTATTATACAAACGTATACATTTTAATTCGTTTGTAAATTAAGTTTTACATAAACTATAGAAATAAATTTAAATGCAAATAATTTTTTTAGATAATAATTTATCAAAGATTTGAATATATATTTTCTTAAATTAAATATTTTCTTGACATATGTATTTTACAAAAAACAAAGTGGTAAGTAAATTCAATTAGCTTTTTTTAATTTTATTTCGATTGGTTTTTATCTAATTCTTAAAAAAAACATTTAAATGTTCGATATTTAGAAAAAAAAAAAACTATTGTTGAAAAAATACTTTTATTTACTTTACGTAAGAAACTCTAATTTTGTATTGATATTTTACATTAGAGATTAATATAATAAGGAACTATGATGCATTAGAAATACAAGTATTTTTTTTTCTTGTACAACATTTCTGAATAAAGTGTTAATGATTTAGCATTTGTTAATGTATAGAATTTTAATGATTTAGCATGATTGTGCCGTTCGCTATTCATTATTATTCGATAGCATTTTTCTAAAAAAGCGAGAATAATGGTATTTTGGGTACTACAGTTTGATTAAAGAAATAACAAAAACAGGCAAGTAAGAGATTTATTCATAAAGATAATTTTGCGATACAAATGCAAATGACATTTAATTGGAAAAATATTTAATAATATATATGAAGAAATACGCATGAGAAACATCGAATTAAATTTTTATTTCTGGTTTTAGATATCCGGGTTCGGAGGTTAACATTAATAACAACATCACATCTGAAATTCAGAGGCGAATCAATACTGCTAACAGATGCTCTTTTGGGTATTAAAAAGTATCTGAAATCAAATATAATTAAAAAGAAAAATAAGTTTTTAATTGATATAAATGTCTAATCAGACCATATACTTATCAATACATTAGAAACTTGGACAATGACACATAAAGATGAAAATGCTCTTGGAATCTTAGAGCGGATACAAAAAGCCTTCTTTTGGAGACATAAGTTAATGGCTTATATCATAGACGATTAAATTCAGAACTCTAGCATGTCTTCAGAGAACTTGATATCACCAAATACATTCAAATCCAAAGAATTAAATGGTCTGGTCATAACATTAGAATGAACAAAGAATGTTGAATTTAGAATCTATTCTTGGCCAGTCGCTGTGGAATAAGAGTTAGAGCCAACCCAATCTTAGATGGACTGACTGCCAAAAGAGGGGTCTCGCCATTTTAAGAGTCATCAATTGGAAAACCATGGCCAAAATTAGAGCCCTGGAGGAAAATTTTTGAGAAAGGCCATGGCCTACTCAGGGTTGTCCTGCCACAGAGGAGGGAAAGAAGGTATTTTGTAAATAGGAAGAGAACCCATGAAAATAGAATTGAAAGATTAATGTTAATTCGCTGAATATATTAAATAAGAAAAAATATCTTTTGTGTTATATTATTACGTTTATTTATAGAAGAGTTTTATGAAATTTACAATGTTTCACTTAGCAGTTAGAAATTCTGCTTTTGAATTAGAAAATTTTGCAGTGTATATATATATATATTATAAGTATTTTTCAATTTGGTTGAATTTTTACAATTTTCGGGAGTAAATTTAATGTAGAAAATTTATCATATTGGTGTTGCTCTTTTTTAATTTCTTTCTGCCCTCTATTGGACATCCTTTTTAATTGATTTGCGGTCATGTTTTTAAATTTAGGATTGAAATTCTAAGAACAAGAAATCTCGTAATTTGTTTGACAGAGCTAAAATTTAAAGTTGAATTCTATGCTTTTTAAATTGTTAGAAGTGAAGGTAATAAAATTTAGGAATATTTTCATAATATTTTTTTAGAAGAGAAAACATTTTTAATCACAAAGCCTGATTTGATCTTAGAACATGCAATTTTTTAAATCTTTATTAGGAAATTTATGAAAAATATATTCAATATTTATGAAATATTAATGAAAGTTAATATTTCTTTATTATATAATTTGTATTATATATCTCATTGTATTATATTATTATATAAATACAATGAAAGTTTAAATACTTTTGCTTTCAGACGGTTTTTAGTTCTCCCATACATCCCATAAGTAAACTTTTACATAATTTGTCCATTTGATATTCTTGTGCCTTATATTTATTATATAATTAATAATGAACATAACAGATATACTTAAATATAAGAGGTTATTAAAGTATCAAAATATCTTGGACTTTTCCCATTCATCGAACATTTACTTAATGAAAATAGTGAATCAAAAAAGAAACAAGTAACAATCGTGAAATTACATAAATAGCAAAATTATGTCCAAAATGTATACGAATCAAATTTGGCTGGATCAAGAAATAAGATTACTATAAATTTAAAACTTTAGCTATTCATAAATGTGATGAGCAAACATTTATTTGAGATTTGAGAGAGTAAAAGGCATAATAGATTTGGAAGTGAAAAACTTCTCTATAATCAAACTTGAACTGGGTCTGAACATCTTCCTAAATATGATATTTTGTTCAACAAACTGTGTTGTTCATCCGAATAATCATTCTTAATGTATTGGTTTTGAAAGAATAAACATGGCAAGTTATTACAGAGGGTATATCGGATGTAAAAGAATTATTGCAACAGGAGAAGGCCGAAGAATTGAAACCCAAGAAACCCCAAAACCTACAGTGACTGTTTCATATTGCAAGAGATCAGAGTTCCGATTTGTCTAAAAACTTTTTCTTAGTTTTTTTTATAAAAATAACAATGCACTTTTACCGTTTATAAAATGTAATGTGTTTTTACTTTTGAATATCAAAAATCTGAATATTTTATTCGAATACTTAGACTATAATTGCGATTACAAAATTTATTGTGATTGTTGCCTTTTACATTAGAGACTAGAGCGTCAACTAGAATGACATCTAGAAGATAAATTATGATTTTATAACCCTGGTGGCGTGTATTGCTTCTTACATAGGACACCATAGCTCAGACTAATATAGAACATAGCATTCTGATTACGATTTTGGAGTTTATGGCGTATGTTGGTTTAAGATTATGTGTACCGGAGTTTCGATTAGAATGGTACGAAATTAAAGTAGAGTGGAAAATAACAAATTAGAGACCTAAGGCTTTTAATAAAAAATAACTCTGATTTTAGAAATAGATAATCATTGAGTATGTTCTTAAGATTTTCTAATTAATCACATAATCCTAAGTTCAGTGTAAAGTTCTATAATTCTGTATTGTATCGTATAGTGGTAATACATCTGTTGCTCATTCTAATTTGGTATGAAACATTAATTGTACATCAATACATCGGGAAGATACAATAAAATAAACAAATTATAGCTCCAAAACACGTCTAGATTTTTGTTGAAATGAATGCAATCCTATTGCAGGCTTTGAAGATTAATATTATATTTTGGAATATTAGTTAACTGTTTGGTTTTAAATGCAGAATGATGACTCATGAATACTTGAGAAGTACTGACGTTAGGCGGTTATTCCCTTATTAGGAGAATGAGGAGGGTTGCCTTTTATAAAAAATATTAAATACACGAGATATGCATGATGTATACCAAAATCTCTTTTTTCAGAATGAAAGGTTTCAAATTCGATACCAAATACTGTTAAAATGAGTGTTGTATTTTTCTTTCTACATGCATGCCTATTATGGGTGCTTGAGAGTTTTCTTTATTTCAACTCTTACGAAATGTAAATACGGCATTTGAATGTAATTTTCAGCTTTTCATGGCATAGAATTTTTAAAATAATAAATTGACGATATTTTGATATTAAAAAAAATTATATTGAAAATTCGTCCCACTATTTTTCACCTGTAAATTATTTAGATTTTATTTCTGTTGTGAATCAGTATTATTCTTTTTATATGCTAACAGAAGATTGAAACACAAACCATCGTTTTCAGATAGTACTTCTTTATTTAATTCAACAACTAAATTCTAAACCATTTATTCGATCCGGTGGGCAATACTTTGCCTCCCTTTACAAATTTAAAGTCGCCTCTTTGCAGTCGGAAGCGTGGAAAAGTTGTTTACGCGGATATATACGAGCCTCCATCTCCTCGGAATTGTTCATAAGAGCGGTCGAAATGAAACACCCTCTCTCTCCCCCCTGGCTGAAATTCAACTCATTTGCACACTGCGAAGTTCCCGGACTAGTATTGTCCGGCGCCCCGGGTTCTAATTACCACAAACCAACCACCCTTCTCTATCTGCCTTCCCCTCTGTACGCATCGCAGCCCCTGCAATTGCAATTGAATCCCCCCTTCCCACCAAGGCGGGGGAGGAGGAGAGGAATGGCATCGAATGTTCGATGCGGCATCTGATCTTTATAGATCCGCTATTGTGTCAATAATCCTGGAAGTCTGTGGAATGCAAGAGAATTAATTTTGGGATTTTACCGGAAGCGTTGCCTAAATTTAGGAATCTCCTCTTTTCGGGTTGTGTTGTTGGCAGAGATTTGATCCACAGTCCACGGCCGTTTGGAATGCAAATTTGCTTTTATGAGTCCGTGTTGACTATAGAGATTTAACCGAAAAGACTGTAAAATAAAAATCTTACTTTTGGGGAATTTTATTGAAAAACAGGGTGAGGCTCTCTCTACACACACCTACATGGTCATGAGAATATATGAAAAAAGTGATTATATTTTACACATTCTCTATTGAGATTTTTTAAATTTCTTTATCACAATAAATTCCCAACCATAACTTCTTCTAACTACAATTTTCAATTTTTCTTAATTTTAATAATTTTCTCTGGTGTTTCGAAGAAATGCATTGAATTATCTTCAGCTTCATTGGAACTTCGTTTACTGCATATAAATAGGTAAATTAATTTCATTATAGAACTGGACTTCGATTTCCAATGAAATCCAAATTAAATGTTTTTAATATATATGGTATTTGCTTATAGTGTTAAAGAATAAGAATTTATCATTTAAAATTCCATATAATTGTCTAACTCATGTTGTGACATAATAAGCTTAGTTCTCCGAAAAAGATTTCTCTTGACAAGAAATTTCAATGAATGTATCTATTCATTGAGGAATTAGTTTGGTAGACTTTAAATATAAACATCAAACTAGCCAATTTATTTTCAACGAACTTATATAGTTTTTTTTTCATATAACAATGTTTCAATCTCTTTGTGAATCCTAAGCTATGAAACGTGAGTAGAGTGATGGATGATAGCTATTTCGAGAAGAAAATGTTCCCCAGATGTTTTAAATAAAAAGACACCTTCGTGGATTGAAATGTTTTGGGTAAAGTGACAGATGTACTGTAATGAAATAGTTATCTCGAAAAACAATTAAATGTTACTTCAAAGGATTATAGAGCATTCTGCAAAATTAATTGAAATATGAAACTCGTGTACATATACCAGTCGACAAAGGCTTCTCTGATTTTGCTGAAATGTAGGTAAGATCTTCTGTTTCGTTTTGAGCAATGTCAATTGCTGAGAAGGAGAAAGGCATTATCTAAGAATTAGGATTTCTCTCTAGATATTAGACAAGACTAAAACTCAAGTACTCTAGATTGGAACTCAAGATGATGATAAATTTCGTAAGTTATTCAATTAATAGGAAATAATGGATACGTTATGTCACTTAACAATTATTCAAGCTGAGCAAGGCTTAATGAGAATCAAAGAAAGACTTTTCTAGAACACACTTTATTCTTTTTTGGAAACATCAACCAATAATTTGACTTTCTTGTCATATTTAACAATATGAATCCGTTTGTGTCCAAATATATTTTGATACTGACAATAACATCTAAGAAAAACACTTCCAATTTTTAAACTGCAATAAATTAATTTGGGAAAAAGAATTTGAGATGACAACAATATTTTGTTTATTATTATTAATTCTCTCTTTTCAATGTATGTATGATAAGGTAGGAAGATATTGTCAAAGCTCTCTAAAATCCACTATCTAATCTAAGAAAATTAAATATCTTTAATTAGTTATTTTTGATTAACATAAATTTGTTATAAATAACAATCACAGTTTTTTTTATTTGTATTTCGTATATTATCACCAAAAATGTCGGTTTTGCGAAATGTTTGCACAGCGGAAGTGAAATAGAATATAGAATTTTGCATTTACAGTATTCAAAAGAAAGTGAAAGAAAAGTGGAAGAGTGGAACAAATAGATCTTTTAGTGGTGATATCAATTTGAGTAAAATTACTGTATTAAATTTATATCATGTGTGAATGGGGTAATTCCTAGATTTCGTACAGCAGTTAGGTTATGCAAAGTAATGTAAGAAATTTTTAAGGAGTTTTGTAACATGTTATATATATGGTCGTGGTCGCAATGTCATCCAAGTAAAATGATATCTCTAGAAATTGCAGGTCAAGTATTGAGAGTTTTCTTGGTCTCTGCTTTTAAATTACAGACTCCCACCCAATTGTTTCCATTTAATTGGTAAAGTCCAAATCTGGCCTAGATACAGGGAAGAATACTCTTTCACTAACATTTCCTTACGCAAATAATTTTTTCTCATAGAATTTCCCATTTGACTGAAGCGAAAACTTTTTACTGAAGCTATAAATGTACATAGAAAATATCGCAAATAATTTAAGCAAAGTATTCTAAAGAAATTTTTTTTATGAAATAAGAGCTGATCTTTATTCAGTTTCGAATTCGAATCTGTAAATTGTTTCAGTGGTGAAGATAAAGCTGTATTAATTAACGACTATTTTCTTAGTTCTAAAATTATTAAAAAGATAAAATTTTTCTTAAATTTCGAGATTTTATAAGTTTTCTTTTTTTATATTTCCCATAATTCTCAATTTTTATATCTAAATGCTTTACCACTTCAAATGACACAAATACACTGGCCTAACATATTTCAATGATTAATAAATTTACAAAGTAATATATTAAAATTAATAGTATGTATTGCTGGGTACTTTAAAAAAATGTACTGCCTTGTCAATAAACTCCTCATGTGCACTTTTCGACACAACTCGAATATATCAAGACGTTGGTCAATTTCATGCTATGATTGGTCAAGTACTGAGGATTAATTTTAGTTTTTAAATCACTTATGTTCATTAGTTTTTTTGCGAAACCAATTCCCTTCACAAACCTCCAAAGGAAAAATTATATTTTTGTTAATTCAAATAATTTTGTTGCCTAATTCATTTTTCTGCGAAAATGTAATCAAGCTAGAAAAATAAAATCATCTGAAGTTAATAACGAAATTTATTAATGGAAAGATGACTTAGACTTGTAAAGGAAACTACCTATAAAAACTGATATAACATGAGAAAAATGTATTAATTCTTGGAACAAATGCTACAAATTTGTTCATATATACACACTGTATTTTATGAAATATTAAATATCCAAATGTGTCAGGCCTTTAAATACTTTAGATAAAAAAAAAGTTTGAAGTTAAAAAAATGATATAAGAATCTTCAGACTTTATTCTTGAGTTCTGCTCAAGATGGATACCGACTCTCTAAATTATTGCATTCTTGCGCCTAAAACTTAGCGAAACGCAATTACATTCCGAAGTCGTCGATATCGGCGTTGCACTTCGCATGTGTCCCCTCTCCCCTTTGTAAATCTGTTTACTGATCCAATAGGCAACCGACATTAAGCTGGAGTGGGTCCCTGCTGCTCTCCCATTGAATCAAAGCCCTCCCTTAGATTTGTTCCGTGGTAACCATGCGCCAGCCGTAATTGGCGCAGAATGAAGGACCCATATTAGATCCCCAGATTAGCGCAGCCCCTTCAGTACTACCTTACCCTCCAGCAGTATCCTTTAACACCGAGGCAGTATACCTAGCCATGTAGACAGCATCTCCTCAATATATTCCTAGTCGCTGAGCATTCATGGCGGTATTACAGTACGGATTTCCCTTTAACAACGCCGGGGCGTAATCAAAATGGACTTCCAACAATGCAACCCGCTCCTGGCAGGAAGACCGGTTTATTGTTCCCTCCGTTGCTAAATGGGAGGCTAATAGCACAGGTACGGAAAAGGAGCAAAGGGGGTGCAGTGCATATATATATATATCCATATATATGGACAGTTGATATAATGGACAGAAGGGAAGCTTTGATCCGGGGGGATTCTGTGTAAATGGTATTTGGGAGCGAGTGGTCAAAGAGGCGACTCCAGTGTCCGGGAGAGGAGGAAGCTGGATTCAAAATTAATAAGGCTTATTGAGTTTGTCAAGTGAAAGGTTCGCCGGTGCTTAGCATTTGATTTGGGAGTGTTGTATGCGCCTGATTGTTTTGCTTGCTGACACTATATTTGCTGTAAATGGAATGCAATTAGCTTTTAGTTTGGATTATTGTACCGTTTTCAAGTATCAGTGTTAAAATTTCGAGAGAATATTCCGCGCACTTTGAGATGAGGTTCTAAGTGAACTTCGATTAAATCGGTATTTTGATTTAATATAGATATGCGATACATATGTCTGGTACTACTTTAACAAACGTATTTTAAATATAGCGCGAGATTGTAGTTATAATTAATTCGTTAATGTAATGACATTTGAATTATTTAATTTAAAAATTTGAAAAAATAAAATTTTTTATAGTAAAAATATTTTTAGTTTTCTAATTTTGTATGCTTTTTTCTTGACCTTCTCATTTATATTTAGAAGGCCAATTGCAAATTTTACACAAGCACTTAAATCATAAAAATACAAATTTTACACAAAAAAAATCATACTCGCTCATAATTTTTGTGTAATTGCAATATCATGTTGTGCTATTAGCAACATACAAATATGTATGGTAAAGAATCTAATTGTACTGTTAATATGGCTTAGTTAAAATATATAAAGTTAAAGATAACAATAAACATTTACTCTTTCTATGTGATTAAGTATAGCGTGACTTCATGCAATACTGAGTAGTTACAGTATTGTGTTGCCCATTAAAAAACTTTCTCAAATTTTGGTCCTTGTTTTCGTGTTTCTTACATTTTCGGAAGCACATATTTCATTACTATAAATAAGCCTATAATATATTGTCAAATGGTGCAGTTTGTTTATTCAGAAATTTCAGAATAACTTTATCTGATGTGGTTCAATTACATATAACTTAGCAGACGTCCATTTGTGGTTTAGTGCCAGTGCTGCGCTCTCTAAGGCATAAGTCCGAAATTCAATCTTCTTGCTGGTCAAAGTTGACTCAACCTTTCATCCATTCAGTAGGACTATAAACTGAGTACCAAGCAGGTTTAGGACTGGGGGTTTCGCATAAGATTGACCATCTAACTAGGACATGTACTGCACATCCCAGGGTCCTTGGTCAGAAAACCAGATATAGGCACTGTTTACCTTGGCCCACATATGGTGACGTTAATTTGGAAAACACTCTCCGTACATACATCTCGTGGCATAGTTATTTATATCCTGGATACTATATACATAGCGCGTATCGTGAATGTATACCGCTACTGATGTATACATATACTTGAATATAATTTCTTTTGAATATTTAGATAGTTTATATATTACGCCTAATTCTCTTTAATTGGCGAAATAAATTATTATATAACATCCATGAAGAAATGCAATATGTTCCCATAAGATCCTCTCCAGAAATGATCCTGTTTTCTGCTTTCCATTTACTCTCTTGCAGAGGATGGATCATTGTTTCAGACACAACCACCTTGCAGAATTCGTTAATAATTGTAAAATTAGCATTTTGTTGCACTCATGACCAACATATAAAATATAAATTAGCTCTTACCTCTTTTATACACTTCTATATATAGAAAACTATACAAGCTAGTAGCTGAATGGTTATTACTCTGGCCTCTAGTTTATCAGTTCATAGATTCAACTAATATCTCTGAATTAAATATTTGTAGTGATTCGGAATTCTTTTCAGACTGTAGATATCAATCTTATTGGACCCTGCTCGCAAAAAGTTGAAATAGTGCCACGTATGTTAATCACTATCCTTCACTTTAAATTTCTCATAAAAATTGAGCAGAATCATTGGCTTTTAGACACTTAAAACCAGACGCTAGAAATTTCCTTTATGATAGATTTTTTTAAATATTTTTTAAGCAAGTGTGTGTGTGAATTATCCCACAAAAAGTGCAAATATTGAATCTAATTTTCTATCAGTACGGTAATTTTTCTCTCGATTCCCTTTTTGAAAATTAAACCTTGCTTGATTGTTCTTCCAATGAATCGTCAATAAAAAACGTTTGATCCACATCTGAACCGGAATACGTCAGTTGCTGCTACACAAGATCAACTTTGGCATAATATAAAATCTGCAGTGACTTCTATATCCTAAGTATACATCCAAAGCCTCTTTGATTCTATTTTGGAGGTGTGACAACTTTTACGGCCAACAATGGTAACTATACTAACCATGATATTGTCATTATCCGTACTTCACAAGAAGCTGTACTTTCCATTATTTGATCTTTGTATAACGTGCCAAATAATTTTTTCTGCTGATTTTTTTTGATACTACACATTGGCTGGCTAACCGTGTACTTAATCCTTAACTATTATAATATCACAATTACTAATTTTTATAGTTCTATATATCCACACATAGGAAAATTTAAGTTCAGAGAAATTAACTTTGAAATTAAATATTTGGATTCATGAAGCTATTATAATTTTGCTACAATTGTTAACGGACTTCGAAAAAAATCTTTTAACCATTTTTATACCTTTTTAAAATTTACTTAAGAAGTTTACATATAATGTGCAATACATTATACTATCTACAAAGAATATAAACATTTTTCTTAGAATTAATAAAATGTTTTGAGAAATTTATATACAATGAATAAACTTTTGTACTAACTATATAATTCATAAGTATTTTTACGATTGTTAATAAAGTTTACAGAAAGTATTTTAGAAACAAAGTTTAACATTTTGTACCAACACTTTTGTATAAGCTCTTTTCTTACAACTGCAAAAATGTTTACAAAAGTTTATATATAATCTTTTACATCAACTGTTATGTATGATCTTTTATTTTATTTACTCTTTATTTTATTTAAAATATTTACAAAAATTTAATTAAAAATCTTGCTATTTTTAAAAAGTACCAAATAAAAATCAATTTTCAACACGAATTGAATTACCTTATGAAATTATTTATTTTGTCAGTTATACAAACTAAATTTAAATGATTAACATTCAATGTTTTGCCAAGTATTAAAAAAGTAAGTGGTTAAAAGCAAAATATATGGAAAAGGAAATTTAATTTACATTGATTGAGTGAATATAGGTGTATCATTTCTGCACAAAAGTTTCATCTGGTTGAGATTTTTTCTTAACTTCAATTTATGTTACATTTCAACACTAAGGGAAATAAAATGGTAATATATGAAGATACATAATCTTTTCGATGTTAATAAAGTTCAAGAAAGAAAGAAAAAGGAAAGAAAAAAACTGGTAAAAAAATATCTAGCTAACTTGAAAGTGCATTATGTATTTCACTTCTTCTAGTCACTGGCGCGAAAAGCTTGATATCTGGACGATGGGCAGACATGCCGGACAAAAGGACCACCTTTTTGATGTCACTGGGGAAAAAACATACATTCATGATTTTCGTCTTTTGCAACATTACTTTATTGGCTAACATCTTGGATTTCTTTTTCACTGAGCTTTTCTCATGAATCAAAGGAAATGCTGTTCTTCCGAAAGGATTTCGAAGTAATTGTTCTGAATCATGATCACGGTATGCTTCTTAGGATAGTAATTCGATTCATTTTCACTACCAATTCACTAGATGATTTTTTTCGAAGATTTCAATTATTTTAGCCCTTAAATTTATGAACTTTAGTATTATTACAAAATAACTTTTTAAAGTTATAATTAAATTTATAAAAATAAATTTCATTGATTAATTGTTTTTATTGATTAAAAATCATTTTATTGATTAAGGTACCATTCTTCTAAAATAAATCTGAAAATAATTGATCTGAATTATGCTTAATGTGCTTCGTAAAATAGGCGATCTATTTATTTGCTGAGGAGGAAGGATTTGTTTACAATTTTTATCAAAGGAAAAGACTTTTACACTTATTTTTTTATTTATTTTAGTACTTAGACGTATGATGTAAACTTGAATTGATAATTTTATTCTGTTTTAAATCATAATTAATTCCATTAAAATTATATTTAATTCGTTACTATCTTTTTAAGTAATTTTAAAGTAGTTGTTTTAAATTGTTGATTACAGTTTATTTCTCATAATAATAAATTCAGTTCATTTACACATTCGAGAATTATATTTATTGGATTTCAATCTTGAAAAATGCTTATTATAAAATTTTGATTGATTCAATATTTAAATTTATAATGCGAATTTATATAAAAAGTACTACAAAGTAGCTATTTAAAACTCTGTTTACAAAATTGGTTTATTTTACTGATCCTAGTACTGTTATCAAATAATTCTAATTTAGTTGTTTTAAATTTTATTAAACTGACGTTACAAACTTTCAGAAAAGCAATTTGATTTATTTTACTGATTGGGAAGCATTTTATGATTAGAGTTTTTATTTGGAAAATATATTTATTACAGACTTTATTTCGTCACTTTTAGTATTTAAACATGTCATACAAAATTTAATAAATTACCAAAAAAAATAGTAAGTAATTTTACTTTCATGATTAATAATCGCATAGTAATGTAGGTATATATATTTTTTTCTTTATAGAAACAAGCAATTTAATTTTCTTTTGTGGTGAGAATTGTGATTACTTTCTTAATACATATTTTTATAAACCATATATATATATATATATATATATATATATATATATATATATAATATATAATATATATTGAGATAGATAGATAGATATAGATATTTGTGTGGATTTTTAGGTATTAAAGTATTCCTCAAAATTTGATTTTTCAAAGCATTTAACAACAATTGGAATGAGCTAATAAATTTTCTGCAAATTTAATATTCCTGTAAACCATTTTTAATGTACACCCCAAATCATATATTAATTTTCCAAAAATTTAGAGCTCCAATGAGAAAAAAAGCTATTCCAAAATATATATTATCGATGGAATGGTTATTACATAAGGCCCCATGTAAAATAATTATACCAAAAAATAAAAAAAAAATAAAAAAATAATGAAAAAATTCAAAGTTCTATATTTTTCTTAAACATAAATTTTCCTTTTATGTGAAATAAATATAAATAATGTTCAAATTCTTTTCTCTTTGACTCAAAGGTATAGTTATATGTCAATATACATTAAATACTGAATTTATACACGTTATATTTGTGTTGTGCTTTATAAGATACATATTAGTCACATAAATCACAAGAGGAAAAAAGAAAAATACGTGGGATCATATTATAAAAGGAAATTTCTTTTTATGTGTGTTACCAATATCATCTAGATTCCTTAGGAATGGAAGTTTTATATCTTTATTCAACACAGTCTATGTATGGTTTTCCTAAAGTATCTTCTATTTATATACATATAACGAAATGTAATATCCAGACAAATTATAATTGATGGCTTCTTGGGAGATTCCCGATATTGGTGGATTTTTCCCTCCTACCTTCTCAAGTTCAATTACAGATGGGAATTGTCTGTTTAGGTAATGCTTGTCCCTTATACCTTTTTTTTCCCTTGATTCCCTTAGAAAATAAATGAAAGGGACTTTAAGGGGGAAGATAAAAGGGAAAGAAAAATAAATAAAGACCTAAGAGTCGATCTATCACCGAGTGGTATGATGGATTCGAACACCACAATGAAGAGGTCTCAAAATCCATATTTTATTGAAGGTGATCCCACTGCAAATATAAATAATGACGCATGACTCGATGATGTCGTTCATCATGTCTGGTTAGCTGTCACAATTTAGATTTGTAATGTATCTGTTGTACATGGCGTAGGGATTTATATAAATCCCTTTTAGAAGCATGAGTATTTCTGTCATGTATGAACATTAAAATATGAATGAATAAATACCCCCATGCCAGTTCTGATCACAAAAAATATATTATTTATATTAAAATACTGTCTTTTAATATCTAGAATGCATACATCTATAATACATTAATAATAAAGTTTACGACTTATTTTAATAGCTAATGTTTTTAAAGAATTTATGAAATTTTTATAGGAGCTTAGTAGGATCACATAAAATTTTTATGTTTTGATAATAACAATCATTTATTTTTCACAATGAAATTAAAATCAATTTTAGTTATAAGAAATAAATTTATAATTTATACCTGATATTAAAATAGCAGCCTTTAATGCTCTGTAGAACGTAACTATTTTAATAATAATAACAAAGTTACCAGTATTTTTTAAACGTGAAGACATTTAAAGAGGCGAAAGTGATGCTTTTATAAAAATTTTATCACTTTTAAAATTCAACTGTAATTGAAATTTGAATACTTTAAAAAATATAATTTAAAATGAAAAAAAACACAATGAAACTTAGTTCGTATTTTTATTTAATATGAAGCATAAAATATAAAAAAGTGTATAATTAATTTATTCAAATTATAATTTCTTGCAAGAAATAGGTAAATAATAGGTATTGTGTCATTTCAATTATTTTAAATTAAATTAAATTAAATTTAAAATAATTTAAATGCATAAAATATATTTTTGACATTGAAGTAAAGTCATATGCATAAAAATAAATTAAGCAGCTAAACCTTATATTTTTATCTGGCATAAAAAAATATAACGAATACATAACTAATTTATATAGTTTTATTTTTATTTAAAAATACGTAAAAATATGTTAAGTAAATAATTAATAAATTGTTATAATAATTTTATATAATTATATAATTAGGCAGAATTTATAAAGATTATAATTTATGTACAAAACAAGTGAATAAATATAATTTCAGATTTATTATAATTTAGAGTAATTGTAAAATATGTATTTGTAAGTGGCAATGAAAGTCTTATAAATAAATTGCATTCAATATCTAGACCTCTTTTTTATTTAATATAAAAATATATGATCAATTTAAAAATTGTAGAAATTATATCACTGTTTTACCGTGTGCGTATGACAAATCCTTTCTCTAATTTTTTAAAGACTTAAAAATAAATTACTTGCTTAGTTGTATATTGGTTTTTTAAGCTATTTATATATTCATATCTTAATAGAGTAGTACAATAAGCTAGAGAATCATCTGATGATTTTCTAGTTATAAATATATGTTAAAGCTTTACAAAAATTTTACGAGCAACAATAATAAAAAATTCTGCTAATATTCCTTTAGGGTTTTAATTCATAAACAGTACTTAGAAATTTGAGTCTTAATATTTTTGATATGAGTATAGATGTAAAATTTGACTCTTTTTATATAAAGGATTCAATAACTCAATAAATTGAAGAACTTGACTTTTTTGATATAATTTATATTCTAAAGAAGCGGATTTGTAGGACTTACTTAAAGTAATATGCACATTTTGATTTGCCCTACTATGACCATTTTTATAAAAAGAGGGCAAACTCAATTGAGACTTAATAATTTAAGGTGCATCTTGAGTCATGCAAACATTCACTCTCAATATAGGAATCGAACTCAAAAATAGTTGAACTGTATTGATTTCTTAGCTTGAAGAATAAGTTTAAGAAAGAAGTGTGTGTGAACAGATATGTGGACAATAATAATTATCGTATTTCTTTATAAGTTTGGTAGAATCAGAAGCTTACTTATTAGGTATCACCGTAACTTAGTAGTAGATTCCCGCTATTCGACGAGAAAGGTTGCAGGTTCTATTCCAGTTCTCACTAAAAAACTTGAGATATATGTTGTGTGTCTCTATTTTGCATATCTATCAAACAGGATGGGTACTTAGAAACTTTCAAAGTTTCATTTCTCAGAATATATATATATATATATATATATATATGAATCCATATTTATACCATTTATAGTAATAAAGTATAAGGATATAAAACAAAACATTAATATATTTACTTTATAATTCATCCTTATAAATAGTTTATTGGTATGTAAAGTAATAGAAAATTTTCCTTATTTTTTCAAGATGAAACAGTAATAACAACACCTTGTGTCCCATACTTCAATTCTAATTTGAGAAAGTTATTTTCATAATCAACATTAAACGAAATTACAAACTGTATCTTGAAATCTTTTGACGAAAATTTCATGTATTTGCAAAAATTTTCACACCAAAATTCAAAAATATATTGTTTTTTAATGAAGAAAAATACATGAAAATCAAAAATTATTGGAAGAAAGTGTTAAAAAAATAACGAAATGAGTAAAATATATGAAATAAAGGAATCTTAAAAGTATCAGTTTAAGCCTTTGCTTGGTTTTAACGATTTTTCAGCATAATATAACGATAACAAAATAATTTGATTGAAAATGTTTATTTTCATATGTTACTTTTAAATATAATTATTGTAAATTTAAATTAGGTAAATTACACATTGAGCATCTTCCTATTATCGAACTCTTGCCACCAACAAAAGAATCGATTAAACAAAAGAAAAAAAGGACAAAATAATTGAAGAAGAAAAAAGTTCTTTAATAATTCAAAGTCAAAAAATACATACAGATTGATTAATCTTTCGTTAGCTTCAACAACTGGCAACACTTCACCAACATGTCCTCCTAATTTAGAATAAATAAACCAAAGTGCCGCCAATATTAACTGAATAATAAGCTCCAACTAAGTACCTTATCGGCATTTTATACTCAAGTGAAAATCAAAAATCAATTCATAACAGTCAACCTTACTCAACAATGAAGCTAAATAGACGTGAAGATAAGGGCTGAAGCTCACTCGCTGGAATTAGAGGGCTGAAAATTAACGAACGCCTAATGGGAAGACAATACTTCACAGGGGCGAAATAAAAATAGCCCCTTCGAGTCCTTTACTCCTCATAAAAGAGAGGTTTTATTGCTCGGTGTTGATCCTTCGCCACCCAAAGTACAAGTACGGTTGCAGTGAATGGACGCCTGCACTACCTATCTGCTTTTATCTCCATCCTTTCTTTCTGCCTCTCTTCAATCGCATTTATCGACTTAAAGACTCTTGAGACGGTCGAGTGTCGACGTCGAAATGAAGGCATGTGATTGATTTTTCGAGAATTTAAAGGCTTTTGTTTTTGGGAAGAGGAAATGGTTACTTGGACGGGTGGCAGACATTCCAGGAAGATATTTGCTTAGTTGGCGGAAATTCTCAAGTTCCTGAATGTATGCTGAAATCTTTGTTATTTTGAGTGTTATGTCTTACATTGTGTGATGTTTCTATAGATATTAAGAGAAACATGTTGGTTTAGTCTGCTCTAACAGTGTGATAATGATCTTTAGAATTCTGGTTTTCGATTTTAATTTTTGTTGAATTACTAAAAAAGACCGAATCATTTATGTTTTATGGATTTATAGACTTTAAAAGTAGATGCTTGACAGATTCCAAGTATTTCTCCATTGCGATATATGAATACTCCGAAAATATAATACATAGTCCTTTATATTGAAAATGTAATACATGGTTTTTTCTTTAAAATGCAATACGTGGTCCTTTATTGAAAATGCATATGTGATCCTTTATTCAAGATGCAATACGTGATCCTTTATTGAAAATGGAATACGTGGTCATTTATTGAAAATGCAATGCGTGGTCCCTTATTGAGAATGTAATACGTGGTCCTTTATTGAAAATGTAATACGTGGTCCTTTATTGAAAATGCAACGTGTTTCTTTATTGAAAACCTAATACGTGGTGGATACTGAGATCCTTTAAAATAGTCTTCAATTTCTAGGTTTTGACAACTAGGTGTTAAAGTAAATGATGTTGAATCCCCCACAGTCTATTAGACAAACCATGCTTTCAAATCTAAAGAAGTTCAGGTTTTGATCTTAACCTAATGTACAACTGGTGTTAGGTGACACGTCTGCTTTTTTCTCGCACATCTGAGTAGTAAGTTTTATTGTTTTTCTAAATTGTTCTCTATACAACCCATAATGTGGCCATCATTGAAATGTCATCCAGAGAGGACACACACAGTGAATTTTCAAATATTATGCGATTTTATATTTTAGAATACACACATACCACGAAAAAAGGAATGATGATAACATCCTGACAATAATTTTAAAGAAATATAAAAATTAACTAGTTAATCAAATCAGTTTGTCAAAATGATAAATCAGTTTTTCAATGCAGGAGCATGTTGAAATGTTATTAATTGAATCTTTAAGGCATGTTACTATCATATATATTTTACTATCATATTGCATTGCATTGCATGATCAGTGTAAGGATAGATGGTGTAAAATCTTCCAAAGACACTTGAATACAAGTTTCATCTTATTAGAAAAGTACAAGGAAAAAATCAAACCTTTTTTTCTGCCTCTATGGATTAATAACTTAGACTCGTGCTAAAAAATAAGTGTTAATTATTATTTTATAATGTAATTGAGAATAACTTAGGGTGAAATATTGAAAATTCTTTTGATAAGATTCGATATATAAGTAACAAAAGAGAAGTACAATTTATCATCCATTTCTTACCCTGAGGTTTTCAAAAAATGAGCATCTGACCTAAATATAATCCTGCCAAAATTGAATAAATATTTTATCATCATTTTTGTTTGCTTAAAACTTTTCTTAGACGACAGATGATTTAAATCCATCTCGCTTCATAATGGTTTTTACATAAGTTGAAAAAATTACTGTGAATAACTTCTTTTTATGGGTGACATTAAATCTTTTAGATCTTACAAAACAAAACTGTCATTTTGTAAGTTTTCTTAATTGATATCTGTAAAAATATGTCTTATTAATACACTTGTTTAAAGATTAGAACTATCAATAAAAATAATTATAATTCATTATCACCAGCTGGGTCCCATAAGGATATGATTGATTCCATAGAGTTCTAAGAATTTATCTGAGAATTTTCCAGCCAGATTTAAATTTTGAAGCAAGAGAAGTTTTTTTAATATAACTCTCAATTTTTTGATAAAAAAAATTTAACCCAAAGTAAACTTTTGTTGTTTTTTATCAATTACAACAAAACCAACTACAATAAAAATTAATTGGTAAAAGAAATCTATAACAAATCTCATTTTTACTGTATAGTGTGTATATAAGGATGTATAGTGTGGTCTTTCTTAAACTGTTCTTTGTTAAAAGCTATATGAAATAAGAAGAAAAATTAAAAAAAAGTAAATACGTGGTGAAATTTAATTCTTGTATAAATCTATTTGCTTTAATATATTAATAAAGTTAATTTTAATCTAGTTATTTATGCCTCTATATTTGTTAGTTATATTTATGAATTGTTCTAAATCTTGTGTATGATTAATCTTTTTATCTTTATAAAAGATTTATTTTAATGTATTAATTAAAAATAATCTTTTATAAAAATCAACAATGTAATTTCATTTAGAACAAATTTAGCATACATTAATAAAGACATATTGAAAATATATGGGAATTTTGAAATAAATTTATGAATTGTTAGAAAAATATTCATGTTCAGTTTAATAGTCACTTTTACCATCAGGTGGTATAATCACATTTAATTAGTAATTAGTTACATGGAAATAAACTTTAAATATATGTACTTTTGTGTCTTTTCACATTTTAATTTAAAATAGTTTATTTAACTTTTACACATAAAGAAAAACTTTGCTAGCACAAATGAATTAAAGTGGATGCTAAACACATGTAAATATACAGGATTAAAGTGGATGCAGGGCCAAAAGCAGAATTGAACATACAAACTACTGAATTGAAGGTGAAGCAGATAACATTTTAATTTCTTACTCGGTTTGATAACAAAATTAAGCACTTGAATAAATCTAGAAGTTTTTAAAGATTTGTGTATCAATTTTACAACAAATGAAAACAAGTAGTAAACTAAGCTCAAATAACTATTCGAATTATAATATTAATGAATAATTAAGTAATCATTTAAAAAGTATGATAGATAAACAAGAAACTAGTACTTACAGTCTTCATATTATTTGATTTAGTAGTTAATATACTCATGCTGAACAATTAATAATTTTGTGATTAATATTTAAAGTAAACATTTATATTTGCATCTAAAAGGATTGCATACTTTAACCAATATACAAATGAATAATAACAAGATAATAACAATATGAATACATTTGATGTATAAAAAGACAAGATGATACATAAAAAGAAATGTTTTAAATATAAAAAGTTGAAGACAAAAGGATAAGTTCTATGATATTATTGCTATGCAATAATGTTTTGAATCAAAGATAAATAAATTTATATAGAATTATTATTAAATTTATATAAATTTGTATATAGAATTCGGTAAAAAATTTGCTAGAAAAGCTGAATAAAAAAATCAAATAGAGATGAAAAGTTAGCACATTTTCGGTTAGAAGATTGAAATTTATATTTATAAATTGAGGTATGGCTTTGAATTTTAAAAATTAAAATTATATTCATATATGTGACAGCTTATTGTATGCCATATCTGTTGTATGTAATGTAAAAGACAGATTTTTGTAATTAGACTGATATCTTTGAGAATCAGAAATATATGTGGAATAATTAAAAATTAAAAGCTTTAAATTAACTCTGTATGGATATAGAATTTTCATGATAACACACATGCAACATAATTACGTTTATCAAACCACACAAACTGCAACGAAAACCAATAATTAGAATAGGCAGGAAATCTCTCCAGGCAGTTACCACTATAAATTATTTAGGTGTGACGCTAGACCAAAACCTCAATTGGCTCGCACACATTAACACATTAAGACAAAAAGCAATCATAGTACACGGACACTTAATTAGAGTTGCACCGCGCGTCTGGGGAATTAATTCACAACTACTCAAAACCTGGTATCACACCGTAGCAGAAAGCCTCATCGGTACTGGGAAGCAACCTAGGAAAACAAGCTAAGCAGATACTACTAACGACACAGAGGTCATTTCTACTCAGAATCACTAGGGCCTACAGAACCACAGAAATAGCAGCACTTAACGTCCTAGCGGATGTGATACCACTCCATCGCCAGGTACTTATGGAAGCGACCATGGCAAGCGTACTAAGATTCAATACAGAAGCTAGAACAGATGAAACAAACCACATCTCAGAAGATTATCAAACCAAGGCAGCATTTCACCCGCTTCACCCGGCTGACAAAGTAATGAGAAATTTCATACACCTCTCGCTAGAAACATACTCACTATCACCACAATTTAACTTTTACACAGACGGCTCAAAAACAGAAGATGGTGTGGGTGCGGCATTTGTAGTTTACAAACTAACGGGCATTCTTAAAACCACCCACCTGCCCATGAACCCCAACAATTCGGTCTTCCAAGCAGAAGTTAATGACATACAAAACGCGCTTAACTGGATCAAGTCAGAGAACCCAAGTACATTCCACATACACACAGATAGTCTTTTTAGTTTTAATGCACTAGCAAAACACACACAGCGCAATAAATTCGTACAAGAAGCACAAAGGATACTATTAGAACTAGGCAAAAAACACAGTCTAAAACTGTACTGGGTTCCCTCGCACACAGGCATCGCAGGTAATGAAGGAAGCGGATCAGGCGGCAAAACGGGCAACACAAGTGCCAATTGTAAACACAATAAAACCACCACAGTCACAACTAAAGAAATAAGTCTTGAATGAAATACTAAAACAGTGGAAATTAGAGTGGGACACAGCAGACACAGGTAGGCACACATACACCTTCTTCCCAAAAGTGAACACTTTCGGGAAGGAGATGTATGTGTGACTGGTTGGCCGGCAACACAAAGGGACTGGTTGGCCAGCAACACAAAGTGGCTGGTTGGCCAGCAACACAAAGTGACTGGTTGGCCAGCAATAATCATCACAATTCTTTACAGGGCAAATTCCCTACCTTTGTTCACAGGTTAGGGAATGACACTACAGAAGATTGTATATGCGGGGAAGAAGGAAATCCGCAACACTATGCATTTGACTTCCCACTCACATCATCTTACCATCTCACTAAACCGACAGACGCGAATTTAACATGGAGCGATCTAGTAATCACAAATAGGATAGCGCAATCAAAACTAATTAGTATAATTAAAAAACTTGAAATTATTATACCAGTGGCAATAGACGCGGACAATGAATAACACTTCCGGTGCTTTCAGTCACTTCACATACACTCAAATACAGACACGATACAAACACGGCATACCTCACCATGTTGAGGAATACAAGGACTACACACACTTGCAGACTATGGTAGTCCTCACCATCTTGAGGAAAACAGGCATGCCTCACCTACTTGAGGAGCACACCACCAAGATGTGGCGAAGTGACTAAATACCGGGATGTGACAAGCGAAGAACCCAAACACCGAGAACTACAAGAACCACATAGCCTTGAAGCTCGGGAAGGATGAGACACAAGCAGCCTGATTATGACAATGCAACGAACAAGCCTGGAAGAAGATGGAAACCGTGAATGTGTGTGACACACGAACTAAGTTGTAAGCCGTTCCAGCGGAAATATTAATCCAGAGACTCGAATAGTCGAATAGATAGTCGGCCAGAAAAGTGGTTTCTCGTCCCCACAATAGTGACAACTCCAGCAAGTGATGTGCTTTGATCCAAAACATAGACTTTCACGTGGAAGACGGGAGCAACAATGCTAGCTGGACCACAGGGTCAGCGAGTGAGATTCCGACTATCTGAGTACAAACTTTGCTGCTTCGTGGCAAGGAAACAACACATCGCAACCATCAGCCCAAGATTTCACAAAGACAAGACGAAACCACTAGACTTACCAAGCAGGTGAGGAGTAAGCACCACCAAGATCAAAGACAAATATCGATGGGTGGACTGCGGCTCTTCCTGTAAGAGCAGTAGAGTTGCTAGTCAGCTCGGGGTGGGTGCTAGAGGTTTTCTAGGTTTCCCTCTAGCTTCACGCGAATGCGGCCCACCTTCCTACAAAATCCTCCTAGAGGGCACTTCACTCCAGCCCGCACATGTAAAGATGACGTCCATTGCTTGGACCTCACCTCGCGCTCGGGCTTTGTGATGTGTAAAAATTTAAAATAACATTGGGAAGTGTGCATACACGTTAGGCTGATGGAGAGGTTCGCCTGGTTTGTTCCGGTATCGAACCCACCGTCTTCAGGAAGAGAGGCCAGAAAATCGGCGTAGAGCAAGAACGGGTCTGGAAACTGGCGGCTGCTGGAGCGATTGTGTTTTCCCTGCCCAGCGAAGGTCTGTTGATCCGCTTGTAATGGGTTTATTTCACGCAGGACATTCAACGACTTTAACTGGCTTCGCGAGTAGGCGGTCTGCCTGCGGCGTCTAAATGTCCATTGCTAACTCTGACTAAGGTGTATATGTCGGTTGTTTTACATAATATGCGTCAGTGTTTTTCAGTTACAATCAGTTAGTTTCTTGGATCTATTAAAGAAATTATTTGTTTCAGAATTTCTGCAGCATCTCTACTTGACAATGAAATTCCTTATTTTGGACCGTCTAATTATTGACAAACCTCCCTGATCCAATGATTTAATTTATGGTCACCTACAATAATGCTATTTTTGAATGCAATTATCTTTCATTTAACTTATCCTTACAGAAAACAAGTTTTTAATGCTCCTTTTTTTCTGCCTTCAATACATAAACTAGGTTGATAGGGTGTGTTAGCGTCATACTGGGATCAATTACTTGAAACAAGTTATGTATCCCATTTTTTTTGATGAGTAGCAGCAGATTTTTGGTCACTTCTATTTGAACTCTATTTTATGATTTTTTATTTATTGTGTTTTGTTATTCTCTTTTTTAACATTTAATATTTGAAAATAATTTTTTTTATTAGGGCACTAAACATTTATTCTATTATTTATATTTATATACACAAAAGAACAAATTAACATGTATAATTTACCTACATAATGAATATGGTAATTATAAATAAGAATACTTATGTAGATATTTGTGTATATATGTAATTCATATATCTAATATATAAAATTCTCGTGTCACAGTTTTCGTTGCCATACTCCTCCGAAACGGCTTGACCGATTTTGATGAAATTTTTTGTGCTTATCCGGTATCTATGAGAATCGGCCAACATCTATTTTTCATCCCCCTAAATGTTAGGGGTAGTACAACCCTAAATTTTATTTTTTATTTTTTGGTTAGTTCTGTAAGTTCCTAATAGATGGCGGTTTAGCATCTAAGTTGCACAGGTATTCGGCAGATGGCGACGTGTTTATTTTTCTAGATTATACCATCTTCGAGAAAATTATCGTGCGCGCGCAAGCGCGTGGTTAAATATAGAATTTACATATATTTTCATGATGTATAATGATACTAAAACAATTTTTCGTGAATCATTTTCATAATTATACTTTGTATTGTGTTATTATTGTGCAGTATTCAGTTTGAATATTTTTAATATTATAAATAGTAAAATAAAATTTTATTTATTACTGTTTTTCTCTACTAATTTTCATACCACCTGGAAAATATGTAAGTATTTCTTGATAGCCTTTTATAATTTTTTTTTTATTTTATAATTTGATAATTATTAATTTATTCAGTAGAACATTTTGATCTAATTTATTTATTCAAATGATAAATTCTTTTAATTTTTTTTTATTTCAGTATAATGCCGCGGAAAAATTTTTTAGTTTTAATATAATTTAAAATTAAAATAATAATAGTTCGATGTCAATGTTATCTACCTCATTTATAACAATTTATTTTTAGATGTCTTTAATTTATATAGTATATTTTATAAGTAAGTCACTGATTACAAACTATAATTTAATATAAGATGAATAAAATGTAAATTCAGAAAGTATATGTTGATTTGTACTTAATTTCAAAATTTCGATACTTTACCTATTACTATTAAATTTTGGTGAAACGTTTTATTTTTAATCTCCTATGAATGAACCTATTCTAAATTTTTTTAGAAAATATTAATTTGATTGAACCCAAGAATTAGTAAAAAATTGATTCAATGTATTTTAAAAACTCAGCCACTGCAAAGCGTGGCTGGGTCAGCTGTATATATATATATATATATATATATATATATATATATAAATCATATGAATGAGAGAGATTTGTAAAAAACACGACAGATATTATATCATCATCTTCGCACATAAGTCAATAAACGTATTTCTCCGTTCTTAAAATTATTTTTTATTTGTCGAAGTTATACATAATTTATCTTGCATAAAATAGTTTGATAATAAGATTCAAAATCATAAATCATTAATTATAGATTTAGATAATACCTAACATTTTTTTCTTTGATTAGAGGTTTAATGCAAAATAATGCCCCATTGAATCAAAGTAATACCCTATTTTCGTCAGAGAGACAAACCATTTACATTATTGTCTCAAAGTGTTCCCTACCTGATGAAACATCCTAAAATAACTATTATCTCAAACCATAGCATTGAATTTTTAATAATTATAGATTGCTTATATTTTGATTTCTTTTTTGTTTCTTTTCGAAAATATTTTTCATTTTGATTCTAATGGAATTCAGTTTCTTGAAAAATGGTATTTACTTAAGTAATGAATTTCCGTTCTTTTATTCGAGCCTGTAATTTCTGGAGAATTATACTCCCACGATATTTCTTATTTCTCCATTTTCAATGCTTTCAATGAGAATGGGGCGTCACCGATTGGTCGGCGCCTTTTATGACATCACCGATTTCTTTCTTTAATATCCGCCGACCAGCCAAAAAGCTGGCCATCAAAAACAACTGGTTCGGCCTTTCTTTCTCAAGCCAGCAACGACCATCAGTAGTCCTTCCAAAAAGCGATTACACCTAGCCATGCATGAAAGCCAATATTTTGCTTTCAAATGAATGGAACACAAGGCAAACAGCGATTTTCAACGGGGGGCTGAAAGGGGGCAGAGGAAAAAAAAGAACAAATCAGAAATTTGATTGAATGAAACACCCGCTTGAGTGTACACAATAACAATCCATCTGCAAATTTTCTTTTGTTTCCTTGGCATCGCCCATTTGTGTTGCTCGTCGCTCCTCCTCTGATCCTTACCCATAATGCAATTTATTCTTCCCATGATCCTCTTTTAAGTGTTTCTTTGTTTAACAATTTATTGCGGCCTTTGTTTAATTGCGAATTAAAATCCTTAGCTTCTCCATTGTTTGTTATTGAATGAGGCATCACCACTCTTTTAGTATTTTTAACTCCCAAAGTCTGAGGTGCAAAGTGGTGCAAGGTACCTGAGTGTGGGCTGGAATGTATAAAACCGAGGAAAAATGTTTTAATTCGTTTCTCTTTAACTCATTTCTTTCACTTTCTTTGCTGGAAATATATGTTTCTCTTTCGTTGAAGCATCGAGGTAGAAGAAATATTCCACGTCCTAAAGGAGATTAAATTTTGCCTGCTTTCTGGATGTTGAGTGAGGATTTGGAGTGTTCTTTTCATCCGAGTCAGCTTTTATTTATTTAATTAGGTGTTACTCGTATTTTATCAGAAAGTATTACAAGAAATACGCCAGCCCCTGTAACAAGGTGGAAAAGTTTCTGCTGCAGTCGCGTCGGGAGAGTTATGATTGTTTTTAGCTTGTTTAAAAAGGATCTGAGGCATAATGGGCGATAATTCTTTTGGGGGCATTTTTTTTACATGCGAAGCATTGAATTGTCATATAAATGAAAGTTAAATAATGTAAGTTTTATATACAATACTGGCCATTGAAATTGCTACACCAAGAAGGAATGCAAATAACAGAACGATATTTATTGGACACTTACATTATAGTGGAAAGAACAAGTGATTAGATTTATAGGAAATTAGAATGTATAGATCTTGAGAAATCAGTACCCAGAGCAGGCACCTCTGGCTGCAATAACAGCATTTATCCGCCTAGGCATGGAGTCAAACAGAGATTGTATGGCATGTACGGGGATCTCAGTCCATGCAGCTTCAACACTATGCCACAGTTCATCGACAGTAGTGGATGGTGAGTGATGGCGTGCCAATCGCTCGGCAACCATTGACCACACGTTCTCAATTGGTGACAGATCAGGAGATTGTGCTGGCCAGGGTAACAGTCGAACCTGTTCTGTATCAAGGAAGTTCAGAACAATACGGGCAACATGCGGTCGTGCATTGTCCTGTTGAAACAAAGCATTAGGGAGGCCTCGAAAATAGGGCAGAGCCACGGGCCTTAACACATCGGAAATGTAACGGTTACTGTTCAAAGTGCCGGTAATGCGAACAAGAGGTGATCGAGACGTGTATCCAATGGCACCCCATACCATCCCTCCACCAGATGGGCCAGTAATAACGATGTCCAATGCAAGCTGGCAATGCGCGTTCTCCATGATGCCTCCAAACATGGATGCGGCCATCATGGTCCTGTATACAGAACCAAGATTCATCTGTAAAGATGACGTGATGCCATTCCCGCGTCCAGGTTCGTCGCTGATCACACCATTGAAGGCGCTCCTGTCTGTGACGCAGCGTCAATGGTAGCCGAAGCCATGGTCGCCGTGCAGACAATCCATGCTGCTGCAAACGTCGTCGAACTGTTCGAGCAGAAACTTGTTGCCTTGCAAATGACTCCATTTCTCGACTCAGGGTTCGTGACGTGGCTGTACGATCCCTTGTGACCATGCGGATAAGATGTCTGTCTTCTTTGCTGTTAGTGATGGGGGGTCACTGAGATCCTGCATGACGTTCCGTATGATTGTCCTGAACCCATCGATTCCATATTCTGCTAACAGTCATGGGGTCTCGACTGACGCGAGCAGCAATACTGCGGTATGATAAACCGCAATCCCGGTAGGCTATAATCCTTCCTCGATCAAAGTCAGACACGTGCTGATAGGCATTTCTTCTTCTTACACGAGGCATTACAACAACTTTCTTTGCCGAAAACAACGTTGAAACGGAAATTGAGTATGAGAAAACTGCTGTCAAATCTCTGGTTTTATACACATTGTAGATGTCGCTACTGTCGCCTGCTTTGTATGAATGCGCTGAAAATCTAATCATTTGCATATCACAGCAAGTTCTACCTGTCATGCAAAATTCACGTGTGTGGTGTGCCGTTTTCCTGGTGTAGCAATTTTAATGGCCAGTAGTGTAAATTAAATATATGAAATAAGTTTAATATTGAAAACGCTAAGCCCACCATGGCAAAAACACAGACAAAAGAGAATTAGGAATACAGACCCTCGAGAATTCATGATTTGGGAAATTTTAACTTTAAGTTTTTATATTTAGCTGCTAGAGAAATAAACTTTAAGCTTGATTTTTCGAAAATTAATACTTTGAAAAATTAATAACAGTTATTTATAATATATAAAATTAATATAATCTATTTAATAACCATTTAAGAATTATATTTTTAATATCATATTTAATAAAATATCAACTAACACAGACTAAATCTAGGAAATTTTGCAAGGAAATATATATTTTATAAATATTTATATCTTTAGTTATTTTGTAACTAATTTAATTGCTTGTGACATAATCATTTTCACGATTTTTAAATTTTTGATATCAATATTTTATTAACATAATTAAAATAAGAAATATTGAACTATTACTATTCAAACCAAATTAGTTTATCTGAAGAATAATAGTTTTTAAACAAAATGAGTTATCTAATTAACTATTCAGTTAACTAATTTTAAAAATAATGGAAAAAATAAAATAACATTAATATAAATTCTCTCTGCAAATTTTGTAAAAATGATTCATTTTGGCAGTTAATTTGTTACTAAATATTCTTTGATTTACATTTGTGTGACATAATTAAGCTAATTTTTTCTTTACTTTTGGATACATTACTTTTATTAATGTAATAATAAATATGAGGTAAATTTGATTATATTGAAGAGTTATTATTGTTCAAACCAAATTGATTTGAATAATAATTGCTTTCACACAGAATGAGAAATTTAATTATAAATCTTCAAACTGGTAATTCTAAAAATACCAATTTCTAACAGTAAGTTATCAACTAATATACACAATCTTAAGCAAATTTTGTAGAGAACAATTTTATTTTGACAGTTAGTTTGTTCTTATATATTCCTCAATTTATTTGTGCTACATTTTGATAGTTATTTAGTTAATTTCGAAAACTTGTCTTTTTAAAATAATTAATTATAAAGTGTAGTAAATTTTAATATTTATCTATTATTGTATTTAAATTTAGATAGTTTTTTTGTTACTAATCTATAAAAATTAATATTCAAACAGAATAGGATACGTAATTAATTCTTATTGAAAGTAATTCTAATAATTTTGATTTTAATAATAAACTACCAATTATTGTAAAATTGTTGCATTTGGCAAAGAACAATTCATCTTATTAACTAATTTATTACTTCTTAATTATTCGCTTTTCATATAATCATGCTCAATATCTCTTTATTTATGAAAACCATTTTATTAAAATAATTACTAATGAACATTAATAATGTTCAGTATTTACATTATGAATAATTATTTATGTAATTATTCATAATATAAACTATACATAAATAAATAATACATATAAATACTTAATAACATTTTCCGTTTTACTAAAGAAAACGCAGAAAGACATTAGAATTAAAATTTCAAATACACACTGTGTTGATTATTTAAAAATAAGCCATTCATTGTTATTAATAATTAATAAAGAATATTTTTAAATATTTTAATCAATTATTATTATCTGGGATAAATTTTACAATTTATTGTTTAAAAAGTATGACTTTTATACGTGAATTGCACTAGGTAATATTTAGTTTGTATTACTGATATCGTTTTGGTTGTATTTCATTATGTTACAAACTATAATATCTATAATTTTAGTTCAATTTTGATTTTAAATTTAATTCTGAGGTGGGGTTTTTCTTTATTTTTTATAAAATAATCAAAAATGCAGTTTACTGAAAATAACGACAAATTATTTCCAGGAAATATTTTTTAAATCAAGAATGCATGTCAGCTAAATTTTGTTGTTGAATTTTTCGAGTAATAACATGTGAATTTATTTTTAATAACATTTGAAATAATCTTATTTAATTGGATGCCATAGAAAAATTCTTTTCAGTGCTAATTATTCGCTTAAACCAATAAAAGTTTCACTTTAAAAATTTTTCCCTTACAAGGATGCTCATTTTAAGAAAAGTTTAACGCCGAACAATATATTTTTTTTATTTACATCCAATTTTGTTCACTTATTCCTGAAATATCTCATCTCAAAAATTTTTGCAAAATGCAATTAAGAATGTTTCAAAAGATTCGGCGCGATGTAAAGTTATGAGTTGATTTGTGTTTTTTCACTTCACTTCCTTTTCCCTGCTAGGGGAAATAATTAATGCAAATATTAATTTGTTGCACTTTCGAAAATCGTTTGACTTTTTTTTTCTCCTGACGATTTTCCCGGAATTTGTTTCGAAAGCATTTGTTTAACGGAAGTGGCATTTCTGAAAGAAATGGCTTATTTTGAAATGATCAACACTGTTTGTATTTGAGATTTTAATTCTAATGTCTTTTTGCTTTTCTTTTGTAAAGCGGATTGATACCCTTTTAAGAGCAATAGAAAGCTATTTGCTTATGTATTCATAATGAAGATAAGATTATTACTCAACTTTAAAAAAAGCTAAGCATTCAATTGATATAACTAATGAAGCTTTTATTTGAAAAAGTGAAATATTCAGACGCATTTTTGAAATGAAAATAAATTTAGTTTGTTGACAATTATGAATAGATGGAAATGAGAAGAGGATGTGTAAACAAGTTTAAAAGCATAAATTGTCTTTTTATAATTAGAGTCATAATTGAGTCTGGCAACATTTGGTTTCTTATTCAAATTTTGAAAACTAGAAGATTAAATTTTATCAACATTTATGTTAGATGCATTAAAATTTAATAAATGTCATTGCCATATTTCAGATTTTATTGAAATTACTTTTAAATGTAAGTTACTTTTTCCATTAGCCTATGTTTGAATTTATTATTTTTGTTTAATTTGAAGTTTCATTGCTAGTAAAATAATCTTGACATTATTTTTAAGGTAAACATCCGTTTTGTACTTCTTACTATTAATTGATTACTAAGCATTTTTATTTTTTAAATTATATTTACTATACATATACATATGATGTATTTAATATAAAACATTAACTTAATATTAAAGAACGACTGAGCAAAATTTCAAAAGTTTGGTAATTCCCCTTGCACAAAAGCAACTAAATGTAGAACAATTAATTCGCGCAGTAGTTTCCCACTATTAGAGATAAAATTATTATAAAGGCGAAAAGTATTGAATCTTTCCAAAATTTGATATCAATATTAAAAAAATTAAATTCATATAAATAATGCATTAAAAATTTGTATAACTATACTTACAAAATCAATGAAAGTAAATAACATTATAAATGAAAATGTAAAATTGATGATTCATTTATTGTTAATTACAATCTACGTCTTATTTGATAGTTATAAGAATAATAACTAAATAATAGTAGAATTATGTAATTAAATACAAGTTATAACTAATAATAATGTGAACTTTAATGGCATTAAAAAAAACATTTCGGATTAATAGAAATATATAGAGAATTAAAATTACTGTATTATTAATTTAAAATTTCTGTGTTGGAGTAGCTATGAAAAGTTTTTTGGTTTCATTAAAAGAACTGATAAGGTTTCTAATATTTAAGCTATTAAAGTTGGAAATATTAATATGTATTTTTATATTTATTGAAAACATCATTTCTATCATAAAAAATACTTCACTGAAGGCACAGATGCCGTATAATCCAGGATGCCAAATTCTGAGCTTGGTGATTTTTTAGCGATTTTTTTATGTATCTGGCAACCGGTTTTTATTACGTCATTGATATAAAGACAAATAAAAATTATGTAGACAATTTTATTTTGGCAACCTTAGTATTTACGTCATCGCGCAAGACACAATACATCATTTTGTCAACATTTCTTCATCACCATAAAATTTCAGAATTTGGAATCCTGGATTATACAGCATCTGTGCCTCACTAAAATCAAAAAAAAAAAAAATTTTATACTACGCCCGACCTTGGTTTTTCAACCATCAGTCTCTGTCGGGCAGCTCAATACAATCTTGAGGTGAATGAAAAGTCATCTTCCGCAGAATTTCTAACTGCGACGTCTAAAAGTCCAGGGCAAATGTAAAGGTGGTCACCAGTCGTGTCCTTTTGTCCACAAAAAGGGCAGATCGGAGAGTCCTTCAAACCCAAACGGTGAAGGTGTTTTTGCAGATAATCATGCCCAGTTTTAAGGCGAAAATTTGCCACTCCCACAGCTCTGTGGAGGTTACACGGAATAGGCTTTGTTAGTAAAGAAGCCCATGCTTTCCCCTTTATACACATCTTGTAAACATTTCTACGATAGGAGGCTATATTTGACTTAATAAGCCTTTTAACAGTATGGCACTCCAAGGCTGGAGAAGGCTGTTGTAGATCTGAGCCAGCCTTTGCCAATTTGTCAGTTGCGTCATTTCCCGCGACACCACAGTGGCTGGGTATCCATTGCAGTACAATTTGACGTCCTTCTTCCAATAGAGAACTAATTGCCATTAGACAGAGATAAACAGACCCAATACTGCTAGGAGCAATTGAAGAGAGAGACCTGATGGTGGCCTGAGAGTCTATAAAAAATACTATGTTGTTCTCATTACCCTTTTTGATCTCTTCAAGTGCTAATTGCACAGTAGCAACTTCACCATTGTAGCTGTTACAGTATTTCCCAACAGCCTGGCAAAGCCTGAAACTCTTAGAGTATACTCCTGCACCAGCATTTCTAATGGCATCCACAGCTGAACCATCTGTATAGACATGGAACCAAACAGACGATGGATAATGCTCATCGATAGTAGCTAGGGTAATCATCCTTAGCTCAAAATCAGTGGAGACCTTCTTACTAACAGGTAGTATCAGATTTAGACAGCAATCAGCTCTATAAATTTGGTTTTGAGAGATAGGAGGTCTAAATAAAGGCACTCTATCTGCATCCGGGATCTTATACCTATCTGACAATTCCCTGGTAAAAGTCAAAAAGTTCCTCTGTGTTTTCAATCTTGGGAAAACAGGAATTTAATTTTTCCAGAAACCATCATCCCTTAGAAGCCTTTCGGAGAGTTTCAGGGCAGCGTTTTGTCTTCAATCTGCCAAAGGTTCCAACCCAGTCTGAATTTCCTCAATAGGTGTAGATGAAGCCCCACCGGAGATAAGTCTAAGAACATTATTCTGAACAGTCTCCAATTTTTTCTGGATAGTATCCGATGCAGTAATCAGGAGCTCAGCTCCATATTCAATTGCAGGTCTGATGTAGGACTTATAGGTGGTGCAGAGTAAGTCTTGTGAAGCTCCCCATTTCGCTCCTGCAAGTCTTTTTAAAAGTTTACTTCTGGATTTTCCGATGTCAATAACTTCAATAGCTTGGCTATTCCAACTTAACCTTGTATCCAAAGTGATGCCCAGATATTTGGCTTTACTAAAATCAAAAATGAAATAGAAATTTTTTTTAAATTAAAATTTATCAAAATAAAGAAGAAAAAAATTTTAAAATTTGTCAAATCTAAATTTTCTTACATAATTTAAAAAAAGTAATCAACTTTATTTTTAAGTTTTATAATTTTATTGAATATTTACAGTTTGAAACATTATTGAACCGATGTAATTTGATAGTTTGGCGAAAAAATTATATTAAACTACATCATTCTCTAAAATCTAAAAGTATATTTTAGGCTTATAAAATCAAAAACTTACCTCATCCGTAAATAATATATTCTAAAACAACGAAAAAATATTTTTAATTTCTCGTTAATCTAATTATGCACGGAAGCTGTTAGGTAATTGGATTATGAAAATTAAGTTCTTAGGAACTCAAAAATTAACTTGTTTAGGATCTTAAAAAGAGCATTTTTGAAGTAAATTTTGTTTATAAAAATTTATTATAGCTGTAAGATTCCTTTATAATGTTTAAGTTAAGGAAGAGTAAATTAATATCGGTAAAATAATTTAATGAGCATCATGAATATATTTTTATAAAATAAAGTAAGAGGCTCGCAATCTAATAAATGAGTTGATTTTTAAACATGACTAAGATTGCTTCATAAAAATTTAATGAATAAAAGTGAAATCGCTTGAAGATAAATTAAAAAATTAAAACTAAACAATTTGAGTTAAGAATGGTTTTCGTGTTATCTTGTCAGAGCTACTTTTTAAGTCACGCGAAGATTTTAAATATAGTCAACCATCTTGTATTTTGATCGAGTAACGAAATCGACACCTGAGTTGGCATCTCTTCTCAAATCTATGCATTATTAGTTGAAGGATATGGAATCATAACAAATATCTATCATGGACCTTCTTTCGCAACAAAACACATTTCGGGGTGGAGGAAGTATCGAACTCGCTATCTTCTGGACAAGTCAAAAGCGATGCCTTTAATCCCCAAGCTATTCCTGCTTGCTTTTTGGATTAAATATCTCATTAAATTTACATTTTTTGAAAAAATTAAAGTTATAATGTGATTTTAAAATAAATAATTTCTATAAGAAAAATTTTGAATGAAAATTAATTGATAAAATATGAGAATGAAATAATCATTATGATCTCTTCACATAAATAAATACTATTATAAAAATATAATAAAAATTTGAAATGACCTTTTCAGTCTTCAGATTTTAATATTATTTAATAGATATCATAACTGAAATAATACTGTTAAAAGTTAAGAAATTAGATGATAAAGTTTTCCATTTTAAATAAGAAAAAATTGTATATATATATACTTATAATATTTTCTGTAATTAAAATAACCGAACAATGCTGGGTAAGAAATAAAAAGCTCAAATTTTTGTTTCAGGGTTTGAATTAAATAATTCCTAAAAACGAGAGATTAACTTTTAACATATTATTTCAAATAATAGCGAAATTAAATGCAGAATGTATATTCTTCATGTTTTAAAATGATTAACTTCATCTGATATTAATATTAATATTTCTTCATATAAGATTTATATCATATAGAAATATTACGAAGATCGTTAATTTTCTAATTCATTGAGCAATTCTTTTCGAGAATTGTTAGACTTTAAAAATTAAAAATTCACGTAACATAAGAGAATCATTAAAATTAAGAAATTACTTAAGATTCAGTTTTGCTCACAATAGAATTTAATATTTTCATACTCAAACTATTAGAAAATGAAAGATTCAATAAAATATAATTATTGTACATATAATAAAAATATATAAAAAGGAAACTATATAAAGACAAAATTTTTAAATTAAATTTGAAAATGTTTAATTAAGCAAAATTGTTTACATTATAATTGAATCAAAAATTAATAACGACTAATATTTTCATAAAAAAATTAAATTATTTTATTATATACTTATTTAAAATTATATCTATATGATATATTTTTCACAAATCAACAAATACAGTTCAAAATAATTTATAATTATCCTAATTTTTAATTTAAAATCTAGGATTATTCCTTACATAAAATAATGATAAGCATATATAATTAGAAAACTTTTCTAAACTTGCAAATAAATTACAAATTTTAAGAAAATATTAAATAACAATTTCAAATAAATTTTAAGTACGTATTTTTTTACGTAATTTAAAATACATTTTATATTTAGATACCCATGCTGATTATATATAAGTTTATTTTTTCCACTTTATTATGTTACTATATGTTTTCGATTGTGCTTATTTCTTCAAATCGAAGGTGATAAAACTGCCAATTGTCAAGTAATTTTATATCACGCACAAATGACTAAGACGATTCCCGAACTGGCAATCACATTTCGCTTAGAAATACATTGAATTCCATAGAAAATTTAACATGCATAAGCCGTCTCGTCACTATTTTCTTTATCTGAGTCAGATGTTACTAAACCCACTACATTGTTATGACACGAATGCCTAATTTTTCTTAAGGTTTCGCCATTTTTATTTATTTTCTTATCTAATTAATAAAAATACAACTTTGCTCCTTCTTAAAAATTTGGAATAAATATTTTTTACACATGAAAAAATGTTCTTTAATAAATTAATCAATAAATATGTAGTTTTATTGAGTAACTCAGATATATAGGATCAATAGAAGATATATTAGAATATATTTTAGCACTTCATTTGCATATTTTAAGATTTACATTGAAATTGAAAATTATCTCCCACAAGACCATGATGTATATCTCCAATGGATTCCATTCCAATATAAATATGAGTGGCAATGAGACCACAGATCGACTGGCCAAAGAGGGCAATGAGGAAGATACGCCCACTGGTTCATGACTTACATATCAGGAACTTTAATCTAATGAAAAATCTAGATTAGCATTCAATCTGGCAAATTCCACCAACACACCAATTGTACTCTGGAACATCTCCTGGAACTCTTCTGAAAATAAAATGTGATCGAAAATCTCAAACTGCTTTGGCCAGATTCTCAAGTGGACATCTAAAATCTTTATCACTTGAATTTGGTGCAAAAAATTATCCCACTTGTAAAAAATGCTGTGATCATCCAGCCTCATCGAAACATATTCTGGATTGCATCGGACATTCTCGGGAGGATTTATCCTCAAATCCCTTGCAAGTCATTAACTTTCTAACTGTCAACAGTTTATTGGAGTTGATCTGACAAATGTCAGATCTTTAAAGAGGATAAGCCAAAAGATTTACATCAGTTGCTTTAAAGTTGAAAATTCTATAATAAAAATTTTACCAGAATCTATGTTTGTATTTATATAAATTGGGGATATGCTCTTATATTTTTGAGCTCTCCTATTATGCTTTGCTATTAGTATATATTAATACAAATAAGAAAATATTTAATAGTTGAATAAATTTTTCTCAATTGAGAAAATATACTCATTGGAATTATAACTTAGTTAAAATAAAAACATCTTAATTAGCATTTCAGAAAAGGCTGAAAATACTTGTTATAATCTCATAAACGAAGAGAAAACGTCGAGATTGTGCCATTAATATATAAGCAACGAATGAAAATAAAATCTTTTTCAACAGCAAATTCTTTCAACGCGAATATTTTGAATAAACATTTCTAAGCATGCCTGTCTTTCTGTTCTGTATCTAAAATATCGTCTGAAATAAAAAGTTCCAAGCCGAAGTTCTGATTCGACTTTTCCGAAGAGAAACATTTAAGAAATGCTAGTCATAAATTATTAATGATTTTTGCTACAATTCTTTTAAATCATCTTGTTCTTGGCATCATCAGGCATTATCTTTTCACGTAAGGTCGACAATACCTAGGCTAACATTTTCATGGAACTAATTCATCAGTGTTCCAAAGAACTTATGAATATGAATTAAGGGCTTCTTTTTCTCTTCCCAGGTGACAGAACCGTTGTGAAGGAAAAGTTCCATTTCTCATGTAATTTTCTCTCCTTTCATTTTTACGTCTGTTGCCATTGGAAAAATAAACTAACAAAACTTCTCGAATTTTCTCGAGACAGCTTTAATTTATTTCATTACCATGCTCTCGGTGTTTGTCGGAAAGTAAGGAAGTGGGAAAAGTGAAAAAAAAAATTGAGAATTCTAAATTTGTCGCTTTATTATGAATTGTCCAAAATGATTTGCCTTGGAGGAAGGTTAAAGTCTTATATATCCGCTGAGAGTTGTCGGAATTTCGGAGCATAAATTTTGTTCTTTTTTTTGTACTTTTTGCTTATCTTCATTCTCGTCTGCTTTTCGAATTTATTGCGAGAGAAGACTTGTTCTGTTAGCGCGAATTATATAACAATTAAGTTCTCCAGATTCAGTTTCTTTTTTTACGTGAAAAGTTTTCATTCGTTTGTATATTAATTTGTTTGTCGGGGGAGAAAAGAAACTGATGAATATTCGGATCTTTTGATTGTGCGCCAAATGTTAGAATGAGAAGACACGAGAATTGCAAAAATGAGTTTTAAGATATTACATGAAATTAACAGTAAAATATATATCAATATAATTTCCTCTCAGTATCGAAGAAAATGAAAGAAAGAAAACTGGAAGATATTTTTGTAGTCTTGTATTTATATAAATTTTTAAAGGCGAAATTTTATTTACATGCATTTTAATTATAATAATCTGTACTTACATATATACATGCATGTATATATATATATATATATATATATATATATATATATATAT